>CM038793.1:282375569-282975569 GCA_021764765.1 Vicia sativa | reverse complement strand
GATCATGCATTTTCCACGGCTGTTCATGTCATTAACAAACTTCCAACTACACCTCTAACTAAGGTTGTATCTCCCTATCATTCCCTCCATGGGTCTCATCCAGACTACAAATCTATGAGAGTGTTTGGCAGTTCCTGTTTTCCTCTTCTTCGACCATACAATCAACACAAGTTACAAATGAGGAGTAAGGAGTGTGACTATCTGGGTGTATCCTCTCATCACAAAGGTTTTAAATGCTTGAGCTATGATGGCAGGATTTACATTTCTAATGATGTCATCTTTAATGAGCAATGCTTCCCTTTTTATACCATTTTTCCCAGTGAGTCTAGTGAACATAATACTACTTCTGTGGCTACTGAGTCTAGCACTGATAAAGGCTCTCATGCTCCTTGTGTCACTTTTCCCCAGTCTACTACTGCTGCTATACCTTCTACTATGTCTCCATAACCTGTTGTCTTTTCCTATCAGCCTGTGCCTATATATGCACCTACAGAGCAGACTATAGTCAAATAAACTATAGACCAGGCTATGCCAGATCCACATCTTGAGACTGTCAATATTGATCCCAACATTGGCTCATGTCCACCAGTTGATGTTAATAATTTGGATAATACGAATGCTCAACATATAATTGTTCCCGATTCTCTTGATGTTCTCTCTGCTGCAACCTTAGATCAACATGATGGATCTTTTGGTTCTCATAACTCACCTTCATTCTCTGTGTCCAACTCCCCAAATGCTGAATATGCCTTCCTCCATAATAAGTCCCTCACAATTATCAGCACTCCTGTAATTACTCCTTCAGTGTGCTTACATGGTTCCCAGGTATCCTCTCCCTTGTTTGTGTCTGCATCCTCTCAGTCCCTCTCTATTACCAGTCAACAACCTGTGGTATGTCCTCCTCAAAATAACCATCCTATGCTCACTAGAGCCAAAGTTGGTCACTCTAAACCAAAGACACTTCTTGCTCATGCTGACGCTGAACCTTCAAGTTACGAACAGGCTCTCTCACACCCTGCTTGGGCAAACGCTATGCAGGAAGAATATGCTGCTCTCCTTGCCAATAACACGTGGACCCTTACTTCTTTGCCTCTAGACAGGAAAGCTGTGGGTTGCAAGTGGGTTTTTAAACTAAAACAAAATGCTGATGGTAGTGTTCATAAACATAAGGCAAGACTTGTTGCCAAGGGATTTCATCAGGAACATGGATTTGAATTCACTGAGACTTTCAGCCATGTGGTTAAGCCTACCATTATCAGGGTTGTTCTTACTCTTGCTATTTCTCACAGGTGGGATGTACAACAAATTGATGTTAACAATGCCTTCTTGAATGGCATTCTGAAAGAATAAGTATACATGAATCAACCTCCTGGCTTTCTTAACTCTGACAAGACCTTGGTGTATAAACTGCACAAAGCCATTTATGGCTTGAAACAGGCTCCTCGCGCCTGGTATGAGCAGTTTACTCAGGTACTAGTGCGTTTTGGATTTGTGGAATCTAAGTGTGATGGCTCCCTCTTCATCTATTGCAGGCAAGGGACGATCATCTATATGCTGATTTATGTTGATGATATTATGATCATAGGGTCTAGTTCCACAGTTATTCAGGATCTCATCACCAAACTGCACTCTCAATTTTATTCAAAGAAGATGGGCACACCTCAATACTTCTTAGGTATTGAGGTAACTAATATGGTCAATGGTTCCCTTCTCCTTACTCAAACCAAATTCATTAAGGATCTGATGTGTCGAGCAAACATGCCTGCTGCATATGGAGTTCCCACCCCCATTGTAACACCCCAAA
This sequence comes from Vicia sativa, assembly GCA_021764765.1. Lineage (NCBI taxonomy): Eukaryota > Viridiplantae > Streptophyta > Magnoliopsida > Fabales > Fabaceae > Vicia > Vicia sativa. Next base: position 282,973,765 of record CM038793.1, on the reverse strand, counting down.
TCTATCCAACAGTTATATTAAAATCAGAGTGCCAAAATTTCCACAAACATAAGGCATTACATTCTCAATTTGAAAACCAACAACATAAAAGCTTATCATAGTAAATACATAGCACATATTAATCCAAAGAACTTATAACAAATAATTAGTCTTCAAAATACTTCAACTTTATTCAATAACTACGCAGTGGATTCGCAACTTTAAAACTTCAAAAGAAACATAGCATCTTTTAAACAACTTAATTCAAAGAAAACAACTTCTTAAAATAACAACTTGGATTCAACTGAAAATAATATAAAATACAATAAGCGTTCATCCCCCCGAGTGCTACGTATTAGAGCGATAACACCGACTCAAACCAACCGCAACTAATTCTTCATTCCTGAATACCTACACGTTACCAGTATAAAGGAAATGGAGAAACAAATAAAGGGTGAGATATCTACCAATATAAACAGACGTATGATAAACAATATATTAGAATTAAATCATACAAAATTATCACTTCACAATCGCACATCATTAATCAATTCACTGCACAACAATCACACTGATGCCAATTCAAATGAGATACAACAATGCATATGCATGTGGTACCAACAGGGCTTTAACCCGCTTCACTAATTTCCAATTAATAGAGGTGCAAGGCATGAGCCTCCTTCACAAATCTGCCAATATAGGCCTTCACAGATGCAAATGTATGCGACTCAATTAACATACAACAACATCGAGAATTTACTTCACGAGGCATACGCCTATATCACTGTCATTACCAATCATTAGAGGTAATCATCATCACTAAGACATCCTGCAACTTCGTATTAAAACAAATTATAGCAGCAACATAATAACAACTTCACAGATACGTCGCAAACAACAACACAATGTATTCGACATAATACACAAAACAAATCAGTCATAATTACCTACTAACTTATACGAATTACCTCGACAAACTTCGGTTAATTTTGGACAACTAATTATACCGTTTAATTTCCTAATTCGGCTCTATTTTCGTTCACGGATATCGCTACCAATTGATATATCACTTCTATTAATTATTAAAATGCTATATTTAATTCCCTGCGTCCAATTTCATATTGTTGTTAAAACCCCGACTCTGCTTCTGAAATATCACAGTCTTCTAAAACCTACCATTTAACCATTATTCTGCTACTTGACCCTCCTTTGTAATCTTTTAAATATACAACACACATAAACACTAATTATCAATTGTGTTATTATTTAATTTCCCTACATCATTCCTATTCACGGCTGTTGCTACCCATCCATATTGTACTGTCAGCAAATTCCCACACTGCAATGTTGTTTCACTACTACTAAAATATTTTATAATGATAATTGTATACATATATTGCACCTTATTTTATTATCCTGCTACTACACTCTAGTAGATATCATATGTCTATATATATATATATATATATATATATATATATATATATATATATATATATATATATATATATATATATATATATATATATATATATATATATATATATATATATATATATATTACCTCCTTGAATTATTGATACTAGAACTTTACTAAGTACCTATATGTATGTACTAACTTTCTCCATGTCCTATGAAGCAATGCACAACAATAATGCCCCACACCAAGCCAAGGGCGGACGCCCCACCCCTCCAACATCCCAGGGGAGGTCGCCTCATCCCCTTAACTCCTTAGGACGGTCACCCCACCCTCCTTACATGCGTATTATTTTTCTTCTTTTCTCAGGGCGTCTGTCTTACTTTCGTCTTCAACAATTAATCTATCCGCTCCAATTCCTTTTCTCACCGATTTTACCAAATTAATTTCCAGCAAGGTACCAACCAACACACTCACACAATTACTCACATAAATCATTATTTCATCAATCGATTAACGCCAACAATTCCCAGTACAATTAAATAATTATCCTACACACAATTTACACCCAAACAAAGATAGTTCCATACGATTTCATCCCCACATACGATTCATCATAAACCTGGTTATAGAGTTAGAACCCCACCCTTACCTTAGATTTGACGGCCTCTCTAACTTCAACCGAACTCCTAATTTTCGGTTCTGGTTGTGCACTTCATGTATCCTCTTCTAGCCTTTTGCCTCCAATCTCTTTCACTTATTTTTCTTTCTACGTAAACCTAATTTTCTACTACTCCTACTTATATAAAAACTTAATATTTTATTCTATTAATAAAATAAATCAATTATTCAACTCTTCTAATAAATCAAATATTATTTCTATCATATATTCTTATTGGGCCAATTAAATAATACCTCCTCATTTGCTATTTCTCAAACCACAATAAAAATCCACTAAATAATATTCTAGTTAATTAATTACTATTCCTAATAATAATTCTCCGACTAAACCGATTATTCACTTAATCATCTTAAATCAACTTATAAATCCATTAATGCTCCTTATAATTATTCCGATAATTCCTTCTTCGACTAAATTACAACAAATAATTCCTTAATAATTCATTTAAATAATTAAATGAATTTCTGGGTGTTACACCCATGCTGTCTACTTGTAAACTCAACAAACATGGTGATGATGTTCTCACTGACCCTCATCTCTACTCATCCATCGTGGATGCGTTGTAGTATGTGACCTTGACTCGCCAAGACATTGCCTTCAGTGTCAACAAGGCCTACCAATTCATTTCATGACCCCTTGAAACACATTGGGCTGTAGTTAAGCGTCTGCTACGATATCTCAGTGGCACCATATCTCATGGCCTACTCCTTGCAACTTCTGTTTGTGCTTCTAAGTTTTCCCTTCGAGCCTACAGTGACTCTGACTGGGCCAGTGATCCCGATGATCGCAGATCCACATCTGGCTCGTGTATCTTCTTTGGACCAAACTTGGTGTCATGGAGTGCTAAGAAACAATCCCTAGTTGCTCGTTCAAGTACCGAAGCAGAATACAGAGCTCTTGCTCACTCCACCTCCGAATTACTGTGGCTTGAGTCACTTTTATCTGAGATTCATATTCAGTATCATGCTCTTGTGTTGCTGTGTGATAACTTGAGTGCTGTGCTTCTTTTGCATAATCCTGTTCTCTATGCTCGAACAAAGCATATTGAGCTTGATATCCACTTCGTTAGGGAGAAAGTTGTTGCTATCCGTTTGTTCATACATCATGTTCTTGTCGCTTCGCAAATCGCTGGCACGCTCACGAAGCCTTTGGGTACTGCTTCTTTCCAAGAGCTTCGAAGCAAGCTTAAAGTGGTTTCAACAAAATCCCTCTCCACTCCAGCTTGAGGGGGTATTGGATAAATATACTAGCTCAAGGGTGACATGGCTTGTATGTGTATATTATCTTAGTTTAGTTTGTTACAGTTTGTAACTGCATGGTAACTATAAATAACCATGCCTTGTAACTAAATCTACTACTGTGAAAACTTTCATTTTCCACCTCTCATTCTTTCTTCATCTGTTATCTTTTCCTTTTTTTATCACAATGAAAGAGATGAAGAGAAAATCTCATCTCTAATAGCCAGAGACGATGAAGTTATTTTGAATTATCAACTAACAAATATTTTGTGAATCACATGCATCTAATCACATTGTGTTTGTAGGATTTCTTGATGAATGTGGCCTATAGTGTAAGAAAGGCCTTCCTAAGTCTCTTAGTTTGCATTTAAATAAGTCTTTTCATGTGTACTCAGTTGTGAATAATGATTGTGTTAGCATGAACCTTATATACAATGTAACTACATGGTACCGTGCGAATTCTAAGTCTGTTTGTCAAATTCTTATAATGTGTAAAATTTCTTTCAGCAATGAAAAACTTGTTTCTATTTATCATGCATGCTGTTTAGGAAAAATCTCATAACTTGCATGCACCTGTGACCCATTCATCTTATGAATTCCCATTTGAATTAAGTCATAATTTCCTCTGGTGTCCAACACCAAGCCCTTCTGTAAGTGGCTACTCATATTACATATCATTTGTTGATGCATGTACGAGGTATAGTAAGATGTATATCCTCAAATAGAAAAGTGATGCACTTTAAGCTTTCAAGCTCTTTCACAACTATGTCATGACTCAGTTCGACTCAAAGGTAAAATCCATTCAATCAAATTTTGGTGGTGAATTCAGGCTATTCACGAAGTATCTTAATGAACTTGGCATCAGACACAAGTTGACATCCCTTACACTTCATATAAAAATGGAAAAGTCGAAAGGAAATATCGATAAATAGTGGAAATGGAACTAAATCTTCTTGCACATGACTTCTTACTTATGAAAGTGTGGGATCATAGCTTCAAAACAGCTGTTTACCTCATCAACATGCTATCCACAACTTCTATGGCGTATAATAACACTTCATTCTATGCCTTGCATAAGAAGTATCCAGAATACAAAAGCTTGAAGATATTTGGTTGCACGTGTTATCCTCGCTTAAGACCATATCATAAACATAAGCTTGATTTAAGAAGTGAGAATTGTATCTACTTTGGCATATCACCAACACATAAAGGCCACAAATGTATGGATAAAAGTGGGAGGATATATATGTCCAAAGATGTAACCTTCGATGAAGCTAGATTCCCCTATAAACAACTTAATGAGGAGCCATCCACTAGCTCAATACCTCAAAATTAGTCTGCATCACTCCCACTTGTCTCTCATAATCGGGTACCTAGGCATGATCAACCACGTATGGAAATGTATGATGAAGTGGTACCCAAAACCTCTATTCGAGGGAACACTACATAACATAATGCATTACCCCTTAGCACAACTAAATCCACATTGCAAGGGGAGTCAAGCCCTACAACTGTGCCTATCAATACCTCAAATAATGAGTCACATACTACCTCAATTCAAGACAATCTAGCATCTAGTTTTACTCAAGAAGGATGTAATATATGCCCTAAGCCATCATCTTTATCTACAAACTCACCTATAGAATATCACTCTAACTCATCAAATTCTCTTTCTCCCTCCTTTCACGAGCCATCTCACCACCCTCACTATTAGTTAAAAATCATAGCATGTTAATAAGGGCCAAAACAAGAGTCTCTAAACCTAAAGCATTCCTTGTGCAACCATAACCAACAACCACTAAACAAGCTATCTGTGACCCAAACTGGTTTAAAGCCATGTAAACTGAAAATCAACCCCTCATAGCTAATAAAACATGGACTTTCACCACACTACGACCTCATAGAAAAGGGTTAAATATACAACACCTCCTATAATATTAGCGAGTTTCTCTTTAAGCCCCTATAAAAGATTTTTTTTAAAACCCCCACGTAATATCCAGATTCCATCAGTAAGGCCCCCATATAATATTAGCGAGTTTCTCTTTAAGCCCATGTAATTTTTTTAATTATGATTTTTTATATTATTTTATTACGTTTTTTTAATTATTTTTATTAATATTTTTTATAAATTGTCAAAATATAACAATTGGGCCTATACCCAATTTATTTCATAAGAGCAGCCCAAATACTTAAATATTTGAGAACATCTGTCTAAAATCTACTTATAAACATTTCAATCTATTTAAGCAATTTTGATGTGTGACTTATGAACATTTCATCTGTCTCTTACACACATAAATATGTTCATCTCTCTCCTCCACCTTTTGAGAAAACGTTACCATGTCTTTGATATTTACTGATACTTACTGAATCATGTACTGCTCCATACAATATAGGATTTCTCAACTTGTTTCCTTCTCCAACTTGTGTTGTTTCCTTTCTCAACTGCTCCATGTGAACAAATAAATCACTGACATATGTTTCTCTGACCTAGTTAGTTAAAATTAAATCAATATAAAAAAATATTTTAGGAAGCTTAAAATACTTCGCTTACCTTCTTATATGTTGCTTTGTAATTGCATGTTATACAATTATCATTAACAATGTATTCCAACATCGATTGTGTTTCTTACTCAATACTATTATCATTAAATGAGGTAAATCTAAGGTTTCACAAGTGCACTTGTAAATTAATCCATAATTTTAAAAAAAACAAGGTGACTTCGTATGTGCACTTGTGAATTAATCCATAATTCTTTAATTCGTAAGTTCACTTGCGAAGTCTATGAATTGTTTTACCAAAACAAACAAAACATCTCTTCAAATTCTTTTCAAACAAACCCTACCATTTTCTATTCAAACAAACCCTACCATTTTCTATTCAAACAAACCCTTTACTCACTTGCTACTATAAACCCCAAACTCACAAATTTATGCTCATCTCTCCATTTTAACTCATCTCAAATCATCTCCAAGCTCTTAAAATTGTGTAAGTTTTCTCCAATTTATTTTGAATCACAATACAATCTTGTAATAGTTTATTAGGTTAGTTTATTGTAATTATATTGTGTATGTTAGTGTTAGAATAGGTAAATGTAGTTTATTGGATGATAAAATATTGAGGTTTGGGCTGTATAGGGCAAGAAGCTGCTGAAATTTGAAAATGACATTACGCAGGGGTTTCACAAGTGCACTTGCGAAGTCACCCTGGACCAGTTTCGCAAGTGCACTTGCGAATTCTTGCTTGACTTGTTGTTTTATTTTTAAAACCTAACAATTATCCATGTTTATTTCAGGAAAATGTCTAACAACCAGGACCCAACCATCAAGCGATTGAGAGAAGGTAGACCCTCCCAGACTGCCTCGACTCGTAGAGAGAAAGAGAGAGCACTGGGTAGCAGACTAACTAGCCTCATGGACAGGGTCAGGTACAAAGGGATCATTTGGATGTAGCTTTTCCTTCTGCACCGAGGATCCGTCTGCATCAGACGTCTACCTATCGTGCGCATGAGGAAGTTCTTGATGAGCCGAAGATGGTGGAAGAGGTCGAGGTGTCTGAGGGGGATGACGTACCCGGTGATGTTATGATTCATGAGGATGCAGAGCAGGGCTATCAAGGAGGGCCATGTAACACATCCCTCTTAATTTATTACCATGAGCATACCGCTTGCCATGTTTAGGAAGGAGAGGTATAATTTTGGTTGCACATATTGATTTTATATTTTTTACTCAAAAATACGATTATAACTTTTTTGTTTGTTTTAGGAGCTCTTACCCATAAATCATGTCAACCACTCGCGCAAGATGTTTTATTTGTTTATGCCTGAGGTTAATTGGTTCCACTAGGTTGTGGTTGGATCCGGACTTACCGGACTGTGTTGTAGAGGTTACACCACTATTAGCCATGGAATGAAGGGGGCATTTGTTGAGAGGTGGAACAGAGAGACGTCGTCTTTCCACTTTCCTGTTGGGGAGATGACCATCACCCTTAACGATGTTGCATGCTTGCTCCACCTACCTATCAGAGGTAGGTTACTTAACCATCAGAAGATAGGATGAATTGAGGCGACTGAGTGGACGGTTGAGTATCTGGGTCGGTACGTCCCTCTTTGTGGATAAAAGTGGGCACTATATTGATGTGTCCTATATTTATGTTATTGTTTTCACAAAACTGGATAATCTATCATTTCCACCGCATCCATGGTTTCAAACTAGATCCGACATTTACTGACGACATGCCAAGGGCTTCCAAGTATATTCTCCACAGAGGGAACGATAAAGTGGCGCAGTATCAGGTGTATCTTGACCGCACCAACCATGATGACATCAACTGGACGCCTTTTGCGGATTACAGGGATGTTGTGGCATTCGATACCATCTCTTTATACTCAGGGTGGCTTGCATTTGGGATGAATATTATGGTCATGTATCTTCCGTAGCGGTGTATCCGCCAGTTTGGCTGTGTGCAGATGATACCAAGATCCCCTTTTCAGGTTGCTTCCGACACCATCACACGGCAGGATCTCGATGACATCTTCCAGGATTAGGAGAACCATCTGGTGCCACAGGAGTTTCTGATGATGCAGGCATCCCAGAGTTTGGCACTGTATAGAGGGTTACGTGAAATGGTTCTTTGGCGTGTCACACCCTCTTATGACTCTAGATGGTCCTGGATATCCACCTAAGTCAGCTCATGAGGAGATCATGGAGAACCAGCATGATGAAGATGACCATGCCATTGATCTATTACCGATTTGTCAGCGGATCCACGTACTTGGACATGAGGCATTGGATACAGGGATTGCCGAGACGGACGGACCTGAGGCGATTGCCACTATGGAGAGGATAGTCAGTGAGGCAGCTAGTGCATCGTAGTACCGCAGGTAAAGGAGGGCGCATGGTGTTAGGATTAGGCATATGCAGTAGCCTATTTTATGTTTTATTTTTTAATACCGATGTAATATTTTGACTGTTAATTTCCGAACAAATTATGTATAATTTTGATAACATTCCAACTTATAACCGTACATACTTTCCGAACTGTTTATGTATAAAATTTATGTCTGAATAATTTATGACCGCATTGTTATGTTCGTTTTATATTTTCGAAAAAATCGTCTGAGAAAACATTGTCCGATTATTAAATAGTAGAAATGATGTAGTTTCAACCAAAAATGACACAAACAGAAGAAGTTTCGCAAGTGCACTTGCGAATTCACTTTTCAGCATGTTTCGCAAGTGCACTTGCAAAATCCCCTTATTTTTTTTAAATTCAACGTTTAAATATTAAAACGTGCAAAATAGAGTGTCTTCGCAAGTGCACTTGCGAAACATATTGATATGTAAATTCGCAATTACACTTGCGAATAATATTTTTAGTTTTTCGCTTGTGTTTTTTACCACTATTAGGTGTGAAAAGAAATTTCAGATATAATTTACACCAGCAGTTAGGTGGTTAGAAGTATAATAGTTAGTTAGAGTCACTAACTAACTCAAACTAACTAGTATGTCATCATGCATAAAAGATATTCTATACAAGCTTCATGCATAAAAGATATTCTATACAAGCTTCATGCATATTCTATATCCAAGTAATGAAGAAGATGAACAAAGTTCTCTCTCACTTTAACACATATTATAACACACTGTTGTACACTTTTCTTTAACAATCAAAGCAAGACTAAAATCATACACACTATTTTATTACAAACTTAAAAAAGAGCAAGAACTAAAACTTACATTGAACTCATAAAAAGATCATTAGCATTTCTAACATATTCCCCATCTTGATGCATTGATGATAACCCCTTATAATTTGATTTACCAGCACAACCAAAAGCAGAGCAATATGTTTGCACAGCAGTCAAAACCAAAAACACAATAGCTGCCAAAGCTGTCAACATTTTCCCATAAGAGGACATATATTTAATCATAGCCATTTTTGGAGCTTGAGTGCTTTTGAATTTAGCATTCACCCTTTTAATCACTTGATCCAAATTTTGAACCTTTATTGGCCTAATAGATTTTCCCATCAACCCTTTAAAAAGTTGTGCAACACCTTCATAACTCATTTCAGTTTCAATGATTTTTTCATCAATCAATAGTTTCACATCCAACGGAGTGTCGACTAAAGCTCTCATTAATTCAATGTACCTTGTGAAAATTAACCCTTTGGATTTTATCAATGATTCATAAGCCATAAGGTTTCTTATGATTACTTCTGAATTCATGTCAAGTTTGATAGTGGGCAAGTAAAATTGACATTTAATCTCATTGAAATCAATGGATGAGATTGCGTTTCCACTTTTATCTGACGATTGGAATTTGATTCTAGCATTGTGAAGTTCTGTTATCGATGGGATGATTACATTTGATATGTTACTGTCCCAATTTGTTGAGTAATCCTCTTTTATAATGTTTTCACTTGTTTTCTTAATTTCTCCGACAATTTTTGTCCACGGTTTTATGTAGGAAAATTTAGTTTCACTCTTTAACAAAAAATCATATATCACCTCAACAAAAGGGTTAATGAAATTGAGTAGTTTCACTATTGGGCGTAATGCCCATTTAATGAAACGAAATAAAGTTTTCAATATCCAAAAAAGTATGGTGAAAATGAACTTTATAATAAAACCTATTATAATGAAAATAGCCACAAAAAATGCAAGAAAAGTGATGATGCAAGAAGAACATGTAAACCTTACTTCTTTTTTGTCATTAGGTTGAGTCTGAGGTTCAACTTGCGGTTCAGTCTTAGGCTCAGACTCGGATTGAGGTTTGGATATAGACTCTGACTCATGCTTAGATTGTGGTTTGACCTTTGACTCAGACTCAGACTGAGGTTTGGGCGTAGCTTCTGGCTCAAGTTCAGACTGTGGGCCGGGCTTGGAATTGTGTTTGAGTTTTAAATCAGACTCAGGAGGTTGTTCAGCATCATAATGATTTGGTACAATCAAATGATACATTAGATCCAACAAATGTGCATGATCTTCTGGATTTTTGATGAGTTGAAATTCATGAACAAATGGACATAGTGATTCACAAAATAACCTCATGGAAGGTCCAAGATTTTGATAAGGTTCCTTTTCTAGGGATGATTCAATTTCATTTTCATCCCTAGTTATGGTGACAACGGCTTCGTGGACTTGCTTAAGAAAATGAGTTGGAATTTGATTCTCAAGCATAAAAACATCTCTTACGATAAAATTCATGGTCAACTCTACGCCAACAGAGTTGATCATGGAAATACCATTTTTTCCGGTTAAAAAGTAAGAGCATTGTTGATCTTGTTGAGGTTTTATTGTTAAAGCTCTATGCAATAAACCCAACAAGAATAAGCCATCAATAGTGAGCAAGTATAAGAGGTTTGGATAAGTGTATTTAGAAGCTACATCAATGTGGTAGAAAGCTTGAATATGTGAGTGTGAGAGAATTGACTCAAGACGAAGTTGAAGTGTTTCGGTGTCAAAGTGGTTAAAGAGGTGTTTGAGAGCTCTTTTGGATGAATCTAATTTCAATTTATCATTCATGATAAGATCAGATTTGTAATGGTGATAAGGGCCAAGTCCAACAAATTGAGGGGTGAAAGCTTCTGGATTTGAGGATCTTAAAGATTTGGGGACTTGTGACACACTTACTAAGATTTCATCATGTGAGGTTTGTTCAACTTCATTTAGAAGATTTTTGCAAATATCTATCACCCATTTCTCATCGTTGTAGACTACATTAGAGGCCATTTTTGGTGTTTTTTGTGTTACTAGGTTGTTGTGTGATTTTTGGCCAGGCTTTTCATGTATTATATAAAGAGATGGAAATGTCAAGTCTCCTAAATATTACTATTATTTTCTTTAAAAATTATGGTCGTTGTTGACTTAATATATTATCATAGCCCTCTCTTAACCTATTCATGTAACCAACGTGGATGAGTCGTTTTGACATGGTTTCATTTTAATATTTATTTGTGACTGTTAGGTAATAAACCCAATTGCATGTATTTAATGTGAGGATTTTTTTTAGTTTAATTTTAGAGAATTTGCAAAAGTGTTAGCTCAAATCGGACTAAAAATTTATATTTAGATATTGGAAAATGAACATAAGTGAAGGAGAGTTATAGTAGAGTTGAATGAAGTGGGTTAAAGTTGAATGAATATGTCATTTTATTTTTTTTGGATATTTAATAATAAAATAAAATAATTTTGTTATTTCGTTTAAATTGAAGGGTCCAAAAAATAAGAAAAATGATGGAATGAAATGAAATGTCTTTGTGAAAAATTGGGAGAATAATTCAAAATAATTAAGAAGAATTATTTAAAGTTCAAACACACCAAAAACAATTTGATGTGTGAGAAAAAAAATGACAATCAAAATAAATGTCCTACAGAAATAAAATAATTTGTCAAAATGAAAGCAAAACCACAACAAATTAGAAGAAGATAAAAGACAAGAACACAATAAATTGTCCGTCCAATTCGAACAAACAATATACTATGGAGAGAAAGCAACTCTCTTATTCACCTCACTTTTAAAAATTGTTAAAAGAGATTACAAATGAGTTACAAGAAAAAAGAAAATTTGAGTTGTCACAAACAAAACTTTTTTCTGCCAAGTGTTTCTCAATCTATCTAACTCTTAATTTATGCATCACATAAGTCCAATATGTTTAGAGTGTTTTTCAATCCACTTAGATACACCCTTTTTGTTTCTTTGGGATTGACTGCATTTATGCAAAACAACATGGTTTGTTCGACTTATTTCTGTGAAGAAGGACACATGTGAGAATAGATCTCCCAACATGTGTGCAACATCTATCCCTTGTATGCAGGACAATGTTGTTGTTGTGTGCACATGTTTTTCAGTTGACTGGAGTGTGTTCTTCTACTGTTGTGTACAAAAAGAATTGCTGCTATCTTTTAGCGATCCGATTTGTTTGATTATTTAATTAGGTTAAATTTAAATTATGGGAATTTAAACCAAATCAAATCTTTTTAGTGAAGCTATTTTAGATAAACAAACCCTAATTGAATCTCTCCCCATATCTGGATGTAATCACTACCTAAATACAAGGAGAAAAAGCCAAGATATTAATTATTATATATAAAGACTCTTTTCGTGCCTTGAAGACGAGGAACTTGAGTGATAATTTATGTTTTAGGATGAGTCTTTGTTTGTGTTAATCGTACAACATACTATTGCTTCATTCATAATACATAGTAGTTGGAGTTGAGTTAGCATTCAACATTCATTATTGTGTTTATTGATGTTGATCACTTGTGATTAATTATTGAAATAAAGTGACGAGGGATTATCATATTTAGGATGAGTCCTAAATAGAAAGACACTAGGGTAGAGTTAGAGGGATATTAAAACATGGCCTTGTTCATCAAAGATACTTTGTACTAATTCTATAAAAGAGTGGATTTCCTTTCTTGGGTTGGATGCCCCCCCAGATGTAGGTGCGGTTTGCATTGAATTAAGTTACCAATTCTCTTGTGTTCTTTATTGTTTCACTTTACATTATTCTTGCTATTATGGTGTGTTGAATCTGGTTGGAAAAATTGTCTCATGTCCAACAACTGTCTCCTAAGGAACACAATTTCAATTGACATCAGATCTAACATACTGTTCTATTTGGGTGAGCTCGTGAGAAGATATTTTTTGTTCAAATGGAAAACACTAAGGATGGTTGGTCTATTAATAGACCACCTGTTTTAGATGACACCAATTATGATTCTTGGAAATTTAAGATGGCTGCCTTTCTTAAATCCATAGACAATAAAAGTTAGAAGTTCGTGGTTAAAGGTTGGAAACCACCTATGATCACTTCTGAAGATGTTACAACAAGCCTAAAACCTGAAGTTGACTGGTGCAAATATGAAGATGATGAAGCTCTTGGAAATGAAAAATCCTTAAATGTCATATTCAATGGCATTGACAAGAACATGTTCAAACTAATCAATACATTCACTGAAGCTAAAGAGGCTTAGGAGATTCTCAAGATTAATCATGAAGGAACATCCAAAGTGTGTATGTCAAGTTTGCAACTCCTAACAACTAAGTTTGAAAATATGAGAATGATGGAAGATGAATCCATATCCGATTTTAATATCAGACTTGGTGACATTGCTACCAATTATTTTTCCTTAGGGGATAATATGTTAGATGAGAAGCTGGTAAAAAAAATCCTTAGATCTTTGCCCAAGAAGTTTGATATGAAAGTAACAACTATTGAAGAAGATCAATATTTAAGCATCATGAAAGTTGATGAACTCATTTTTTTGTTGCAAATCTTTGACATTGCTATAAGTGATAAATCTGAAAAGAAGAATAAGAGCATTACCTTTGTATCTAACACTGAAGAGGATGAAGATCAATGTGGAAGTCTATCATATGTTATAACACTTATTAGAATAAAGTTTAGTAAATTCATGAGAAGGTTGGACAGACAACGAAGGATAATTGTTCAAGACAAGGGATCATACATCAATTCCTAGAGCAAGAACAAATATGAAGATAAATCTAACCAAGGCAAAAATGTTCAATGTTATGAATGTGAAAGGTTTTCTTATATTAAAGAAGAATGTCCTAATTTTTTAAATAAACAAAAGAGGATATTTTAAAGCACTTGGTATGAATTGGAGGATGAGAGTTAAGAGGAAACAACTAACAAAGTAATGGCTTTCACTAGGAAGTATGAGTTTGAAGGAGATTATAGTGATGAAGACATGACTGAATGGATGACTACTACGTTCACACTCTTACACAAAAAATTGAAGGAAGCTTGCTTGAAAGAAGAAAAGTAGAGGAAGACCATAAGTTCTCTTCTTCAATAAAAAGATAAACTACTTTCAACCATCACTAGGATAGAAGAGGAAGTTACTTTGTTGAATTCTAAACTTGAGAATTTGACAAAGTCTGAATGTAGAATGAACAATGATTTAGATATGGCGGATGTTATGACAATTAATATGAAGGATGTATGATTTGACTACAGTTCCATGAACAAAAAGGTCAAAGTTCCCACTAAGAATTTTGTTTGTCCTAAGAAGAAAACCGAGTTCCTGGTAAAAACCACATGTCCCAACATCATATTCAACATGCATACCCTCACAACAGAGGCAACAAGAAATCATCTTGGAAGAGGTACCATTATGGAAGATATGTATATATAGTACCCTTTTGCTATAAATTGTATGAAAATCCTCAATCTTATAGTTACCCAAAGCCCAAAGGAAAGAAAGGAAACAAACTCAAACAAAGAAGGATTGGAAACCTAATGGATATGTCACATTTCTCACAGCTCATAAATCACTTAGAGTTTCATCAAGAGAATATTTGTATTTTAATATTGGATGTTCAAGGTACATGACTCGTGAAAAGATTTAGTTTGAACAGTTGAAGCCCTTCTCTAACATATATGTCACCTTTGGAGATAAAGTTATAGGAAGAGTTAAGGGCATAGGAAAATTGGTTAGTCCAAGTTTTCCTTGTCTTGATAATGTGTTGTTGGTAGAAGGATTAAATGTTAACTTGATCAACATAATTAAACTATGTGATCAAGGTCTGGATGAAATCTACAACAAGTATGAATGTGTTGTCACCAACAAAAAGTAAGAAGTATTAATGAAGGGTTTCGGGTTCAAGCATAATTTATATATGTGGATTTCTCAACATTCATCAAAGGTCAAGAGCATTGAGGAAATCATATATAAGGAGGTTGTCAAAGGATTGCCAAAATTTATAATTGAAGAAGGCATACTTTGTGGAATGAGTCAAATAGGTAAGATGTCCCCCAAGATGCTTCATCATCCTACCCTCACTATAAGTATGAAGTTAATTCCTATGAACCCCATGGAATCCACACAATGAAAGGAATTGGCGGAATAAATAACATCCTATGTTTAGTGACGTTATATGAACCTTTGAAGTGGTAAGATAACTAACAATAATCAAGCGTTACCCAAGAGAAACTATACCAAAAGAATGGCTAACGTAAATAGCCAAGACGGAAAACAAAACCCCCCACAAGGAACATGCATAATCATTTCTAGTTCGACTAAGGCATCTAGTGCAATCCCAAATTCGCAGGCCATACCTGTTTTCACAAACACTAGGCCACAGGCAGTTCGAATACGATGCCTTCAGCCACGACGGGGATACCAACAAATGTGAAAACAGGTCCTATCCTATCATATGTAGGGAGTCAAGCCCAATTCTCAACCCCCAGGCCTCCAGGTTTCGAAATGTTTAGGACTTGAAGGGAAAATCCACCATATGAAATGCCAACTTCGTTTATGTCAGGGTTGCATAATACTACAACAACAACCTCTTTCTCAATCCAAGGATCTGGTTCTGGGATGAATCATGTGGACCTAAATACCCAAAATCTAGGATCTTTCACCCAAATGCCTACACTTACAACAAATAGGCAACGGATGGATGATAATAACCATAATCTGATAGGGGTCCTAGCCCACGAAATGAGTATAATTTTCACCCCTTAATCCAGAATATTAATAGAACCAACCTGGAGAATACTCAAACTAACCAACGAATGTCAGCCCAAATGGAACAGATAGCAGCCTTCTTTGGCGCCCCTGATGCACCTGCAAGACGCACACAAAACCAAGTGGTGATTCAAGATGATGAACCCACTATTTACCAAATTCGACCCCCTAGGAAAAATGTTGAAGGGAGAAATATAGGGGCAAGGGTAGAACAACAAGGAGTTCAAGAGGTTCAAGAGGAACAACCTAGGAGAGTGATGATGGTAAATAGGGACCAAAACGCTGACGAAGTAATCCATAGGGTCAGAAATGATAATATTATGGCAGAAAACAACTTCACACCATGATCGAAAGGATTATGACCCAAAATAGTTTGAATTCAAGATTTAGGAGACCAAACTATATGTCCCTCATCACAAAATACATTATACAAACTGAATTGCCAAAGGGTTGTAAAGTCCCTAAATTCACAAAATTTTCTAGGGATACTAGTGAATCCACTGTGGAATATATAGCCAGGTGTTTAACCGAAGCAGGAGATTTGTCAAATAGTGAAAATCTTAGGATAAAATATTTCCCAAGTTCTTTAACCAAAAATGATTTCACTTGGTTCACTACTCTCCCTCCAGGATCTATAGATACTTGGCCCTACTTGGAAAGATTGTTCCATGAACAATTATATATGTGGCAATAAAAAATAAGCCTTAAAGAATTGGCCAGTATTAAAAGAAGATTTAGAGAGCCAATAAATGACTATCTAAATAGGTTCCATCTCTTGAAATATAGGTGTTCCACTGTAGTCCCTGAACATGAGTTAGTCGAAATGGCTGGTGGTGGTATGGATTATTCTATTCAAAAGAAGTTAGATACTCAATATTTGAGAGACATGGCTCAACTAGAAGATAGAGTTCGACAAGTAGAGCGCCTGAAGACTGAAAAGGCTAGGGCTAGTAAAAACTATAAAAAGAAAGGGTAGCTTATATAGAGTCAAAAGAAGAGCCAGGAGATTTCCATGATCCTTATGATTTCGATCAAATCGAAGTGAATCTGGAAGAATTAAAGCAAGCACCCCCTTATTCTTGCCAGGTCTTTGTCCCATCGAATGGAAAGAATCCTATTGAGAATGAGAAAAATGATAAATTTCCCAAGAAAATCTACACATTTGATGTAACTAAGTGTGATGAAATTTTTGATTTACTTGTAAAAGATGGCCAAATGATAGTGCCTCCCAATATTAAAATTCATCTTCTGGAACAACGGAAGAAGATAGGTGTTTGCAAATATGATAATTTCATGGGCCATAAAACCTCACAATGCTTTCTTTTTAGGGATCTAATTCAAAATGCTATAAAAGAGAGCATGCTTAAGTTTGCGGACAAATCGAAGAATTCCATGAAGATTGACACAAATCCTTTATAGATAGTGGAGACTAATTATGCTGAATATCTTTAACCTTAGCGGGGTCAACTTCAATACCTTTACCACTGACAATGAATCCCATGAGTTTGCCAGATCTGACTCCAAAGGTGCATTTGTTCGGATTAAGTCTCAATTTGTATTTCTTCAGTCTATCAAATAGCTTTCACAAATGATCAAGATGTTCTTCTTCATTTTGTGATCGAGCTATAATGTCGTCGACATAGACCTCTATCTTGTGATGGATCATATCATGGAATAAAGCCACCATAACACGCTGATATGTTGCTCCAGCATTCTTCAACCCAAACGGCATGACCTTGTAATAGAAAGTGCCCCATTGTGTAACGAAAGTAGTCTTTTACAATTGGATCTTCATAGGGAGAAAACATTCCTTCGTTAGTAGTCGGTGTACCACAATGTCGATGTCTTAACCTGGCATGCCTTCGTAGGACCAAGAAAAGATATCGATGTAATCTTGCAACATCCGGATCAATCTTTCTTTAACACTATTCTCAAGACCTACTCCTATCTTGATTTCTTTTCTGTCTTCATCGGTACCCAGATTCACAACTTCAACTGGCTGTTCGTGTGGATGTATAGCCCTTTCCTCTTGCTATAGCAGTCTGGAAAGTTCTTATGGCACTTCACAATCTTCCTCATCTTAGTCTTTGGCTTGGTAGATCGGATTATCAAAGTCATATTTAGCAATAACATAGTGAATGTGGATCTGCAGTTTACTACATGGTGTGTGTAAGAATACATAACTTTTGAAAAGGTGATAAGATAAAAAGAAAGACATGGAGCACAATATTTGAATGCAAAAGTCCAATGATTTATTGAATGAAAATATGCGAATTACAAATAATAACCCCCACGAACGATCCGTGGTGCCCTGGGCAAGGCACTAAGCTTAGAGTTTTATTGTTCGAAGCGTAAAAGCAAAAAGCGTAAAACAGAACAAGTAATTACTCCTGTCTAAAGGAGATTGGCATAATATCCTTAGCCATCCAATTGTCGAGTCCGTCGCCAGGAGTTGGGAAGATCCAATTGTTGATGTCGGAGTCACCATCGTCGTCTTCTATAGCATGAGCTCTGTTCTTGTTGATGCGGAACAGAGGTCCGCCGACACGTTCATGGTGTATCATCTTTTGACCTTTGGTAGTGAAGCCTAAACCTGTCTTGTTAGATTTGAATGGAAAATTGGGCAGCTGACCCCAAACGGTACAACCTCCTTCTTATACTACAGCTCTGGCATCTTTTAGTGAGGCCATCTTAGGTGGAACTCTAGTAACCTCAGGAGTGACAGGAGAGTCGGAAAGCATGACTCGTGGAACTACTTCGAAAGCTTGACAGGGAGTTTTGACAAATTCACCTTCCATTTTGATGTATCGAAATGACTGCAAATGGCTTACCATATATTCTTCTTCTCTGCATACTGTAACAATTTCCCCCTTCACTGGGTACTTCAACTTCTGATGCAGGGTAGAGGTAACAACGTCTTCCCCATGTATCCAAGGGCGTCCGAGCAGGCAAGAATAAGCTGGACGAATGTCCATCACAAAGAAAGTAGAGTCAAAAGTCTGGGAACTGACTTTGATGGGAAGGTTGAGCTCTCCAAGTATTATTCTCTTTGAACCATCAAAGTCTCTTACGATTATGTCACTGGGCTTCATGACCACTTCTTCAGCAGTAAGTCGATCGAGAGCGCTCTTCGGCAGGACATTCAGAGCAGAGCCAATATCCACCAATACATGAGACAATATAGTTCCCTTACACCCTATAGAAATGTGTAAGGCTTTGTTGTGTTTTCTTCCTATAGGAGTTAGATCAGCATCAGAAAATCCCAAACCATTGTCTGCGGTCAGGCTAGCAATATAACTTTTGAATTGGTCAACAGAAGTGTCTTGCGGTATATGAGAATTCTTCAGAAACTTCACCAAGGATTTAGCATGAGCCTCGGAGCACAACAATAGAGCTAGCATGAAAATATTGGATGGGGTTTGTCCCAACTGCTCCACTACATTTTAGTCGCTCTTCTTAATGATCTTTAGAATTTCCTCTATTTCTTGCCAGGAGGTACCTTCAGCAACTTCCTTTGGTACTTCTGTCTGAGCAGGTTGAGTCACTTTCTCTTTCCCTTGAGCCTCGGGATTTGGTTCAACAGCAGGAATGCAAACTGGTGTAGTAGTATCATTTGGAGGAGAGATATCTGGAGAAAACACTCTTTCGGTCCTGGTTACTTTGCTTGATCCGGTGATATTGTCAACATCAAGACTGGTAGCTTCAACTGTACTGTCTTTAATGGTTAATGATTCTCGCTTGACTCCATAATAGTAAACCTCAACTCCATAATTCCAAGGTATAGCTTTGTTAGAGGAATATGTAACTGCTCTGGGCGAGGTAATAATCATAGGTGCTACTCTAGGTGCAGGATCAGAGGTGATATTTATTGTGTTTATGTCGGCATATTCTTCGGGATAATCATCTCCCCATCCGGTTGCCTTGATGTCTTCAATTGCAATCTTGTAGCTCTCAGGGGCGGTATATTTCACCTTAAAATCAAACTTCCCACTTGGCTGCCCCAAGGTATCCAAGACTTCTGGTACGGCTTCGCTACGTCTTCGATCTTTAGACTTTAAGAAACATCTCCGCATAGACTCTCTACAGACGGAGCTTTTAGGAATAGCACTTCTTGGTTGTCCATTATGCGTTGAACACATCTCTTCAACCAAGCACATCCATTGGATTCTGATGTGCACCAACGACATTTTTCAGGATATCCTGGAAATAAACTGTCTTGCAAAAAATCCTTCTTGACAATCATCAGGGGAATGGTCATCTCTTTCACATCAAAGACATTGGAGTCAATATCAATGGTGTTGGCACTTTTACCATGGTCAGGCATTGGTGCGTTGATCACATTCAGAGTTTCTACAGGAGGGTCGAATTCGATTTCCCGGGCTTCAATCATGTCTTGAATCTTGTTCTTCGGGGCCCAACAATTATTGGTGTCGTGCCCTGGCCTGTTGGAGTGATATGCACACCTTGCATTAGGATTGTACTTCGGAGAAGAGGTGTTGACGTGTTGAGGAGGATTCCTCAAAGTAATCAGCTTTGCTTTCAACATGTGTTGTAATGCTTGAGACAACGACATGTTGATCTTCGTAAACTGTCTTCTTGGTGCATTCTTCCTACGCGTATTGTCTTGTTGAGATTGCACTGGCGTGGGATTGGAGATCAGAACTCCCCCCACAGATTGATGGCGATCAGCTTTGTCATAGATCTTCTGACCGTACACAGCATTGGCTTCTTTCTTCCCGCCAAAAGATCTCTTTGCAATATTTGAAGATGTTTCGACTTGAATTTTTCCACTCTTGATTCTAGCTTTAATATGTTCTCCTGTTAGTATCAGCTCGGTGAATCTGGCTGAAGAGTTTCCAATCAGATGATTGAAGAATGGGCTTGTCAGCGTTCCCATGAACATATCAACCAATTCCCTATTAGACAAGGGTGTTTGAACTCTGCCTTATAGATCTCTCCATTTCTGAGCATACTCCTTGAACTTCTCGTCACGGCCCATAAACATGCTCTGCAGTTGGATACAGGTCGGTGCTAATTCAGTATTGTACTGGTACTATTTGTAGAAAACATCTGCTAAATCATTCCAAGTATGAATGTGAGTATTCTCTAGCTGATAATACCACTCCGAATGTGTTCCAGAAAAACTCTCTTGAAAGATAAGTATCCACAGCTTCCTGTCTTCAGTATGAGGATGGATCTTCTGAACATAGGACTTCAGATGTAGATTCGGGAAAGAAATGCCATTATACTTAACAAAGGTAGTAACCTTGAACTTGCGGGGAATTACTGTAACACCCCGTTTTAATTAATATTATATTATATTAATATTTTTGAGTTACCGATCGATATTTATTTTACGATGAGAATATTTATATTAATCGATATATCTATCTGGCGACGTTTCGTTTGGTCCGGTTTTTATTCCGTTCGGTTCGGTAAAATATTATTCGGATTCGATATTTTATTCCCCGGAATTATTTTAATTAATTGAGTAAATAATATTATTAGATATTATTAAGGTATTAATTAATAAAAATAAGTTAGGGGTGTGGGGAGTAATTGAAGAGAATTGGGTATACACCCTTGTTGCTAGTAAGAATACATAAACACATTTCCTCACTTTTCTTCCATTTTTCAACACAAAGCCAAGCTTAGAAACTTGGAGAGAATAAGAGAGTTTTGGAAGAAGAAGAAGAAGAGCAAGGGCTTGAGGTTGGAGTTGTGGAATCATCTTGGATCATCCAATCTCTAGAGGTAAGGGGTTTGATTTCTTCATCTCATATAGTTAAGGTTTTGGTTGATATATTTTGGAATTTAGGGAAAATTGATAGTTGTTTCATGAGTTTTGGTTGGGTGATAGTTGAAATAATTTAGAAAGATTGAGTTAGGAGTATGGATTGTGGGTGTTTTATTTGCTTGCTTGAAGTAACTAGAAGTTATAATAAGAAAACAATAAGCTGTGAAGAAAAGAAAAGAACCAGAAAACCTTACCTGTAGCCGAACCGTGGATGAAGATGGATTGGAGAATGAAACATGGGGGAGGCGCCCACCTCCAGCTGTAGGGCGGCCGTCCCCCTTCCTGAGGCACCCGCCTCCCTACCTTATAGCATCTAGGGCGTCCGCCCTTTGGGGGGTAGAGGTGTGCATCAGAAATTTTTGCTGTTGTGGTTTTGCTGTCTTGAAAATACTGTCTTCTGGATAATTTTCCCTGCAGAATGTAATTTGTTTCTGTTTCCTTCCTTTTTCCAAATTCAATATACTACTAGTTAGTATTAATAAAATATAATTAGGACATAAGTTATCCGATTAAATTTGGAACCCGATTATGTCCCGATTTTCCGATTTCGGTAAATTCGGCGACGAAGCAAGTTGCTCCGAATTCAACAAAAATTGACGTGCTAGCTAAGTTCGACGTGTAGAACGTAGTGGTGAAGTTAGTTTTTCGAAATTACGAGTTTTTACAAAACGACCCGAAATAGGCCAAATTACGGTTAAATTGAATCAAATTGCGTTTTAGTAGATTTAAGGCACGTATGGACAATCCGATTGCGATGTTGACGATTATGATTAATGCCAGTTATTAGGAATGGATTTCGCGACGATTATTGGTGTTTTAACTATTTTTCCGTTGTTGGAATTTAGTGAATGAATTGATAATGATGTGGTGTGATTAAACATGATGCTTGCGACGATGTTTTTTTTCTAATGAATACTTGATGATATGCGATGCGATGATATATGTCTTTGTACATGATAATGTGATGATTATATTGATGTTGTTAATAAATGCTTCCGATTTGTGAATGCACGACTTTTGATGATGATGAATTATTGGTGATGTTTTGTATAATGCAAATATGATGCGATGATATATTTATCTTGATGTAGATAAATTATGGCGATGTGGGCTTTATGCCAATTTTGATGAGCGATGATGAAGTTTTTGTGTTGTGCTGTTTTATTGTCGAGTCACATACATTGCATTGGCGACGAGGGCTTTTATGCCAAGCGACGAGGCTTTTATGCCAAGCGACGATGGGCTTTATGCCAAGTGTTCCTAATTATGGACAAAGCGACGGGAACCACATGCATAACATAGTCGTATCTCATGGAGTCAGTTATGTTTATGTTTGAGTTGTTTGGCGTTGGGTTTTAATTGATGGAGGATGTTGAATTGCGATGATATATGATGCTTGTTTGGTGATGATCTTTATGATGAACATGAAATGAATATAACTTGATAGTTTCATGATAACTATGCGATGAATATAAATGATGAGTTTTGTGATGATTTAACCTTGATGAAATGCTTAATGCAAATATGATGTAATGATGTTTGTGACGATGAGCTTTAGCCAATTTGTGATGGTTTTATTTATGTTGCTTATGTTATTAGCATTGTTTGATGTTGTTGTTTGATGTTGTCGTTTATGATTGCCGTGTTGATTAGTGACGTATTGACTTGTGATGATTTCGTGGTAACGAACATTTATGTGTTGTTGTGATGATTTATGCCGATAAAGTGTAGATTATACACATTAGAATGACAATTGGAGTAAGTGTGTTTTGGTTATGTGTTTGAATGCACTTTTTAATCTATATCTTTTATGATTCCAAATACTATATATATGTTATCATGCCTTTAATTATATATTTTGGAGTATCTCACCCTTTACTTGTTTCGCCGTTACCTTTATATTGGTAACATGCAGGTTATGAAGACGGAGTTTATAGCTGCTATTAGTCGAGTCGGTGTCGCTCTGATACGTAGCACTCGGGGGGAATAATTATGTTGTCTTGTTGTTGTTCTTCTGTTGTTTTTCCTTTTGTAAATAAGAATCATACTTTATGAAAATATGATTGGTTAAGGAAGTTTAATAAAGAAGATGTTTTGATTTTTATGAATCAATTTATGTTTTTCAACGATGCTATGTATCCGAGATTTATACTTTAAAGCAAACTGTTTAAAGTGATTTGGTTTTGAAGGTGTGATGCCTCAGTATTGAATTTATGAAATTTTAATTTACTCTGATTTTTGCATATAAAACCTTGAGTAATATTGGGGTGTTACATTAGTGGTATCAGAGCAGGTCGGTCTGTCGGCCAGGTTATTAATGTGTTTAATCCTATTGTATGCGACATGTGTGTGAAACACTGTCGGTACTTGCTTGTTTCTATTTGTTTGTCGGCAGAGATGAGTTTGAAACAAGTGGGGGAGAAGTTTTACTTCTTGGTGACGCTTGTGGCTTAGAGATGGAGCCTCAAGCAGGGTTACGCTTTGGTAACTTGAAGTGTAAGTTTGAAGACGCTGTTGTAGTTTGGTAAAGATGGTTTATGTCACCATCATGATTGTCGACTGTCTATTGACAAATTGAGGAACTGATCACCCTTAATCTCTTGTTGATAGTAGTCGGGATTTATGTTGGTTGGGATAGAATTGGCTTGGCAGCTTAATAGTGTATGAAGCAGATGAGTTGGCACAAGGTGGTGTCTAGTTACTTGAATTGTGGGCGAATTTGGATTTTGGTGAGAAACAAGATTTTGGCAAGCGAACTTCTTGTTGTGATTCTTCTTAAGCATATTGTGAAGATGTGTGTGAATTACCGTCGTAGTGCGAAGTGAAGTTTTGATGGATTCAGTTTCTGGAATCAGTTGTGATTCGAAGTATCCTTATGGGATGTTTACTTCTGAATTAGAGTTGAAGAGTCAACTTGAGGATTGGTTTGAGCAGAGTTTGTTTATTCGAGCGGGTCACCATAGAGTGCTACCATTGTGTTGTTCGAGAAGAACAAAGGTTTCCCGAGTTGGTGTGTCGTTTGCAGTCAAAGAACGAAGTGGATATTAAGGACAAGTGTCTACTTCCGAGGATTGATATTTGAATGAATTAGTCATTTGGAGTTTATGTGTTTAGTGAGATCGATGTGAAGTCTAGCTGCCTATGGGTTAGTGTGAGAGTTGGAGATGGTTAGACAATGATTTTCAAGATAGTGTATGGTCCTGGTGAGTATTTGTTGATGTCATTAGTGTGACTAATGCGTCAGGTATGATTTTGGAATGTTCCGACAGTACTCTCATGAGTAGCTGTAAGAGTTATTTCGTGTTCATGGATATTATTTGGTTCATAACAAGTTAAGGAATTGTAGCAAGCATCCGAGCTTTGCGTTATCGGTAGTGAAGTTAGACCAGTGCATGTCGAGTATTCTAAAGAAAGAATTTTGAACTGTTGGACGTGAGTGCCTTAAGTGAGCGACTTGAATGGTGATATTTTGGACAGTTCCGCGAAGACTTATTTTGTATCTTGTAGAAGACTTCAAGGGGGTTATTTCAGAGCTTAGAAGTTCCTTTGTTTTGGATGGTTAGCTTTGTGAGTTTGATGGAAGATCCTTTTTATAAGTTGGTATTGATCGTGGGTACTTTGATTTGAGATGGTTGAGTCGCTATTTGGACTTCGCAATGGGAAGCGAATTTGTTTGAGCCAGTGGAAAGTTTAGCGAATGCTTCGATTTTGGTCTTGTTTAGTACTGAAGAATCTTGTGCGGTGTAATGTGATATTTCATTTTGGACTAAGATGTATTTCGACATAGAGTTGGAAAAGTGTATTGCTACCTTGGAACGATTTGATTTTCATTAGGAAAAATTGTCGGACACGTGAGTTAGAGTTTAATGCGGTTGCGCTTATTTGAAATTTTAAAGGTGCAGATGTTAATGACGAGAAGATTGGAATTGTTGAAAACAATTCAAAGTTTGGGTACAATCTATAAAGAGACTTCGTCTGTTGTTGAGTTTAGTAAGTTGATATCGCGGATGACCCAAGAATATCTTATTTGGGATTTATTACTTTAAGGAATGTCTCTTTTTTGTTTTGGGACACTTGTTGAGATTAAGCTCAGAAGGTTATTAAGGATTTGTTCACTACTAGCATATGGATTTCGTCGGATACTAATGGTCGCGGTGGATTATTAGATTACGACTAAGATAGATCTTGGCGGTAAAGAATTTTGTGACGGTTTGGTAGCCACAAGTACCTTAAGATGATTGATGTTTTATAAAGGAAAATGTTCTATCTGTGACTGAGGTCGGTCGCGATGGTGTTCGTGTTGGATTCCGTAAAATTTATGTTATGGTTCTAAGTCCAACCTGTATTGTAATTACAGTAGTATGAGACGACGTTGATGAGTAGAGTTCTTGAGAGAGTGTTTTGGTTTGAATTACCACTTTGGAAGATTGAAAGTTATGAAAGGTGTTTTGAATAAAAAACCTGTGTATTGAGCGTTGCGACGGTGCGAGGATGGTGATTACTTAATACAAATTTGGGAATTGAATTGGTATAAGGGAAGACTTCGTTGAAGTCAAGTGTATACATTGAAGTTTCACAAGTGAGTATTTGGACAATATTTGAAAAGGTCAAACTATGTCGTGTATTTTAGAGGATCAATGGACGTTGATCAATCAAGAATGAATGGATGATTTTCGAGTTGATGAGACTGATGTTACGAGGTATCCTGAGGGGTGTACGCTTCGAACGTATCCATTCTGAGTGATTGGGAAGTTGAGGATTAACCAAGTTGTTTTACGGTTGTCATCATTTGCGTAAAAAGTGACGCAACATAGTTTAGATATCGATCTTTGATTTTTTTAGCAGGCATGCGAGATTGTTGGATTTGGACTAGTGAGTTATAGTCGCAAGTCGTCTGTATACGCCCTAGAATGAGTGGTGTATCGCAGTTCAGTTATGTTTGAGTAGCTTGTTATTGTTCAAGGGTTGTACGTTGGTGATCTACAAGGATGATGTGACCTTGTGATTTTCTGGAATGGAAGCGATAACTGCAAGTGTAATTCTTGAGTTCGTACTTATGCGTGAATGAAGGCATCTTTTTCGTGTTTGCGTATCACGCGTGGTACTATCCTACTCTGATTGTTTTAGTTTTGGTTTGTATAACCATTTAGTTGTTTTCGTTTTAGCGATGGAGTCGGTGTTGTGTCGTGGTACTTTATGTTCCTATCTTTGATAACTTGTTTCCGAGGTGTCGGTTCGAGTGTGTGACTAATTCCATGGTTGAGGCGTTAGGATGGTATCGATCTTGTTTGTTTAGTTCTCGAGTGAACCGGTGTGTTTGCGATTTGTTTGGTTGTTGAGTTGTTAGTTGGTTTTCGAGTGCATTGTATGGGCTTTGCATCTCGGCATGGTTGTTCTTGACAGGACGTTGTGGTTAGGGAGATGCCCTTGTTTTTGGTGTCTTTTGTATATTGTTTAATTGACGTGAGGATTGAGTGGACGAATGCGTAGGCATGTCCCAAATTGTTGTTTTGGTCGTAATTTCGAGGACGAAAAGTTTATAAGTGGGGGAGAGTTGTAACGCCCCGTTTTAATTAATATTATATTATATTAATATTTTCGAGTTACCGATCGATATTTATTTTACAATGAGAATATTTATATTAATCGATATATCTATCTGCCGACGTTTCGTTCGGTCCGGTTTTTATTTCGTTCGGTTCGGTAAAATATTATTCGGATCCGATATTTTATTCCCCAGAATTATTTTAATTAATTGGGTAAATAATATTATTAGATATTATTAAGGTATTAATTAATAAAAATAAGTTAGGGGTGTGGGGAGTAATTGAAGAGAATTGGGTATACACCCTTGTTGCTAGTAAGAATACATAAACACATTTCCTCACTTTTCTTCCATTTTTCAACACAAAGCCAAGCTTAGAAACTTGGAGAGAATAAGAGGGTTTTGGAAGAAGAAGAAGAAGAGCAAGGGCTTGAGGTTGGAGTTGTGGAATCATATAGGATCATCCAATCTCTAGAGGTAAGGGGTTTGATTTCTTCATCTCATATAGTTAGGGTTTTGGTTGATATATTTTGGGATTTAGGAAAAATTGATAGTTGTTTCATGAGTTTTGGTTGGGTGATAGTTGAAATAATTTAGAAAGATTGAGTTAGGAGTATGGATTGTGGGTGTTTTATTTGCTTGCTTGAAGTAACTAGAAGTTATAATAAGAAAACAATAAGCTGTGAAGAAAAGAAAAGAACCAGAAAACCTTACCTGTAGCCGAACCGTGGATGAAGATGGATTGGAGAATGAAACATGGGGGAGGCGCCCACCTCCAGCTGTAGGGCGGCCGTCCCCCTTCCTAAGGCATCCGCCTCCCTCCCCTATAGCATCTAGGGCGTCCGCCCTTTGGGGGTAGAGGTGTGCAACGGAAATTTTTGCGGTTGTGGTTTTGCTGTCTTGAAAATACTATCTTCTGCATAATTTTCCCTGCAGAATGTAATTTGTTTCTGTTTCCTTCCTTTTTCCAAATTCCATATACTACTAGTGTGTCGAAATTACGAGTTTTTACAAAACGACCCGAAATAGGTCAAATTACGGTTAAATTGAATCGGATGGCGTTTTAGTAGATTTAAGGCACGTATGGACAATCCGATTGCGATGTTGACGATTATGATTAATGCCGGTTATTAGGAATGGCTTTCGCGATGATTATTGGTGTTTTGACTATTTTTTCGTTGTTGGAACTTAGTGAATGAATTGATAATGATGTGGTGTGATTAAACATGATGCTTGCGACGATGTATTTATTAATGAATACTTGATGACATGCGATGCGATGATATATGTCTTTGTACATGATGATGTGATGATTATATTGATGTTGTTAATAAATGCTTCCGATTTGTGAATGCACGACTTTTGATGATGATGAATTATTGGTGATGTTTTGTATAATGCAAATATGATGCGATGATATATTTATCTTGATGTAGATAAATTATGGCGATATGGGCTTTATGCCAATTTTGATGAGCGATGATGATGTTTTTGTGTTGTGCTGTTTTATTGTCGAGTCACATACATTGCATTGGTGACGAGGGCTTTTATGCCAAGCGACGAGGCTTTTATGCCAAGCGACGATGGGCTTTATGCCAAGTGTTCCTAATTATGGACAAAGCGACGGGTACCACATGCATAACATAGTCGTGTCTCATGGAGTCGGTTATGTTTATGTTTGAGTTGTTTGGCATTGGGTTTTAATTGATGGAGGATGTTGAATTGCGATGATATATGATGCTTGTTTGGTGATGATCTTTATGATTAACATGAAATGAATATGACTTGATAATTTCATGATAACTATGCGATGAATATAAATGATGAGTTTTGCGATGATTTAACCTTGATGAAATGCTTAATGCAAATATGATGTAATGATGTTTGTGACGATGGGCTTTAGCCAATTTGTGATGGTTTTATTTATGTTGCTTATGTTATTAGCATTGTTTGATGTTGTTGTTTGATGTTGTCGTTTATGATTGCCGTGTTGATTAGTGACGTATTGACTTGTGATGATTTCGTGGTAACGAACATTTATGTGTTGTTGTGATGATTTATGCCGATAAAGTGTAGATTATACACATTAGAATGACAATTGGAGTAAGTGTGTTTTGGTTATGTGTTTGAATGCACTTTTTAATCTATATCTTTTATGATTCCAAATACTATATATATGTTATCATGCCTTTAATTATATATTTTGGAGTATCTCACCCTTTACTTGTTTCGCCGTTACCTTTATATTGGTAACATGCAGGTTATGAAGACGGAGTTTATAGCTGCTATTAGTCGAGTCGGTGTCGCTCTGATACGTAGCACTCGGGGGGAATAATTATGTTGTCTTGTTGTTGTTCTTTTGTTGTTTTTCCTTTTGTAAATAAGAATCATACTTTATGAAAATATGATTGGTTAAGGAAGTTTAATAAAGAAGATGTTTTGATTTTTATGAATCAATTTATGTTTTTCAACGATGCTATGTATCCGAGATTTATACTTTAAAGCAAACTGTTTAAAGTGATTTGGTTTTGAAGGTGTGATGCCTCAGTATTGAATTTATGAAATTTTAATTTACTCTGATTTTTGCATATAAAACCTTGAGTAATATTGGGGTGTTACAATTACCACTCCAGGAATCAAGCTTAGATCATCAAAGTTCAACCCTGTCATTTTCAGGTTTTCCATAAAGACAGTCTTCGAGTTGCTTGTACTTTTCGTTGTCAGGATACTGCTCGCTCATATAGTCTTCCTCTTCGGTTTTATACTTATGATGGCTTCCTTCATTGTTTTTGACGCTTCCTTCAATTTCGCCACTCGTGTTTGAGAATTTATGTTGTCTGACTACCTTGACCGGACCTCTGTGCTTTCTTCCCAGGTTGATAATGCCAGCAATCTTCTTCTTTTTGGTGATGAGCTTTTTCAGATCCTTCTGACCATGGGTCAAGTTGGTGAACATTTCTTGGAACTAAGTGTTCTAAGCCTGGAGATCTTTGACAGTTTGTTCGAGAGCCATTTCTGCTGAAATAAACAGTGAGAGAATGAGAAAATCGATCTTCAATGTACCTGCTATGAAATGTTATGTAATGCAATGTTATGAAATGTTTTCAAGGACCTTAGGAATTTAAATTTGGTAAACAAGCAAGAACAAACTTTTTATTAGTTGACTTAGCAAGTACAAATGAGAGTTCAAATAATAAAAATGAAATTCCTAGAGCTTAGGTCTCCCATGGACACTTCCTCTTTGTGTTGAGGTAGGTGTTGATGCCTTGCTCCTCGTGAAGTAGCTTCATCAACTCCAATACTCTTTTCTCGCTTGCGTAGCATTGAGCTTCGAATGCATCCCTTTCTTCTTTAAGTTGAATCCAGGATCTCTTTAATTATTCAAAATCAGTAGGCATGTCTGGATGAAGAATGACATAGGGTTCGTCACCTTCAGCAACAGGTTCCATAATCACTAGCAGGATAACAATATATGGCATCATAAGGTTTTGAGCACGAGCTCGTAACCATTTGAGGTAAGGTTCCCAAGAATAGAACTTTTATGCCCCAAGGTCTTGGTATTAGTCTTCTTCACCATGCCCCAAGCGTGCACAAATCTTCGATGATAACCATGGAGATCGTTGTTATAGTCAAATACAATGCCTTGAATAAGTATATCATGAGGACCATCTCTTCGAGCATAACCATACCATCATAACGCTAGAGAAGGGTTGTAGGTGATACCTCCCCTTATGCCAAGGAGTGGTACATTAAATAATTCTCCACATCGCTCAATGAAAGTGAAGTCCTTTTGGGAGTAGGGACACCAACGGATATCTGAGTGAGAGAGTGACATCAACCTTTGAGACCATTTCAACCTTTATTCGTTCTTCATTACTGATTGAGGAAGGTGCGAAATAAACCACCTAGATAATAAAGGTATGCAACACATGAGAGTTCCTTGTCTTTTCATGGTACGAATGTGGAGAGAATGTAGAATATCTTTGAGCAAGGTAGGCACATGATTATGAGCGAGAAATATCTTGATGGCGTTCACGTCTATGAACTGATATGGATTAGGAAATATCACCAAACCATAGATTAGCAAGGCCAAAACGTCTTCGAAAGAGTGGAAACTCACAGCCTTTAATAATTCTAGAGCTTTCTTCATCAGAAACTTAGCAAGCAAACCCTTAACTCCACTTCTTGTTTCCCAATTGTCTTCAATGTCTAACCGCTTTAGATGTAACGCTGATGCGATGTCTTCAAAACTCGGAAATTTTTATGAACCGGTGAGAGGTATTTGATCAAGAATAGGTATCCCAAGTAGCTTAGAGAACTCTTCCATTGTAGGTACCAACTGATAATATGGGAAAGTAAAGTAGTGATGCTTCAGATCAAAGATCTGGAATACGATGCTCATCATATCTTCTTCAAAACCTGAGGTAACCAAGTCAAGTAGATAACCATGCCTTTTGATAAACTGAGCGTGATCAAGAATTTCTGAGACTAACTCCTTCTGTTGAGAAGGTATACCCACAAAGTTGACTCAGATAGTCTTCTTTGAAGCCAAAACCCTACAACACGAGCAAAGATAAATCCCTAGGTCCTTGAAATGGTTAGAAATGATATGATGATATGATGTTATGATGTCATGATGTCATGTTTAAATAGCAAGCACAAGCAATTCACACAATAGCCCTAGGTTTAACGCTTGCATGAGGTATAGGCATCTACCCTACCGGAGTTTAAGTGGGTTCAACCTGTCCTATTATAGTAACCGGGTTCGAAGAATCTTATATCATGGATCTTTCTTGCAGGTGATAACACATAAATGTATCATATATTTAGCTTGATTTACTTAAGTTATTTCACATTTTTTATCTTAATTTAATTTCTTTGAATTGCTATTACGCTGGTATTTTTTTATTTTGCAGATATTTAATTAAATGAAGAATTTGTGAGAAAAGAAGAAAAAGGGGTGTAAAAAGAACAAAAAGAACCAAAAGAAGAAGACAAATGAAATTCAGCCCAAGAGTGCGTGGCCCAATTGCCTGAGACGACCATCCCCAACTCTTCAATTTAAGGAGGCGCTCGCCTCTAAGCTAAGGTTGGCCCACATGACCATGTATTAAATTGAGACGCACGTCTCAAAGACTTTTTCTTCTTTCCTCTTTTGCCATGTCATCCACTAAGGCGATCGTCTCCACATTTTTCCTTTATTTTCGCCCCGACTCAAATAGAAAAAAATGGCAACCCCACTCTCTCCATGATTTTCCCAACTTCTCCAACCATGATCTCCACTATCTCCATTACCTCTCACATGATAACTTCCAACAATGCTCACTATATAAAGAAGGGAGTATTCATGAAAAAGGGGTGGACCACTTTTTGTGCCATCCATAGTTTCTCTCGTCCAATTTTCCTATTTCGATTCCATTAATATTTTCCAACATTTAAGTTCAAGTTCAAGTTTCTATTTCCTTCTTCTTTTCATAGTTTTAGGCAGATATTTATTTTCTCACAATAGTTTTTTCACCGGAAACTATTGTGTAATTTTTACTAGATCTAACCTTACGTTAGACCATAGAATTTTATTTCCTTATTCTTATTATTATTTGATCAAATAATTTTAAGGAACAGATCCAACCGATTTTTGGTGGAGTGTTCAAGCATTTCAAGTTCAAGAATTAATTCAAGTATTATTTTCAGGTTTCTATTTCTATTTAATTTATAGTTTTATGTTTCTTGCTTATAAATTATTGAATATGTCTAAATATATGAAATTTAATTATTTATGCATGTTTAACTTAATAACCATGTCTGGCTAAACCGATTAGATATCGGTATGTGAATTAATCGAACTAAAAGGAACCCGAAATAAACTGGCATGATATTATTTTGTTAAAAAAATACCTTTTCTGGTTTTAGTATCTAATTGAATTTATTATAAGGTTAGGAAATCAACAGAGCGAAAGTTTGAGATTTAAAAACCAACTAAGGTTAGAAATCAACAAAGCCAGAGTTTGAGATTTAAAACCGGATAGTGGATACTAGGAATTGATTTTAAAGACAGCGAAAGCATTTTAAAACCGATTAAATCTTATTTATTTTCAAAGAGTGTTCTTAAGTTCGGCGGGATAGCGAGAGCATACGTTAGAATTTAAGTGCATAATCTAATTCAATAGAGCGAGAGTTTGAGATAGGATTTTTAGATAAATATTGTTTGATGAAAAGAGTTTTTATCACTTAAGAACCAGGCCAGTAGAACATCGGATTCTCAAAGTTTGACGAATTACATACTGATATCCGTTTATTAATATTTTTATCTAGATTTAAGTAATTTCTCTTTAATCATCATCCCAAAAGAATTACTGGCCATAGCTATATATAGTAACTTAGGATTACAGTAGATCGATTTATAGTCCCTGTGGATTTGATATCTTTTAAAACTACACGATAGATTGTGTACTTGGAGTCTGAATTATTTAGACTACTAAAGTCACAATCAAGTTTTTGGCGCCGTTGCCGGGGACTATTTAAGTCGATATCATAACTCTCGTGTTTCGCCATATAGATTAAGGCACTTTTACTTTATTTACTATGTATCACCCAAATTTTTTCTACACCCATTATCAGTATTTTGAGGAATCATAAGAATCCCATAAATCTGATCTCGAAATACTGATGGTAGATTTCAATGCTTCACAAAATAAATTTTACTCAAATTACCTCTACAACTACCAATCCTAACATTTTGAGTTGTCACAAGAATACCAAAGATCCGATCTCGAAACGTTATTGGATGATTAAAATGCGACACCAACTTATCCTCAACCGAATCTCCTCTACAATCACCATACCCACTATTTTGAGGAGTCGCCCGAACCCCAAAATTCCACTCTCAATGCATTAATGGAAGAAGTGACTGCGACACAACATCGCGTTAGGTTAAAAACTATGAAGATGGAGCGCTTTGTGGAAACACAAAATGCAATGCAGATTCACTTTGAGGAACCGCAAGAATCCTATAATTCCAACCTCGAAACATTAATGGAGGATTTCGATGCGTTGATAACTCACTCTAGGCTAGAATCTATGATAGAGCACTATATAGAGACACAAAATGTCCAAAATGAAGAGGTAAGAAAACAAAGTCTTCAAAATAATGAAACCCTTAAGAAGCTGAACAATGAGGTTGAGTCCCTAGTGACTCACAACGAGGCATTAGAGGCCCAAATCTCCATGCTTTCACAAACACCTCTAGGACCCTCCCTTGAAAATCATGTGGACATTGTAACAACTAGTAATGCCAAACAAATTCAAAATCCTAAGGTGAGTAATAATGAGGTTGAAGAGAGTAACAATGAAGTTGAGAAGAGTTCTGGTGAGAAAAAGAGAAGAGAATGAGAAAAATACACCGTCACCATCCGAAAGGGAGATTGTCGAAGAGGTAGAGAAAGAAACATTTATTGTTGTTCCTCTTCCCTATAACCCACCGATTTCTTTTTCGCAAATATTTGTGGAAGCTAGTGTAGGTTCCCAATCCAAAATGTATGTGGAGGCATTGAAAAATATGCACACCAATGCATCTTCATCTGAGGTCCTGCATAAAAAGAGAAAATTTAAGGACCATGAAACTAGGGAAACCATTGGAATTAAGAAGGGAAGGTTAACATTAGAGATGGTGGACGAAATAACTAAGCCCAAACTCGAAAAGCTGATACTTAAGATAGATCCAGAACCGCCACTACGACTTCAAAAGAATGAACCACCCCACAGAAGAAAGAAAAGAAAAGGTGAGGGATATGTAAGATGGCTTGATAAGTGGCCATGGAAAAAGAATATCACTAAAATTTCAACCGAAGAGTGAATATTTAGTTTGCACTTCCCTTTTTCATCTTTTATCAATACATTGAGAACAATGTACGATTTAAGTATGGGGGAGGAAGTATTTCTGTTTTTCTAGTAATTTTATATTTTCTTTGTAATTTCCCTTCAATAATTTTTTTGTCTTGGTCAAGTTATTTATGCAACATTTGTGTTGTTTTTTTGATTCCCCTATTTTATTGAGCCCAAATTTTTTTTTACGGTTTTATGCATAACTTGACTCACTCGACAAGTACGTAGGTTGCCAATTTTTAAACTAGTTAGAAACTTTAGCAAGATTAGGCGAAATCACTACCGTCTTGACACTCTACAACCCCAAAGTATAATAGACTTGTTAAAATACCCATTATTCCAAAACCCTGAGTTTTAGTATTGAAGTAACCCTGAGTAGTTTATTTAGTAGTCAGCACCGTCTTAAACACAAACTACGCAGAAGGTCGATGAATATAAGTGGATGATGTCGGTTAATTATTTAGAAAAATGTTACATGCTTTAAAAAAATAGTTAACTCAATAATTAAATTGGGCGATCCTCACCCGATCGTTTAATCCAAAAGACGCAAACCTTACTAAGTAACATAAGAGTCCACTGTTAGGTGGTTTAGAAGCATCTGGTCCTGAACTTGGTAGGGAAGACTACAAAATGATCCCCCGCATCTTGCAATTGGATAGAAAAGGTTGCCACATTATTGTTCTAGAAACCATTGTGCTAAAAAGATCATAACCATAAACCGGCTGTTCTGCTATGCGCGTGTAAGGATAAAAGGCTTAATGTGATTGCACTCGAATGAAATGGGTAAAACAAGAAGATTACTTGAGGCGAGCTATGATAGCATCTGCAAATGGTTTATGTAGGATGTGATTATATAGTGTCATTACCGTAGTGATGGAGTATAAATCGAGCTTTTGATTCTCTGACAAAAACACGAGGCAATCATGTATAAGTTGATTTAAGTCATGTATGTGCATCTGACCAATGTTTAGAAAACATCGTACTGAGCACGTACT
Organism: Vicia sativa; assembly: GCA_021764765.1. NCBI lineage: Eukaryota > Viridiplantae > Streptophyta > Magnoliopsida > Fabales > Fabaceae > Vicia > Vicia sativa. The sequence continues at coordinate 282,937,728 of CM038793.1, read as the reverse complement.
TGAGGATAAGCAAAGTTCAAGTATGGGGGAGTTTGATAACACATAAATGTATCATATATTTAGCTTAATTTACTTAAGTTATTTCTCATTTTTTTATCTTACCTAAATTTCTTTGAATTGCTATTTCGCTGGTATCTGTTATTTTGCAGATATTTAATTAAATGAAGAATTTGTGAGAAAAGATGAAAAGGGGTGTAAAAAGAACCAAAAGAAGAAGACAAATTAAATTCAGCCCAAGAGTGCGTGGCCCAATTGCCTGAGGCGACCGTCCCCAGCCCTTCATTTTAAGGAGGCGCCCGCCTCCAAGCTAAGGGTGTCCCACAAGACTAAGTACTAAATTGAGATGCACGTCTCAAAGACTTTTTCTTCTTTCCTATTTTTCCATGTCATCCACTAAGGCGACCATCTCCAAATTTTTCCTTTATTTTTGCCCACGACTCAAATAGAAAAAAATGGCAACCCCACTCTCTCCATGATTTTCCCAACTTCTCCAACTATGGTCTCCACTATCTCCATTACCTCTCACATAATAACTTCCAACAATGATCACTATATAAAGAAGGTAGTATTCATGAAAAAGGGGTGGACCATTTTTTGTGCCATCCATAGTTTCTCTCGTCCAATTTTCCTATTTCCGATTCCAGTAATATTTTCCAGCGTTTATGTTCAAGTTCAAGTTACTATTTCCTTCTTCTTTTCATAGTTTTAGGCAGATATTTATTTTCTCACAATAGTTTCTACACCGGAAACTATTGTGTAAATTTTACTAGATCTAACCTTACGTTAGACCATAGTATTTTATTTCCTTGTTTTTATTATTATTTGATCGAATAATATTAAGGAACAAATCCAACTGATTTGTGGTGGAGTGTTCAAGCATTTCAAGTTCAAGAATTAATTCAAGTATTATTTTCAGGTTTCTATTTCTATTTAATTTATAGTTTTATGTTTCTTGCTTATAAATTATTGAATATGTCTAAATATATGAAATTTAATTATTTATGCATGTTTAACTTAATAACCAAGTCTGGCTAAACCGATTAGATATCGGTATGTGAATTAATCGAACTAAAAGGGATCCGAAATAGTATCTAATTGAATTTATTAGAAGGTTAGGAAATCAACAGAGCAAAAGTTTGAGATTTAAAAACCAACTAAGGTTAGAAATCAACAGAGCGAGAGTTGAGGTTTAAAACCGGATAGTGGTTACTAGGCATTGATTTTAAAGACAATGGAAGCACTTTAAAACCGATTAAATCTTATTTATTTTCAAAGAGTGTTCTTAAGTTAGGCGGGATAGCGAGAACATACGTTAGGATTTAAGTGCATAATCTAATTCAATATAGCGAGAGTTTGAGATAGGATTTTTAGATAAGTATTGTTTGTTGAAAAGAGTTTTTATCACTTAAGAACCAAGCCAGTAGAACTTCAGATTCTCGAAGTTTGAAGAATTACATACCGATATCCGTTTAATTAATATTTTTATCTAGATTTAAGTAATTTCTCTTTAATCATCATCCCAAAAGCATTATTGGCCTTAGCTATATATAGTAACTTAGGATAACAGTAGATCGATTTATAGTCCCTGTGGATTCGATATCTTTTAAAATTACGCAACAGATTATGCACTTGCAGTCCGCATTATTTAGACTACTAAAGTCACGACCAACATGTTTTATTTCAGTATGGCTACCAAATGGTCGACCGAAACATCCCGAAAGTCGAATCTCAATGAGCGTAGCATCGAGTATCAACCAACCTCAGTCTGCACCGAAGCCGACTATCTCACTACCTTATAATTTCCAAGATGGGTCAATTAGGGTTCTAAAGTTGAGTTAGTATTTATGACACCATGTAGACGCTAAATATTTCCTCAACTGAACATGAGGAGCATCAAGACATCCAAAGTGTCACAATAACGTAGCCATCATTTTGACCGTTTCGGTTTACGCCTAACAGTCATGATGATCTATTGCTACTTACCTAAGGAAACTTGGATCCGGGCGTAGGATCCCCCACAAATATAATATTGAAGAAACCCTTAAAATAAATCAGAAAAGTCAAGCAATTTAAGCAAGTAAAAATGATCTAAAGCCCTAAGGTAACCTCTCTTTTGGTGTATTCCCCAACAGAGTCGCCAGTTCTGTAACACAGTGGAAGAACTGACTTGTTTGTTTTGCGTTTTATCACAAATGTTCCGGATAGCAAGAGTCGCTACCGACTTTTCTTTTATTCGATAAAGGGAAGGTTAAAAGAATAGGAAAAGACCATCGTTAGATTCTGAGTAAGGCAGGTTGTTATGAAAAGGGAAGGTGCTAGCACCCTTTCCATCCGTAGTTATCTAAGGGCTCTTAGTTGCCTAGCTTACTTTAATTTGTTTTGTGTGTGTGCTTTGGAAAAGTATTTTGAAAGACATTTCACTATGACTTCGTAATGATTCTCGTTGGAATGTATACGAAGTGTTCAATTTTTTTTTAACTTTGTAATGATTCTCGTTGGAATGTATACAAAGTGTTTGAAAGGTTTTTTTGAAAAGTGTGAGGTGTGAAAAGTAATTTTATTTGATTGGAGCAAGCAATAGAGTCTTATTACCTACTCAAACTGGTTAATTCTTATTATTTTTCCTTACCCTTTAGAATAAGGCTATCGATACCATTAGTTGGTAGGTAACTTTATCCGTTGGATATGAAGGGACAATCGTAGGGTCATCATATGGTCATTGAAGGCAACACTATAAAGATACCTTAGCATTTTCGTAGGGACGATCATCACTTGTTCTTAGGCAATAATTGAAGGACGAGATCATATATTCATAGGAAACATTGAGGGTTATCGAGAGACTATGATCTTTATATAGAAGGGACTATGATGATGTTATTCATAAGCATCTTTACTAATGGTACTCCTACGTTAGAGGGACATGACCATTGTATTCGAAAGACAACAAGAGAGGTTACCCTAAGGGGTGCATGTGTGAAAGAGTGTGTTTGACTCAAATATTATTAGTCTTGAATTAGGGTGATCTAAGATGGATTTTTATCTTGCCATACAAACCCCAGTTACTATACAATTAAGCAGTTAATATGTACTTAAAAGTAAAGTGCGGAAAGTAAACGTCCTACGCTATTACATGGCTTCGGGGCAGATACATAATAGGAGGTGCGGAAAATAAAATGAGGAAAGTAAAGCCCTAGTTAAACTATTACATCCCATGAATAGTTACATAATAGTGAAAAATGCGAGGAATTCTAAATCTATGCTATTACAATTTATGAGCAGTTATAATAATCAGAAAAGTATCAAGACAAGGATTAAATCAGAATAAGAAGAAATAAGGTTAGGAAAAATACTTTTGTGTTAGTAGAAAATGTTTTAGATTAGTAGAAAACCTAACCTGAATAAGAAATTATTTTTTTGTATTTTTTGGATTGATTTTATTTAGGAAAATCAATTAAAAGTTAATTCTAATGGTTAATTAACAATTAATTAAAATAAACGGAAAACAATATTTTTTTTGGTGTCAAAAATTAAGTAAATATTTTATTTATCTAATTATAAAAAGAAAATATTTTTTTGTGATTTTTAATGTATTTTAAAAATAATAGAAAAAAATTAATTAAATTGAAAATAAGAAAATATGTTAGTGAGAAAAATAACCAAAAAAAAAGTTTGGGGGTGCCAGGGATCGTACCCCCAGGTTACCAAGGCATGTGATGGCCATATGAGCTGGGCTTGCTGGCTATTATGAAACTGAACAAAAATAATATATATTAAAAACAAAATTTAAAATATAATTTAAAAAACGCGCGCGCTGGGGCTTCGTCCCCGATTTGAATTTTTCTGAGAAATTTACCCACGGCTTTTCCATGGGTAAACCTATACCGATGGTGTTCGTCCGTAGCTACATCCCTGCAAAAATCAAAACTTGAAAAATACGAATGATAAATGAGATGTGATACCATAGATCGATTGGAATCAATCCGCTGAACACGATGGTGCCCATGGTTTGGTCTAATTTTGCCTGAATAGGAAAACCGTAAATAGAAGCTGTCATACCCCAAAATTTGCCCTCCATCTATTCAAGAGATTTCATACATCCCTACTCAAGGATTCCTCAAGAGTTGATCAGACAAACTCTCTCCTAGACAATCAACCCAAATTAGGGTTTGGTATCTCTCAAGTCAAGATGGACTTCCAACATCTCCAATGGTCTTCATGCCTCCTCATCAGCTTCAAAGATTCTCCATGTCAAGTTTCAAGCTTCAAAGATCAAGTTTCCTCAGACAATTGCTCAGATGGTTGAAAATCAGTTGTATTGGGCAAAAAGTCAACTGTGGTCAACATACAGTCAAACTTCATAATTTTTGGTCAACATCCTCATTTTGAAGTTACATTCATCATTTGATCAAGGGTTGATCATGATTCATCAAGAAAACTCAAGATTTGCTCAAAAGTCAAACTTTCTAAATTAAGGTTTCTAGGTGACAAGTCAACTGAACTTTGACTGGTCATAACTTTCTCATACTTTCTTAGAAATTTTTCCACCACCTCTTGTTTTGAAGGAAATTCAATTCTCTACAACTTCATGTCTCACAAGAATGTCCAAAAAATGCTTCAATTGAGAGGTATGGCTCAAAACATTACAGGTCATTTTCAAAGTCAACAAAAAGTCAACTTTTTGTTTTGAAGATATATTGAGCATGGAAACTCCAAATGAGATGAGACCAAAAAGGTTGGTTAGAGGACTCTTAGAGATTTCCAAAAAGTCCAAGAACACTCAAATAAGTGGAAAATTGAGCAAGATACACTATTCAGAAGTTGGGCAATTTTGGACAATTGCACAAAAGGACATTTTGGTCAAAATGCAAAATTTTCCAAATGGGCCTATAATCTTTTGATCCAAACTTGTTCATGGCATTATTCTTGACCCATAAATGCTTGGAATTGGTAATTTTCTATTTTTATGATTTATATTTGAATTTTATAACATTTAATTCAAAAATAAATTATATAAAATATGAAAATTAAGTATTTTTTCCAAAAGGACTGATTTTATATCTTTCTTAAAGTCCAAGAAAGCCCATAACAATTGCCAAATTCGTGCTAGCCTTTTACATGGAAGGAAAATCAATTTTTTTTAAAATTTGATTTGTTTTAAAGAAGAAATATTTGCACAATCAATAACCAATCTTTTTTGCTTGCTTTTGTCATCCCAATTGCTTCTATAAATACCTAGCATCGCATACAAGCCAGAGGACGAAACCCTAACCCTTAAAACCACCCAAACTCTTGCAAATTTTTTCAAGATTCTTGAAAAATCGAATTTCAAAAAGCAGCTACTCTCAGCCTTTTCCAGCCATTCCATCGTGCTCAGAGGGTAAGTTTGAGTAAGAATGCATTATCTTCATTGATTAAACCAAGCAGAATCGAGCCCTGTACATACATACATATTCAATTTTGTTTGATTTTTGCATTCTATTATTCTGCTTATTTCAATTGATTCTAACGCCTTTTTTGTGTTCATGAGACTCCATATACACGATCTGGGCAATCGCTAGCAAGGTTGAACGTCTAAAATTCATGATACCATGTTTAGGGTTTCAGAGCTGTTGAGTTTCGAACTGGCATTTAGAGGAACTTTTAGAAAAAACTGAGATCACCATCAGGTTCGCAGACCCCGATTTAGGGGGGGTAGCCTTAATCCCAGCTTTCGAATTTACGTGTTTTGCAGGTTAGGAGAATCGGGCAGCTGGAGAAAACGACCGGAGCTAGGGCTCCGGCGTCGCTGACATGGTTGACCGGCGAGGAAGCTGGCGTGGAAAGACAACGCGTTCTGATTCGTTCGTTATAAGTCAATGGGCCCACGCGTGCTGACTCTGATTTTCAAATAATCCCTGACGCGTGTACACTTATATTCACTTAATTCCAGTTTTTCAGACACCAAGTGTCACTTGGCCTAGTGGTAAAGGCGCTGGCAAGCAGAGATTCTCCTCCTGGTCATGGGTTCGATCCTCACTGGCACCAGTTTTGTTTTCTCTTTTACAAACTTCACTTTTTTCTATTTTTTCATATTTTCTATATTATTTAATATTTGCATGTTATTTTAATTTATTTTCATATTTTATTTCTGCATTAAAAATTCATCAAAAATTAATTTTCTTTTTACATCATTCTCATAAAATCTTTATTTAATTTAATAAATTAAGAAATATAATTTTGCATGCATATTTATTTTTATTTATAATTTTACATTTAAATTACTTTTAATTCATTTTAAATTATTAAATTGCATCTAAAAAATCCCAAAAATTTATTTTAGCATGTTTACATTATTTCCAGCATGTCATATTTTTTCCAATTTAAAATTTGCATTTTTTCTAACATTTTCTCTTATCTCGATTTCATCATATTTTCCGATTTCTCGTTCGTTTCACAGGTTCTTCCAATTCGGACGTTTCTTTACTATTTTCATTTTATTTTCCAATAATGTAACTGTATATGGGATGTAATAGTTTAAAATTAGGATTTTATTTTCCGCATTTTAAATTATGTATCTGCCCCAAAGCCTTGTAATAGCGTAGGATTTACCTTTCCGCATTTTACATTCCGCATTTTACTTTCCGCACCCTATCAATTGCTAGTAACTAGGCGTGTATGGCAAGATAATAATGAACATAGCCCACTAATTTTCAAGATAACATATTCTGAAATCAACACACTTCTTTCACACATGCACCCCTTAGGTAATTCTCTCGTTGCCTTACGATTACAAATGGTCATGTCCTCGAACGTAGAGGTATTCTAGCACCCTTCAAAACAAATCATCATAGTCCCTTCGATACAAAGATCATAAGACCCACGATGTCGCCTCCGAATACATGATCTTGACCCTCGATTGTTGCCTACGAAAAATGATGATAGTCCCTTCGAATGTGCTAGGATACTTCCTACAAGTTGCCTTCGATGACCATCCGATGTCCCTTCGAATGTCCCGCTTACATCCAACGAATGGAGTTACCTACCAACTAATGGTGTGGCTAACGCTATTCTAAAGGAACGTAGAAGTACGAAAACGACCAATTCTGAGTGGGTAATAAGTCTTTTAGTTGCTTGCTCTAAACCAAATGCTCTTCACACCTCACACCTTTTCAAAGTTCAAACTCTTTTCAAAACAAAAACATTTCCGAACACTTTGTATACACTCCTACATGAGTCATTACAAAGTCAAAGCGAAATGCCTTTTTCAAAACATTATTGTCAAACACACAGAAAGCAATTTTAAAAGGTAATCTAGAGCAACTAAGAGCCCGTAGATAACTACGGATGGAAATGGGTGCTAATACCTTCCCTTTTCATAACCATTCTCCCGAACTCAGAATCTAAACGAAGGTCTTTTTCTGTACTTTTACCTTCCCTTAATTGGATAAAAATAAAAGTCGGTGGCGACTCTTGCTATCCGCACATTTGGATACAAAAATCCTACAAAGTCAGTTCACCGTATTACAGAAGCTATGAACCCTAACAATGGAAACTCACGATTCCTGCACTTAAACTTCAATTAAACCATCCAGAAAGCATTGAAATATCATTGCAAACATAAATATATAATCAAATCATATTGGAAGTGCATGTATGTATGAAAATGATTTTGAAATTTGGAAAGCAAACCATGATCGCGTTTGGTCGATTCTAGATGTATGGAAGGCTTGTCAATGGTTGGAGTGCTCCAGAGGACACAAAGGAACATGATATAATGCTTTGTTTCGCTTGAATGGATCTGAAACCCTGGCTGCAAGTTACTTGTATGACACAGTTTTTGAAGCTTTTCTAGGGTTCTTGGCTGCAAGATTTTCGTCCTTTTATCACCTGAATGACTTGTGTATTTATAGAGGATGGAAATTAGGTCAAGAGATGTGAAGAAAATATATGGCATTGATGAGAAAATATTTGATTTTTCAATCATTCAAGTTTGCATCAAAAGTTTCCAAATTTTCCTCAATCTTGTGCAATCAAGTCTTGAACGAAATTGGCCAGCTAATTGATCTTTCTTGGACCTCAAGAATGACAAATATCCAGCCTTGCATCAATTAATTTGATTTTTTACATTTTATTTTAATTAAAATTGGATTTAAGTGAATAAATTCCAAAATAAATTAAATAAAATGAAAGGAGGAGTGCAATTGGTCTTGTAGGTCATGGATAATCTTAAGAACAAGTTTGGATCACAAAAACGTAGGCCCATTTGGAAAAAAAATTAATTTTGCTAAGTATTTCTCTTCACGCACTTCTTCAAAAATGCTAAACTTACACAACTTGTATCTTGCTCAATTTTGAATGTTTTGAAGTGTTCTTGGACTTTTTAGAAATCTCAAGATGTCCTATAAAAATTCTTTTTGGTTTCATCTTCATTGAAGATTCCATGTTCATATACAATGCTTTGCAAAAAGATGACTTTTTGTTGACTTTTAGAAGGACCTATAATGTCTTGATCCATAACTACCAAATGAAGCATTTTTGGCCAAAGCTGGTGGGACATGAAGTTTTAGAGAATTGAATTCTCTTCAAAATGAGATTTGTTGGAAAATTTATAATAAAGTATGTGAAAGTTATGCTTGGTCAAAGTTCTGTTGACTTTTTGTCCAAAAACCCTAATTTAGAAACTTTGACTTTTGATCAAATCTTGAGTTTTATTGATGAATCATGATCAACCCTTGATAAAATGATGAATATGACTTAAAAATCTTGATGTTGACCAAAAATGATGAAGTTTGACTGTAGGTTGACCACAACTGACTTTTTGTTCAATACAACTAATTTTCAACCATCTGAGCAATTGATTGAGCAAACTTGAGCTGTGAGGCTTGAAACTTGACATGGTGATACCTTGAGACATATGAGGAGGTAATATGATCAATTTAGGCATTAGAACTCATCTTTGACTTGATACAATCAAAACCCTAGTTTTGTGGGTTGATTGCTTAGGAGAGAGTTCATCTAGTCAACCTTTGATAAATTCTTGAGTATGGAGATGTGGATTGACTTGGGAAATAGGAGGGAAAATTTTGGGGTATAACAGTAATCAAGAAATTAAAAAAATAATAGAAGTGCATAAAAGAAAACTTGATTATGTACGTTGTTATTGCTAACAAATTGCTTAAGAAGTTCGAATATGTAGACATCAAACACATTCCTAGGATAAAAAACTAGGAGGCAAATGACTTGGCTCAAATAGCCTCAGGATATAAAGTTTCAGCAAAAAAGCTTCAGGATCTCATCGAATTAAAAGGAAGAACAATGGCTACTAGGAAGAACAATGGGCCCATTTGCAAAATTTTGGGTTTTGACAAGTATTTCTCTTTGTGCACCTCTTCAAAAATGCCCAACTTGTGCAAGGTGTATATTGCTCAATTTTCAACATTTTTGAGTGTTATTGGACTTTTTAGAAAGCTCTAGATGTCCTCTAAACAACCTCTTTGGTTTCATATCAATTGGAGTTTCCATGCTCAATAAAACTTCATTACAAAAAGTTGACTTTTTGTTGACTTTGAAAAGGACCTGTAATGTTTTGATCCATATCTTCAAAATGAAGCTTTTCTGACCATGCTTGTGAGACATGAAGTTGTAGAGAATTGAATTTCCTTCAAAATGAGAGGTGGTGGAAAAATTTCTGAAAACGTATGAGAAAGTTATGATCAGTCAACGTTCAGTTGACTTTTCTCTAAAAAACCCTAATTTGGAAAGTTTGACTTTTGAGCAAATCTTGGGTTTTCTTGATGAATCATGATCAACCCTTGATCAAATGATGAATGTGACTTAAAAATGAGGATGTTGACCAAAAATTATGAAGTTTGACTGTATGTTGACCACATTTGACTTTTTGTCCAATACAACTGATTTTCAACCATCTGAGCAATTGTTTGAGGAAACTTGACCTGTAAGGCTTGAAACTCGACATGGAGATTCTATGAAGCATATGAGGAGGCATGATGACCAATGGAGATGTTGTAAGTCTATCTGGATCTGAGGATAGCCAAACCCTAGTTTGGGTTGATTGTCTAGGAGAGGATTTGTCTGATCAATCCCTTGAGGAATCTTTGAGTATGAATGTATGAAATGTCTTGAGAAAGTAGGAGGGCAAATTTTGGGGTATGACACACGTGTAGTTGTACTATTGAACGAAAGGAGAGGTGGCTTTTTTCAAGTCTTGGAAACTGAAATCTTTTGAATGATAATGATTGATAATAATTGCTACTTGCACATTTGAGGAGATGTGGTGAAAAGACATTTTAAGAAAGTGGTTGATAGTTATAACTTCATATACAGTGAAGTCATCATGAATTTTAAGTATATCAAAAATCACGCATATGATTCAAAAATGAGTATTTTTCTATGTATCGAAATACACATTTTCAAGGGGAAATTTGTTGGCTGGTGATTTCGATGGACAAGCTAGTTCGAAATGGTGGGCCTTATTCTGTTTGAGCTTTTGTTCAAGTGAAAATAAATAAAGTCCAAATGCTATGTTTTCGTTTGAAAAGAAAGAAGATTTGAATTGGATATTTCCGTTGGAGATTCGAATTCAAAATGAAAGTTTAAACATTTGCATCAAGTGAGGATTCAAATTCAAATTAAGGCGTTATTCGTGGAGGATGCGTGGAAGCCAAAGAATTCAGAATACATGCAGTCTTCGAACGTGGCATCGTTCTATGATAAGACCGTTAGGGCCGAATTAGTATAAATAGAAGTCTTAGTGTTAGGATTTCGGGTGTGTTCATTTTGTACATAAACTCACATATACTCAAAATACCAAGTGTTAGGGAAACGAGTTTGCAGAGCAATGTACGTATAGTAACACCACTATTACTTTCGAATTAATCAAAGTTCTTTACCTTTAAAATCATTTAAGTTCTAGTTATTCCTTTATCTTTCTAGTCAAAGTTTATATATTTCGAATTCATTTACATTTCTTTATCAAGTCGTTTATATTTCGTTTACAAACCATTTTACATTACCTTACAAGTTCTTTACGTTTCGATCAAGTTTCTTTATCACCTTTTAATTGAAGTCTTTATTTCCTTAATCGAATTTAGTCCTGTTTATATTCTTAAATATTCTTAGTATTCTAGGAAAAAGATGTTAAACATCAGTTCCATTACAAGTTCAAACACAAAACGTAGACATATGTCCTAGGATCAATCTAGTCGATCCTGTAAGTTATCAAAGTTATTTCAATTTGGAAGACTAGCGGTTGTTTACTAGAAATCACTATAAACAACGACCTATACATCGATTTCTAGAATTTAGATAAAAGAGAGATAGAAAAAAAATCATGAAAATAAATAAATACATACTAGAATAACCTAATGTCCTAAGTATTAAAGTTTTTTTTTTTTTTTTTTGGAATTGATTTCAATTAAGAAAACAAGAATCTGAATTAATTATCAATTAATTATGAAAATAATTTAAAATTAAATGAAAATATCAATTATCAATTAATTATGAAAATAATTTAAAATTAAATGAAAATATCAATTATCAATTAATTATGAAAATAATTTAAAATTAAATGAAAATATCAATTAATTATGAAAATGATTTAAAATTAAATGAAAAAATATCTAATTAATTAAACATTTTATTAACCTAAATCTGAAAAGAAAATATCTTTTAGGGTTTTTTTAAAATAAAATTAAATGAAAATAATTTAAAATTAAATGAAAATAATTTAAAATTAAATGAAAATAATTTAAAATTAAATGAAAATATCAATTAATTATGAAAATAATTTAAAATTAAATGAAAAAATATCTAATTAATTATCAATTAATTAAAATTTTTATTAAACTAAATCTGAAAAGAAAATATCTTTTAGGGTTTTTTCAAAATAGTGAAAATAATTTGTTAAAAGAAATTAAAAGAAATTGAAAATTAAAAGAAATTGAAAATTAAAAGAAATAAGAAATGAAAGGAAATTAGTGGTAAAAATTAGGTTTGGCCCTTGGAAGTGTTGAACTTGTGACCCTTAGGTCAATGGTTCAAAATGTTACCACTCAACCACATGCCATTGGTGTTACATGCTTGCTCTGGAAATTGATATGCATTGCCCTGCAAAAATCACAAAATGTGAAAAAATATGGCAAAAGGAAGGTTCGAACTAGCGACCTGATGGGTGAAGGGACTACGCGCGCATGTTGAACCACTGAGGTGGTGATTCATCAGTGTATTTAGTCACAACCATAAATATATATTGGAATTTAAGTTCTAGAAATCAGTTTAAAAATTAAAACGTGCACAAGTAGGTCCCTGTATTTCAAATGGTCCAATCACACGCCTCTCTCCTTCCACATTATCGTCAACGCCGGTAAAGCCACCCTGGGTGGTGGCTCCGCTCGTATTTTCGAATGAGGAGAAATTTAAAACCTGTAAAATATCAAAAATCAATACAAAATGAAGGATGCTACCCTCCTAATTCGTGGGCTACAAATTCAATGGTGGTATTGGTTTGGTCTGAAAGTCCCTGTATCGTGAGATTCGAAGCTTCACAAGCTCGGTGCCCTAACAATGACATCGATCGATTTAAACCTTGAACCTCAGATGTAAAACGTTAAATCTGTTCTAATGAATTTCCAGAACACAAGCAAACACATCAAACATGCTAGTAATGCATATAAAATGAAAATCGATTTCAAGAAACCTTACCAAACTGGTCAACTTGAGTGGGGGGATTCTGGGATGCTTTGAGGTCGTGTGAGTGTTTGGATCGACTCCTGGGAACCTCGAGATGTTGATGGAATTCTTGGTTTGGCCTGGAAACACCTAGAAACACTATGCCAAAATAGAGTTTTGGAAGCACCCTAACGAAAGCGCTTTTATGAGAAAGCACTGCCATAAGGTATAAAAAAATTTCGCTCAAAAAAAGGTCTCTTAAAGGATAGCTTAAGAAAGCGCTGCTATATGTTTCCCTTAGAAAGCGCTGCTAAAGGATAACATAAGAAAGCACTTTTAAAAGCACTACTAAAGGAATAGGTAAAGAAAGCGCTTTCTTAGGAAAAAACACTGCTATATATGGCCCTATGAAAGCGCTTTTGAAAAGCGATTTCGTATATAAATTTATTATTAAAATTGTAAACCCCTGAAACCACAAACATGATTTCTGTTCCATTCTCAGAAAACCCCTCACCTTCATCGCCCCTCGTCTCCATTTCTCAACCTTCGACTGTTACCACCGCTAATGCTCGCCGTCTCAACCTTCGAAACCCCATTTCATTTGTCCCTATTTCAACACATCACCGCTGCTCCGCCAATGTTGACTTCCTCAACAACACCAAATTCTGTTTAGCGACACAACAATAACTCTCACCATCGTTCCCTCGCCGTCACGGTCAACCACAACAACATTCTGCATTGTTGGTAACTTTTCTTCATTATCTTCTAATACGATTTATGGATATCGATTTCTTCATTCTCTGAATGTTTTCTTTCTCTTCCACTGTCAGTATCTGGTGCAAATATTTTGGGCCACATATATCTATTAACAATTCCTTATATGTTAGTTATGAATTCCACATATTCAAGATTTGCTCACAATTTTTATAGGAGAATACTACATTTTATACTCAATAGGATGTTTTAGATTGTTTGACTAAAGACTGCATTTTATTGATTTCATTCTAATATTTTTATCCTTGTTTGTATGCACATAAATTGCAAGGTGGAGGAAGTGTGAGATGTTACTTAGTCTAGTTAGTGTGACACTGCCTGTTTTCATGTATACTTTTGATTTAGATTTTGTTGAATTGGGTTTTTTTATTACTCAATTTTGTTTGAGGCATGATTAGTAAAAAATGTCTTGGGAAAAGTTTGTCATGTTTGTGCTTAATGATTATTTGTTTGGTGATAGTAAGCTTGCAAGTGGGGATGTAAAGAAAAACATGAAGAATGGTTTGGAAAATACTTTTTGGTTTTCTGACTTTGGTAAAATAAGGTTTTTCGAGAACTTCAAAAAATGTGAAGGTCACATATATACAAGGTGTTAATTTTTTTAGAAAAAACGTTGTATTCTAATGTGTTTGAATGAGAAAAAATTGTTAGAAAAAGTGGGTTAATTGTGAGTGTGAATGGCTTGAAAATTGTTGATAATGTGTAGAGAAATTGTATGAGATGCTGATTTGAAAAGTTGTAGATGACTGTTGATTGTGTGTAATTGTTTGTTCAAGACAAAAACCGTGTTAAGTGTTTGTTTAAGACAATGGTGGCTGCCCGGGAAACACATACTTTATGTTTATGTGTGTGCTGGTTTACTTGTGTTTAGATTGAATGAATGAATGAGTGAATTGTTTGTTTGTTTATTTGAAAATTGATTTAGAATTTGGGATAACTTTATTATGTCATGATCTTGTTGACTTTTTGTTGAAAAATAAATCCAACTTTCATAATGCTAACGAGATTACGAGAGTATCTCGCCCAAACTAACGTATTGAATTTTCCATATATAAGGTTACTTGTGAAGTGTGAAAGTATGATCATTTACAAGAATCTAACACTGTGTGGGTCTAGAAGTTGCTTATTTCTCTACAGGTAATTAGTTGTTCTCTCTCGCCACTGTAATTAGTTATGCTTTGAATGAATTTCTATGATGGATTGTTTCCACTGAAATTAGTTGCTTATTTCTCTACTTGTGAATGAACTGTAATTAGTGGTTGAGTCGGTTTTTATTGTGTGAAATTTTTTATAATATAAGTTTTCTTTCATTTGAATTAGCAGCGCTTCTCGGCCTAGTATGACGTACGACGCTTATTCTATGCGTTTCCTTGAGTTCGGTAAACCCGAGGTAAATTTCTTCCTCAAATTACTGGTATTGTGATGAATTTGTCAAAAATTGTGTGAATATGTTTCATTTTCTTGCTCCGGATCCACATGTATACTTTGCATTTTGACAGAAACACAGTGTACTGTTTTGTGCCCTAATTAGTTGTTTTTGTTTAGCTTAATTAGTAAGACCATGGATAAAACATGGATGTATTCTAATCGATTGTCAAAAGAGTACGAAAATGGGGTATCGGAATTCGTTAAGTTTGATGTTGTGCACGCTAAAGACCCCAGTCGAATGACATGTCCTTGTTTGTGTTGCTGTTATGGGAACCAGGTTGACGCCGTTCAGTGGGCATCACATTTAATACGGTATGGAATTGATAGAAGTTATACATGTTGGAATATGCATGGTGAGAAAAGTAACGGGAATGTTGAATCGGGGGATAATAGGACCCATGCTTCAAACAACAATTGCACAAATACATACGATTATGATCGAGTCGAAGAGATTGCAGAAGCACTTGAAGAAGATCTTAATGATTGTCCCAAAATGTTCGAGAGGTTGGTAAGCGATGTAGAGAAACCGTTGTATAATGGTTTTACAAAATTCACAAGATTATCTGCAGTATTAAAGTTGTTCAACTTAAAGGTGGGCAATGGATGGTGGGATAAAAGCTTCACAAAGTTATTAGCCCTTATGAAAGATATGCTACCAGAGGATAATGTTCTTCTCAATCGAACATATTAGGACAAAATGATGTTGTACTATATTGGCATGAGCTATGATAAGATACATGTCTGTCCAAAAGATTGCGTTTTGTTTCGAAATGCGTATGCATCGTTTAATGAGTGTCCTAAATGCAGTGCCCCTCGATATAACAAAAAGTTGTCTCCAAAAAAAGTCTTATGGTATTTTCCTATAGTTACGAGATATAGACAGATGTATCATAGTGAAACCGATTCAAAACACTTGACTTGGCATGCAGATGAAAGAATTATTGATGGAAAGTTTCGACATCCGACAGATTCACCACAGTGGATGAAAATTGATAATGATTATCCTGAATTTGGAAAAGAAGCAATAAACCTTTGCTTGGCATTGTCTACTGATGGAATGAACCACATGGTATTCAAAGTATCTTGCATAGCACATGGCCGGTGATTCTTATGATTTATAACCTACCTTCATGGCTATGTATGAAGCGTAACTACATGATGTTATCTATGTTAATTTCTGGTCATAAACAACCAGAAAATGACATAGACGTATACTGGGAACCTTTAATCGAATATTTGAAGATTTTGTGGGAGAACGGTGTGGAGGGCGATGTTGTTTGGAACAATTAACAATTTTCCAGCATACGAAAAGCTATCTGGGTATAGCATTAAAGGTGAAAAAGCGTGTCCTATTTGTGAAGATGGAACCGATATAATGCGATTGTAACTTTCTCAGAAGAATGTTTAAACATCAATATAGTGGATGGAGAAAAGCGTTCAACGGAGATACCGAACAACGTAGAGCTCGGCCTGGATTTCCATGTGATCAAATTTTTGAAAAGGTGAAAGATGTGAGTATTCAGTTTGGCAAGCCTTTTGCACATAAAGTTGTCACCAGTGGGTGGAAGAAGAGGTCGATTTTTTGAATTTCCATATTGGAAATTTTTGTACGTAAGACATTTTGTTGATGTTATGCATATTGAAAAAAACGTATTTGACAGTGTTATTGGTACGTTATCACTATAAAAGGGAAGTCTAAGGATGGTCTTAAAGCAAGGGAGGACATGGTAGAGATGGGGATAAGAACTGAATTGAGACCCGTGAAGAAAGGAAGACGAACATATCTACCACCTACTGTTTACACTCTATCCAGAAAGGAGAAAAAAATATTGTGTAAGTTCCTAAGTGAAGTTAAAGTTCCAGAAGGCTACTCATCAGATATTAGAAGACTTGTGTCTATGAAAGACCCCAAGTTAAAGAGTTTAAAGACGCATGATTGCCATGTTATAATGGAACATTTTCTACTAATAGGTATACGTTCTATTCTTCTAGAAAAAGAAAGAAGCACAATAACTAACCTGTGTTTTTTCTTCAAGTCAATTTGCAGTAAGGTGATCGATCCTGAGATCTTACCAACATTGCCAAAAGAAATAGTTGTTACTTTGTGTGATCTTGAAATGTATTTTCCTCCCTGGTTTTTTGACATAATGGTTCGTCATGTTGTTCATCTCGTGAAAGAGACGCAACTATGCGGACCAGCTTATATGAGATGGATGTACCCTGCTGAACATTATATGAAAATATTAAAAGGGTATGTGAAAAACCGAAGTCGACTAGAGGGTTGTATTACCGAACGATACATTGTTGAAGAAGCGATTGAGTTTGGTACTAAATATCTGTCACATATTCAATCAATTGGACTCCCCAAATCTCATATTGTTGAAAAAAAGAAGGTAATAAGCTAATTGGAAATAAAGTTTTGACAGTATCAAGGGTCGAACGGGATCAAGTGCATTTGTATGTTCTACACAAATAGATTGAGGTTGAGTCGTATGTTAAAATTCACAAGGGTGTTCTTCGAGGTTTAAATCCGAATAGAAATGAGAATTGGATTGTACGAGAGCACAATCGAAGTTTCATACCATGGTTTAAGGAACGTATTTATTCAAAAAATCGTTCAGATCCCGCTTCAGTAACAAAAAGGTTGAGATGTTTAACATATGGTCCATGTTTGGTTGTGTTTTCTTATAGCGCATATGCAATTAATGGATACACATTTTATACCAAAGAACATGATGATAAAAGTACTATGCAAAATAGTGGTGTCACCTTGGTCGCTGAAGCAATGCACATATCAAGTGTGAAAGACTTAAACCCGAAATTTGAAAATCTGTCATATTTTGGGGTTATCGAGTGCATTTGGGTGTTTGATTACGAGAAGTTTCAGATTCCTATATTTGGTTGCAAGTGGGTTGAAAATAATAATGGCATACGAATGGATAAGTCTGGATTTTTGCAAGTGGATCTTAATAGGGTAGGGTACAAAGATGAGCCTTTCATTCTAGCCTCTCAAGCTAAACAAGTGTTATATGTCACTGATCCGACAAGTACGAAATGGTCTATAGTTCTTTTACCTAACAAAGTAAATGATGAAAGCATTGGAGATCAAGGTGATATTGGTGTTGACATTGAATCTTTTACCAGAAATGATCAAAATGAGAATGAATCGTGTATTATAATGATCATAATGAGGGTATTTAGATCAATCCAACCGTCCGCGTTGTTAAGAGATGAGTAGAACATATTCCTACCAAGAAAAGAAAGAGACGTTAGTGAAAAAGGTAAGAGATGAGGAAGGAAATTTTCTTGAAGAGGATCCGGAACGTCCAAAGAAGTATGAGAGCTTCATTACACCTGAAGAATGGGTTGCTTTTGTAGGCCAAAGAAGAAACGAGAATTTCAAGAAAGTGAGTGCCATAAATTCCGAAAGAGCGTCAAAGCCCACGTATCCATACAAAAAATGGCGTTTGGGATATGCACGCTTACAGGAAAAAATTGTAAGTAAATACAAATTCTACGATCTTATTAATTATCTCAATGTGTTATAATTGATCATCTTATTATTTGTGTCAATGTGTAGTTAGAAGAGACGAAAAGTGACGAAACATCATTACCAGTACATGTGTTGTGGAAGGAAGCTCGTGTGGGTAAGGATCGAGTTGTTAATCCCGATCTTCAACATGTTTATGATGAATGTGTAAGTATAACATTGTGTCTTAAATTAAATCAAATGTTTATTAATATATAATTAATTTTTTATCTCCACTAATAATTTTTGATATGTAAATTAATTACGGGAGACCCTATCGCAATAGTATCCACAGGTGAGGACCAGGATATCAGGAGCGTACTTAGTCGAGCACTGAATATTGTTGAGTATCCGGGTCGGGTGAGGGGTAAAGGTCACGGTGTGATTCCAACCTATTTGTATAAGCATCCAAGGAAAAGAAATCCTAGCAATGCAGAAGTGATGCAAACATTGCAGGAATTACAAGCACAAGTCCGTGAATTGCATAAGGATAAAGAGAGAGAGATATGGTGGAAAAGAGCAGTTCACAGTTGAAAGAAACTAGTGACAAAGCTAGTATCCACTGTCAACATAAATTTCTCGAGGTAATTAAGATGATAATCCATTGGATAAAGTTTAATTGCAATTTATAAAGGAAGTGAACTGAATAATATATATTCGTTATTATTACATAATTTTTTTAGTCCCTTCTAACAGTTATTATTGGTTTAGGGCATTTCATCTTGTTAGCTATACCTATCATCACCGACTTATCGCCTAGTTGGCAAAGGAAAACTGCATAACACTTTGGGAGATTTACTTCACCATAGACCGCTCCCGGATGGACACATGAAAGTATTGGTTGATGTTGCTTTAGATATGGATGCATTGCTTCAGGTATCTGACATTGTTGCTGAGACCACATTGCTGCGAGATACAATAAGATCTTTTGTTGCATGGCCATCAGACCTTATTTTCATAGATGATCAGGTATGTTGAAAATCATTATGAATCTTTAAGTATTTAACTGTCAGTTCTGAGCTCAGTTTTTTACATGGTAATTTTAGATTCCTACAAAACCCGCATATTAGGATAAAGGGATTTTGCGGCACGATGAGTCTGTTGCATCACAAAAAGAGGTACGTTTAAAGTGTTAATTATATGATCCGAATAACAAACTGCATAATTTTATAGTTTACCTAAGTCTATATGATTTTTAGGTACCTTTTCAAAGGTCACAACAAGTGAACCAGAAAATTGGTAGCGTACCACCCAAGAAAAGGGTTCATGTCAGAAAATTTTGCCTCGATTCCGGAAGTGTCTTGAAACAATAGTGGGAACATCATATTTGATGGATGGTGGTATTTGTCAAATGGATATGGATGAAGGTATCTTTGGTTTTCCTTGCACCGAAATAATTGGACAAGAGGACATGGAAGAGATTTTTCTTCATATAGAATTATGCGTCGGTGTTATGCACTCATACATCCGGTAACCTGATCAATATATTATTTAATTATTTGAACATTTTTTTTAAACATTTCAATGAAAATAGACTAATATTAATTATGTTTTTATTTAAGGTTGTTATATGACAAAATTGATGTGCGGGAATCAATTGTCAAACAGATTCCATTTCGTGTCTTCCTCCCGTGTCAGCGGGGCGACAATTGTTAAGGACCAGAGTTAGTAAGAGAGCACTTAGTCGAGAGATTCATGGCCACTGGCAGTACAAAAAGCTTGTATCTTTGGGCGTATAATATTATTCCTACAGGTTTAGATTTTCATTCTAAGTTCATTTTAATATTTGTATTTTTTGTGTAGAAAATTTTCATCTATACTGTTGTTTTAATATATAGACGTCACTGGTTGTTGGTTGCTATCGATCTTATAAAAGAAGTGGTCTACTATCTAAATTCGGTTGACGGTGATTGGACAAATTATCCAGATATGAAGTTAATGATTGATACGTAAGTGAGATTATTCTAAATATTCGTGTGTTTTTATATATTTAATTATTTTTGTGACATTGTTCTAAATATATATATTTATTTTGTTAGAGCAATACAAGTATTCCGATGTCAAAGAGAAGCTCGGGTACGACGGTCTAAATCAAACAACATTAATTGGATCAAAGTGCAGGTATATTAATTTCCATAATTTTTCTTATAATATTTATGCTACTTGATAAAACAAAACAACTATATATTCTTATTTGTTTTTCTATGTAGTGTCCTCATTAGCAAAACGGTATAGATTGCGGATACTTCGTTTAGAGGTTTATCAAAGAAATCCTTCAAATGAATCCAATAGAGATTCCAGCACGGTATGGATTTATAACTTAGGATTTGTTTTATTATTTATCGGATATTTCATACAATTTATTACTTTTAACTAAATCATGCATATTATGTTTTGTTATGTAGTACTTCAATGAACATAAGTGTGTATATTACACGAAACTTCAGTTGGAAGAAATCAAAGAGGAATTGTGTCAATATTTTATTGAGCAACGAATAATATAAGGTATGAATACATTATTGTGTGAAAAGTGTTATGAATACGTTATTGTGTGAATACAATATTGACCGTGTTATTATGTTCATACCCTGCAGGACCAAGCCATTGAATACATAATTGACCGTGTTTTGTTCATACATTAGGGCTGATTTAGTTATTGTTATGGCTGATTTTGTTAGGGTTGATTTTGTAAGGCTGATTTTGGTAATGTTAAAAATATGTGAATTGAATTACAATGGTGTATATATATTTTGGATAACAATGGTATATAATGATATTTGTATATAATCTCTTTGTTGAAATAACAGGATTACAATTGTAAATTACCGGTTTATAAATTACAGGTTTATGAATTATAGATTATAAAATAATGCTGCAAAAAATGCTGGTTTATGAATTATACAAATTATAGATTTATTTAAAACCCTAAGAAAGCGCTTTTTGAGAAAAGCGCTGCCTAAGGAATACATAAGACAACGCTTTCAAAAGCGTTGTCTTATGTATATCTTAGGCAACGCTTTTTCTTAAAAAGTGCATTCATAGGTAGGCCTAAGGCAGCATTTTTTTCCTGAAAAAGCACTTTCTAAAGATGCCTACAGAAAGCCTAAAAGGCATTCTAAAGTAGGCCTAAGAAAGCGTTTTTCCAGAATAAAGCGCTGGTAAAAGCCTACTTAAGAAAGCGCTTTTTAAGAAAAAGCGTTGCTTAGGCAGACTTACGAAAGCGCTTTTGCCTAAATAAAAAACACTGCTAAAAAAGGCCAAAAAAGTGCCTTCATAGGTCTTTTATGGCGTAGTGAAAATAGGATTCGAGTTTGCCCTAAACTTGAAGAATTTTTGAGAATATGCGCAGGGTTTTTTGAGGCAGCAATCAGTGTCCTTTGCATCTGGCTATGATTATATATATATATATATATATATATATATATATATATATATATATATATATATATATATGGAGTGAATTAGGTCAAGTATTTGAGAGGAAAATATTGCATTCAATGTAAAAATATTTGATTGGAAAATCAAATGCAAAACTTCCAAATTTGGACAAATCTTCTTCCAATCATCCCTTGTGCGTTTTTGCCTACTATCTTGGGCTTGTTTGGTCCTCAAGACACTTAAGTCCATGGCCTTGAACACATCATATACCATCTTGTATTTTATTTTAATTTAATTTCACTTTAAATAAATAAAATAAAAAATAAATAAAATATATATTAAAATGGAGCATGGATGGGCTTAGGGCTTCTTAAAAATGTTAAAAACATGTTTCAAACATAAAAATATAGGCCCATTTGGAAAAATTCCAAGATTTCTCAATATTTGCTTGACACATTTTCTCAATATTTCCAAACTTGCACCAAACATATGTTGCTCAATTCTTATCATTTGAGGATGATATTGGACTTTTTAGAAATCTTAAGATGTCCATGAAAATCTCTCTTTAGTTTCATCTCCATTGAGTCTTCCATGTTCATGTACACGTTTTTGAGAAATAATGAGTTTTTGTTGACTTTTGAAAGGACCTATAATGTGTTGGCTCATATCTCTCAAATGAAGCATGTTTTGGAAAAAAACTATGAGAAAAAGTTGTAGAGAATGGAATTTACTTCAAAATGAGCTTTGGTTGAGGAACTTTTGATGAAGTATGTGAAAGTTATGTTTGGTCAAAGTCCCGTTGACCTCTCCTTAAGAAACCCTAATTTAGAAACTTTTAACTTTTGATCAACTCTTGAGTTTTCTTGATGAATCTTGATCAACCATTGATCAAATGATGAATATAACTTCAAAATATTGGGGTTGACCAAAAATGATAAAGTTTGACTGTATGTTGACCACAATTGACTTTTTGTCCAATGCAACTGATTTTCAACCATCTGAACAATTGACTAAGCAAATTTGTGTTGTGAGGCTTGAAATTTGGCATGGAGATATTTTGAGACACATGAAGTATGAATTCCACTTGATACATTCAACACCATTTTTACCTTGAGGAAAACAAAACCCTAATTAGAGATCCATTGATTAGGAGATGGTTGGTCTAGTCAAACCTTGAGTATCTCTTGGGCATGAAGAGATATCTTGAACCAATTGACCTTAAAAATAGGAGGGAAACTTTTAGGGTGAAACAAATGCCCCTGTTCAATCTTCTTAAACCTGAGAGGTTAGATTTGCGTGCACGCCATTTGTGACCTGAAGGTGAAAGATGATTGAACACTCAAGTGCCCTGAAATTTGTAATCACTGGTGTGCAGAATAATATCGTCGACTGATAATATACTTGGATGGGCTTAAAGATGCCATTCGCAGAGATGACAACATGTAGTCAAAGATGGGCTTACAGATGCCATCCGGAGGAATTGATATTGTGAATTGTATTAGAGTGAGTCGTACGCTAGACTTCATTCAAAGAGATACTTTTCAGGATAGTCTTCTGGAGGGGAAATGCATTCCAGGATGATTTCTGAAGGAGAGTGTTCATAGTCATATATTGATTTTTAACCAGATATGCAAGAAGTTGCGGATGGACGAATTTGACCTAAAAAGATATGGTTAGCTTTATGGACATCATGATGCATGTAATGCATAATGATGCTCTCGAAACGAACGAGAATGATACATGTATCTCGTATGTATAATAAATGATGTATGAATGCATATATTGTTGTATTTCAAAATATATCCATCTTGAGAAAATAAATCCCTGACGGTCTACAGGAGACGAGGAGGTTGATTCTTTGATTTCTGTTGGAAATTATTTTGCTGGAGATTCCCGTTTCTAGTATGGGAATGTTCTTATGGGGACGCTCGTCTTCTGCTTGGGGATGGAAAAATTATTTTTGAAGACCCTGACCGGGGTTAAAAGAGAAGCAAATTCCTCCAATGCGCTATCCGACCCAATTTTCAAACATGAGTACCGACACCACTACAAGCCTTGAGTAACACTCAGTTGGGGATGACAAATCTTGAATAAAACTTGGATGAAGGCTTAAATCCTGTGAACTACATTGAGGAAATAAACCTCTGCTGGGGAATGACGTGACTTGGATAAGAAGTAACCTATTCTTGCTCGGGGATTAACATAATAAGTTGACAGTTGACTTACTACTGCCTGGGGACTAACGTAACAAGAAAAGACGTATCTAATTGATCCATCACTGCTCAGGGACTAATGTGATTTTTATCAAAGGCAAACTATTACTGCTCAGTGGAATGACATAATAAGTTGGAAGTTGATTTTCTATTGCTTGGGGACTAATGTGACAAGAAGATATTTAGATGATTGATCAACCACTGCTCGGGGCTAATGTGATCTAATCATAAGCAAACCATTACTGCTCAGGGGACTAACGTAATAAGTTGAAAGTTCAAATTACTATTGCTCGGGGAATAATGTAACAAGAAGAGATATAAATAATTGATCAACTACTGCTCGGGGACTAATGTGATTTAATCATACGCAACTCATTAATGCTCAGGGGACTAACATAATAAGTTGAAAGTTTGACTTGCTACTGCTCGGGGACTAATGTAACAAGAAGAGATGTAGATAATTGATCAACCACTGCTGTGAGAGGATGATCCTATTGAGGATATGATGGTATAGTAATCTTGTCGGTGAGATCTTCCTTTGTTGAGGGAGCGATGACTCTGTGGGGAATATGGAGGTTATTTTGTGGGAACATTTTTGTTAAACTGACTCTGTGGGGATGTGTTGGTGACTTGAATCGCTATCCCAACTCATAGAGCCTATAGTAACTGCTATTTCTTCTTATTTATCATGTATTTATAGGTAGTAATTATTGTCAAATGCATATGATCATTCAAAGCAATCATTGGACTTATGCAAACAAAAAAGAAAAATTAAAAGTCTTGGAACTAAAAGAGAAGTTGTATTAATTTCTAAAAAAAGAAGTTGGCCTATAAACAGACAGTTGTGTACAAAGAGACAAATATCCTAGTAAGAGGAAATCTTCGAAAAACATTAAAAACTATAAAGTGATAAAAAGAGCTATGTGGAAACAATCCCATAGAGTTTCAATTCTGCTATTGCTCATATATCCTCGAGCGTCTCATATCCTTGCTATCGGAAGAAGGTGACTAGATCGATTTGTGCCATTCGAACTTGAAGTTGATAGCAATGTAGTATGTAAATAGATGATCTGACGGGACATAGTCATACGCTTAAATCCCTAATTTTTTCCTGGACCGCCCTTTCGGGTTTTCAGTCCACCGGGATACCCTTTTTTGCTCAAGTCGCCTTTTCAGGTTTTCGACTTGCCGAGTGTACAATTTTTTCATATATATCCCTAATTTTTGCCCGAACCTTTTTGGTTCGCCGGGATGCCCTTATTTTTTCCTAGACCAATTAACCTAACAGGTCTCTTTTATGTGTAGTATTTTTTTAACTATGTCCGCATTCACATGGAGTGCAAAGTCCTCCCCGTCCATGGTGGTCAATATCATAGCTCCGCTAGAAAATATTCTTTTGATTACAAATGATCCTTCATATGTAGGAGTCCTTTTCCCCCTAGGATTGCCTTGCGGTAGGATGATAAGTTTGACTACTAGATCACCGACCTGATATACTCGATGCTTGATTTTTTAGTTAAAAGCTTTGATCATGCGCTTATGATATATCTGTCCATGACAGATGGCAGCGAGCCTCTTCTCGTCAATCAAACTTATCTAGTCAATTTGATTCTAAACCCAATCATCTTTGTCTAGTTCTACGTCCTTCATAATTCTTAACGAAGGAATTTTAACCTCGATAGGTAAGACAACTTCCATACCATACACGAGAGAGAATGGGGTTTCCCCAATTGAAGTTCGTACTGAAGTGCCATAACCATGAAGAGCAAATGGTAACATCTCGTGCCAATATTTGTACATCACAGTCATCTTTTGTATAATCTTATTAAGATTCTTATTGGACGCTTCCACGACGAATTCATCTTTGGTTGATATGGAGAAGAATTGTGATGTTTAATCTTGAACTGCGTGCAGAGTTCGACGATCATCTTGTTGTTAAGATTGGTACCATTGTGTATGATAATCCTTTCGGGGAGGCCATATCGACAAATAAGATTATGTTTGATGAATCGAGCCACAATATTCTTGGTAACATACACAAATGACGCTGTCTCTACCCACTTTGTAAAGTAATCGATGGCGGCGAGGATGAAGTGATGCCCATTGGAAGCAGTAGGCTTAATTTCTCCAATTATATCAATTCTCCACATTGCGAATGGCTAGGGAGAAGTCAAAACATTTAACAGAATCGGAGGTACATGTACTTTATCAGCGTAGATCTGGCACTTGTGACACGTTCGAGAATAACGATAACAATCAGCTTCCATAGTAGACCAATAATAACCTGCCCTCAGAATCTTTTAGCCATTGTATGTCCACTGGAATGGGTACCAAAAGTGCCTTTGTGCAATTCTTCGATAATTCTTTCAGCGCCATCTTATCTACACACCGAAGTAGAGCCAAATCATGGTTGCATTTGTACAGAATTCCTTTACTCAGGAAGAACTTGGTAGAGAACCTCCTTAGAAATTTCTTGTCGTTGATAGACGCCCCTCAGGGTATTCTTGAGTATCGAGATATCTCTCCACTTCGTGAAACTAAGGATTTTCTTCTACTCCTTCAGTATCAATCTCACAACAATATGCCGGTTCGTCTAGCCTTTCAATGATAATTTGAGGAGCTTAGTTGTCCCATCTAACTTTGAACATAGATGACATGGTAGCTAATGTGTCCTCCAACTGATTCTCTTCTTGAGGAATATGCTAAAAATAATTTCGAAGTAGGGAATCAAACTCAACACATGTTCTCGATATGGAATGAGATTTGGATGTTTTGTGTCCCACTAGCTCTTAATATGACTAATCTCTAAGGTTGAGTCTCCATCACTTGCAAAAACTTAATCTTTAAATCAATAACAACTTTGATACCCATGATGCACGCTTCATACTCGACCATATTATTGGTGCAGTCGAAATAAAGTCTGGAGGTGAATGGTGTATGGCCCCCCTTGGGAGAGATAATTATAGCAATAATGTCATTTCCAAGTGCGTTAGAAGCTCCATCAAAAACCATGGTCCAGCGGGATTTTGGCTCAGGTCCTTCATCCAGTCCAATTTCTTCATAATCAGTAACGAGCATGATATTCTCGTCTGGTAACTCAAAATGCATAGAATGGTAGTCAACTACAACTTGATGAGCCAAATGATCTGCTAATACACTTCCCTTAATCTCTTTCTGTATAGTATACTGAATATCGTACTCGATCAAGATCATCTGCCATCTTGCTATTCTTTCGGAGAGAGAAGGTTTCTCAAATATGTACTTTATCGGATCCATTTTAGAGATCAATAAAGTGGTAGGGGTCAACATATACTGTCTTAGTCGGCGAGAAGCCCAAGCCAAAGCGCAACAAGTTTTCTCGAGCAGTGAGTATCTTGTTTCACAATCGGTAAACTTTTTGCTAAGGTAGTATATTGCATGCTCTTTTAGACCAGACTTGTCATGTTGCTCCAATACACACCCCATTGATTTCTCTAATACTTTTAGGTACATGATTAGAAGTCTTCCTTCAACTGGTGGCATCAGAATAAGAGGTTCTTAGAGGTACTCTTTGATCTTGTCGAAGGCTATCTAACATTCGTTGTTCCATTTTACTACTTGATCTTTCTTCAATAGCTTGAAAATTGGTTCACAAGTAGCAGTCAAGTGTGAAATAAATCTAGCAATGTAGTTCAATCGTCCTAGGAAACCTATGACTTATTTCTCGATGCGGGGAGGCGGCATTTCTTGAATGCCTTTAACCTTGGCAGGATAAACTTCAATACCTTTACCACTGACAACGAAACCTAGGAGTTTTCCAGATCTTACTCCTAAAGTACACTTGTTCGGATTCAGTCTTAATTTGTACCTTCTCAACCTCTCAAACAACTTGCGCAGGTGATCAAGATGTTCTTCTTCAGTATGAGATTAGGCTATCATGTCTTTGACATAGACCTCTATCTCGTGATGGATCATGTCATGGAATAAAGCTACCATAGCACGCTAATATGTTGCACCAGCATTCTTCATCCCAAACTGCATAACCCTGTAAAAGAAAGTGCCCCATTGTGTAACGAAGGTGTTTTTCTCCATATCCTTGGGAGCTATCTTGATTTGATTATAACCGGAGAAACCATCCATAAAAGAGAATACCTTATGTTGAGTGGTGTTTCCAACCAAAACATCGATATGTGGAAGCGGAAAGTCATCTTTAGGGCTCGCCCTGTTTAGATCCCGGTAGTCTACACACATATGAAATTGCCATCCTTCTTAGGCACTGGCACCACATTTGAAACCCATTGCGGATAGGAAGTAACAACTAGGAAACATGCGTTAAATTGCTTCATAACTTCAACTTTAATTTTCTCGGACATCTCAGGATGTATACGACGAACCTTCTACTTTATAGGAGGAAAACCTTCTTTCATCGGCAAGCAGTGAACCACAATATCACTATCCAACCCTGGCATGTCTTCATAAGACCCTGCATAAACTTCGATGTAGTCACATAACATCTGGATCATCCTTTCTTTGACACTAGTCTCAAGACCAGCTCCTATCTTGACTTCTTTTCTGTCCTCTTCGGTGCCCAAGTTTACAACCTCGACTAAATCTTCATGGGTTGTATAGCTCTTTCCTCTTGCTGTAACAATCTAGCAAGCTCTCCTGATACTTCACAATCTTCCTCACCTTCGTCCTTGGCTTGGTAGATCAGATTTTCAAAGTCATTTTTGACAATAGCAGAATTGCTATCGATGGGATCCAGAGCGGATGTGGGTCTGCAGTTTATTATGTGGTTGTGTGTAAGAACACATAAATATTTTGAAAAACATTAAAATAAAAGAAAAGATAGAGAATGCAAAATTTGAATGCAAAAGTCCTATGATTTATAAAATGAAAATATGCGAATGCCAAATAACAACACTTGCAAATGAGCCATTGTGCCCCGAGTAAGGCACTAGGCTCAAAGTTTATTGTTCAGAATTACATAATAAAACTTAATAGCATAAAAAAAAATTACTCATGACTAAAGAATATTGATATAACGTCCTTCGCCATCAAATTGTCGAGTCTGCTGCGGATAGTTGGGAAGATCTATTTGTTGATGTCATAATCATCATCATTATCTTCTATAGCATGAATATCTTTGCTGATGCAGAATGGTGGTCCACCAGCACGCTCGCGACGTACCATCTTCTGAGCTTTGGAAGTGAAGCCTAATCCAAACTTGTCATACTTAAAAGGAAAATCAGGCAACTGACCCTAAACAGTACATCCTCCTTCTTCAACCACAACCCTTGAATCCTTTAGCAAGGCCATCTTTGGTGGAACAATAGTAATCTTAGGAGTGACATGAGCATCAATAGGAATTACTTGATGAATTACATCAAAAGGTTGACAAGGAGTCTCAATGAATTCTCCCTCCATTTCAATATACCGGAAAGAATGTAGGTGGCTTACCATATATTCTTTCTCTCCAAAGACGGTGGCAATCTTCCCTTTCACTGGGTATTTCAACTTCTGATGTAAGGTAGATGTAACAACACCTACCCCATGTATCCAGGGGCGTCCAAGCAAGCAGGAATAATCCGAGTGCATATCCATTACAAAGAAAGTGGAATAAAAATTTTGGGAACCCACCTTGATTGGCAGGTCGAGTTCTCCAAGCACCATTCATCTTGAACCATCAAAACTCTCATAATTATGTCACTGGGTTTCAGCACCACCTCTTTAACATCAAACCTGTCTAGAGCACTTTTCGGAAAAACATTCAAAGTAAAACTAGTATCTACCAACACATGAGATAATGTAGTGCCCCTGCACTCGATAGAGACATGCAAGGCCTTGTTATGTTTTCTTTCCGCATGAGTCAAATCAACATCAGAAAACCTCAACTAAGGTCAACATACAGTCAAACCTCATCATTTTTTGTCAACATCAAGATTTTGAAGTCATATTCATCATTTGATTAATAGTTGATCATGATTCATCAAGAAAATTTAAAGAATGGTCAATAGTCAAAAGTTTCTAAATTAGGGTTTCTTAAGGGAAAGTCAACAGAACTTTGACCAAGCATAACTTTCACATACTTCATCAGAAATTTTTCCACCAAATCTCATTTTAAAGGGAATTCAATTCTCTACAATTTTGTGTCTCACAAGCTTTGCCCAAAAGGCTTCATTTGAAATTTATGGGTCAAGACATTATAGGTCTTTCTAAAAGTCAACAAAAAGTCTTTTTTTTTTCCAAAGAGGTGTACATGAGCATGGAAGCTTCAATGAAGATGAAACCAAAAGGATCTCTTATAGGACATCTTAAGATTTCTAAAAATTTCAAGAACACTCTCAAATGACAAAAATTGGGCAAGTTATGGCTTGGGCAAAATTGGAAATTTAGAAGAAGTGCATGAAGAAAATATTGCTCAATTTTGAATTTCTTCTAAATGGGCCTAAGTTTTATGATTTAAACTTGTTCCTAACATGGTCCATGACCTCTAAGTCTAATTATATGCCCTCCTACCATTTATTTCATTTATTTTTGAATTATTTAATTTAAATTCAATTTTAAATAAAATAAAATGCAAAAAAAGGTTGGATAGGCGTGTGGGCTTGATATTTGAATGTCTTGAGGTCCAAGAAACACATTGCAAGCTGGAGAAAAACGCACAAAGACTGATTGCATGAATATTGGCCAATTTTGGAAATATTACATTTGATTTTTAATAAAATATTTTCTCATCAAGAGAAATATATTTTCTCACAAGTCTTGACCTAATTTTGTTCCTCTATATACACACAACAAGACTAGATGCAAAGAACACGGTTTGCTGCACTCAAAACACTACACGAAAATTCCAAAAAAATGCAAACCTAGGGCAAGTTCGTATCACAAGTTCCAGCCATTCTCAATAGATTTCAACCATTGATTCATCCTTCTAAAGTTGCCAGCAATCGATCTAAGCCCTTACACAAGCCTGAAGCATCCTGGAACGTGCCAACCAAGTTGCACCGGTTTGGTAAAACTCGTGAAACTCAAACTCTTAATTCACGCCATTTAAATTGTTTCGATTCATATATACATGATTTCGTTGATGTTTGTGATTGTTTAGAACCATCGTGCATGAGTTTTGGTACAGGAATCAGGTTCCACCATTGTTAGGGCACGCAAATTTTGCTTCGTTGTATCCATGGTTACAGGCCGATTTAGATAAAACTGACAACACCATTGAATTCCTGAGGGTTGATTTAGGGGAATAAGGTCCCCCTCTTGTTTTTATTTATGTTATTTCGCAGGTTCTGATCCTCCCCTTGTCGTAGAAGACAACCGGAAATGCCACCCAGGGCGGTTGACCGATGAAGACTAAGGTTTTCACACATATACTCATGGAGGCGTGATTAGAACATGACATGCAGATGGCGTGGTGGTCATGTTTTGGCTCAATAACCACAAGGTCCTGGGTTCAAGCCTTGGAAAGACCATCCCTAATTTTTTTAGCACTTGTTTCCTTAATATTTTTCTTATTTCTCTTATTTTCTAACTAATTTAATTTCTTTTCACAAATTAATTTTTCACAATTAAAAGTCATAAAAAATGTTTTAATTTTAGATTTAGGTTTTAAAAACCTTTATTTAATTTTTGACACAAAAACGTTTGATTTTTCTTCACATTTAAATTATTTTTCTTAATTAAACACTAATTAATTAGAATTAGGGTTTTTCTACATTAAAATCGGTTTCTAAAAACCTCAAAAAATATTTTCTTAAACTAGCTTAGTTTCTAACATTTTTCTAACACTTAGAATATTTTTTCTACTAATTATTTACTTATTTCGCAATTTAAATTCTAGTAATCGATGTATAGGTCGCAAGGATATTTTTATAATAACGTAGATTTACTTTTCTCGTACATTTACTTTTCTGCACCTCTTATGATGTAACTGCCCCAAAGCCATGTAATAGCGTATGACTTTACTTTCCGCTTTTACTTTCCGCACCCTTTATAACTGTATATAACTGCTTAGATGTAAGGCTAATAGAATTGCATGACAAGACATAAAATCAAACTTAGATAACCTAATCTCAAAGATAAAATATCTGAATTGAACACACTTTTCACACTTGCACCCTCTAGGGTAATCTCTCTTGTTGCCTTTGGAAAAATGGTCATGTCCCTCGAACGTAGGGGCACCATTAGCAAAAGTCCCTCGATTCAAAATCATCACAAAGGGGCACCACTTTGTATACATTCATACGAGAATCATTACAAAGTTAAACTTTCAAAATGTTTTCAAACATTTTGTATACATTCTTTAGGATTGATACAAGAATCATTACGAAGTCAAAGCAAAATACTTCTTTTCAAATCACACACAGACACACATACAAAAGTGAGTTTTCAAAAAAAGTGAGCTAAAGCAATTAAGATCCCGTAGATAACTACAGATGAAAAGGGTGTGAATACCTTCCTTTTTCATAATTACCTCCCGTACTCAGAATCTATCAAAGGTCTTTCCTGTTATTTTCACCTTTCCCATATTGGATAAAAGAAAAGTCGGTGGCGACTCTTGCTATCCGCAACATTTGTGATAAAACACAAAACAAACAAGTCAGTTCTCCCACTGTGTTACAATTAGCATACATTTCTTGCAGCACATGAGCATTCTTCTAAAACTTCAATAAGGTTTGAGTATGAGCCTTAGAGCATAGCAGCAGAGCTAGCATAGATATCTTGGACGGGGTTTTCCCCAATTGTTCAACAACGTTGTAATCACTTTTCTTGATAATTCTTAAAATTTCTTCCATCTCTTTCTTGGAGGCATCTCCAACTACTTATTTCGGTGGCTCCTTATGGACGGGTTGGATCATTTTTCTTTGCCCTGAGCCTCAGTGATTGGCTCAACAACAGGGATACGAACTGGTGTTACAGTATCTTTTAGAGGAGAAATTTCAGGGGAGAAATCTCTACCTGTTCTGGTCACCTTACTAGATCCCGTAATGTTGTCGACATTGGGATTAACAACTTCGGTTATTGGTTCATGTTTAACGTCACGGTAATAAACTTCAGCTCCATAATTCCAGGGTATAACTTTGTTAGAAGAATACGACACTGGCCCATGAGAGGCGATAATCAACGGAACAACCTTGGATTCAGGAGAAATCTTTACAGGACCTTTGGACGTAATTCTTATTATATCCACGTCTTCAATCTTCAATCTTCAATCTTCTGGAAACATCGTCACACAAACTTTCTACCAACGGAATCTTCTCGAACGATACTTCTCGGTTGTCCATCAGACGCTGAACACCTCTCTTCAACCACACACAACCGTTGGGTTGAGATGAACAGTAACAACAGTTTTCAAAACAACCTGAAAATAAACTGACTTGCAACAGATTCTTTTTAACAATCATCAGGGGAGTGGTTAAGTCGCTCACAGTAAAAACATAAGAGTCATCATCAATAGCATTGACATTCTTGTCATGATTAGACATGGGTGTAGTAATCACATTTCGAGTTTCAGAAGGATGATCAAAATCAATTTTCTGGGCTTTAATCATGTCTTGAATCTTGTTTTTCAGGGCCCAACAATTGTTCATATTATGTCCAGGGCTATTAGAATGGTATACACACCTTGCATTGGGATTGTATATTGGAGAGGATGTATTAAAATAATGAGGAGGGTCCCTTAAAGTAATCAGCTCCACCTTCGACATATGATGCAATGCTTGATCCAATGGAATATTGATCCATGCGAATTGTTTTCTTGGCGCGTTTTCTCTATGTGTATTATTTTGTTGAGGTTGCCCTGGCGCAGGATTGGAGATCAGAACTTCCCCCACAGATTGATGGAGATCACCTTTATCAAGACCCTTTTGGCCATACACAACATTGGCTTCTTTCTTCCCACCAAAAGACTTCTTTACAGCACTTAAAGACGCCTTGACCTGAACCTTCCCACTCTTGATTCCAGCTTCAATATGCTCTCTTGTTAATATTAGCTCGGTAAACCCGGGTAAAGAATTTCCAATCAGATGATTGAAGAATGAACCTGTTAACGTACCTATGAACATATCAACCAATTCCCTGTTAGACAAGGGAGGTTGAACTCTTTCGGCTAGATCACTCCACTTCTGGGCACACTCTTTGAACTTCTTGTCACGGCTCATAGAAATACTTTGTAACTGCATACGGGTCGGTGCCAATTCAGCATTGTATTGGTATTGCTTGTAGAAAGCGTCTTCCAGATTATTCCATGTATGAATGTGGGTATTTTCCAACGGATAATACCACTCCAACCGTGCTCTAGAAAAGCTCTCTTGAAAGAAATGCATCCACAATTTCCTGTCATCAGTGTGTGGTTGGATCTTCTGAACATAGGACTTCAGATGAAGCTTTGGGCAAGAAATACTATCATATTTTGCAAAGGCCGGAACTTTAAACTTGCGAGGAATCACCACTCCTGGAACCAGACTTAAATTTTCAAAATTCAGTTCTGACACCTTCAGATTCTCCACAGCATTCAAACGATCTTCAAGTTTCTTATACTTCTCATCACCAGGAGGATATTTCTCATTTATATAGTCTTTTTCTTCTTCTTCTTCTTCTTCAGACTCGTGTTGGATTTCTTCATCAGCTTTGACACTTCCATCATTTTCGGGAAACTTGAGTTCTCTGACCACCTTGACCGAGCCTATGAATCTTCTTCCCATGTTAAGAA
This sequence comes from Vicia sativa, assembly GCA_021764765.1. Lineage (NCBI taxonomy): Eukaryota > Viridiplantae > Streptophyta > Magnoliopsida > Fabales > Fabaceae > Vicia > Vicia sativa. Next base: position 282,903,044 of record CM038793.1, on the reverse strand, counting down.
CACCAGATACCTTCCTTGATTTCTTCCCTTTCTTGATGATAAGATCTTTCAGATCTTCCTGCCCCTTGGCCAAGTTGATGAACATTTCTTAGAACTGAGCATTCTAAGCCTGGAGATCTTTGACAGTTTGTTCGAGAGCCATTTTTTCTACTGAAATAAACAGCGAGAGGATGAGAAAACCGGTCTTCGAAGTACCTGTTATGAAATGATATGATGGGCAAATGCACATGAAATGTTTTCAAGGACCATAGGAGATTTAAATTTGGTAAATAGAAGGAACAAAATTTTTATTAGTTGATCATAATAAAAGAAAATACAAACGAAATTTTAAATGCGTAATAAAACACCTAATGCTTAGGCCTCCCATGGACACTTCCTCTTTGTGTTTGACATGGGCGTTAATACTTTGTTCCTCGTGGAGTAGCTTCATAAGCTCCAACACTTTTTTCTCGCTTGCATAACATTGGGCTTCGAATGTGTCCCTTTCTTCTTTAAGTTGAATCCAGGATTTCTTCAATTCTTCAAAATCAATAGGCATATCTGGATGGAGAGTGGTATAAGACTCATCACCTTTAGCAACAGGTTCCACAATTACTGGTAGGATAGAAGCATATGGTGTTACACCCTGATTAATTAAATAATCATTTAATTGTGTAGTTAGAAATTATCTGATAATCGGTGTGTTGAATGGGGGTGTTTTGGTACTACTATGTGTGGGATAGTGTCGAATTTAATACTTGCTGAAAGTATTTTGAATTTAGTAATTTGAGAATAAATTATTAAATTTATAATTATTATTTGAAATAATAGAAATATTATAAAATATAATTTGTTACTAATTAATTGGTTATTATTTAAATAATGAAAATAATAAGATAGTTAGTAGAAGGATGACAAGGGCAAGGTGGTACTTTTGATAGAATAATTGAGGATAGAAAAGGGAAACCAATATTAAGGGTCTTAAGGGTAGAAGTCACTATAAGAGAAAATAAGGATTTGAATTTTCATTATTTACGATCGTGAAAATAAGAAAGAAGAGAATAGGAAGATAAGAAGCAAGGAATTAGGGCTTGAAGGAGAACTCCATTAGAGAAGGAAAGATAACCTAGAAATCCAAGGTAAGGGTGGGGTTCCAACTTTCAAAGGGATAGTATAATCCTAGGTATATTGGGTGTATAATTATTATGGTGTGTTTGTTTTTGAATTGGTTTGTTTGTGTATGTTGAATGTAATGATGAACTCTTGATGAAATTGCAATAGAAAGTGATGAAATTGCAATAGAAAGTGATGAAATTGTGATGTTTATGTTGTAATTTGTTGTTGATGATTATTTTGTGTAGGGATTGTTTCATAAAACCCTAATCTAGAAACTATAGGTAATTAAGGTTAGAACTTTAGGATTGAATTTGGAAGAATAGCCTTAGGTCTTGGTGTATCATCAATTGGGGATTTTTCGATGAGGATTCGATGAAAATTAATGAAAAACCACGTGTTTAATTGAATGAATAAGTGAACCCTTGGTGAATATATGATGTTATAATCTTTATATAAATGTTATATATTGTTGATAATATTATAGAATCAAAGGATTTCAAATTCTGAAACTGGAACTTTTTACGAAATCAAATTCGGAGGTCCGGAAGGCCTCCAACAGTTGAAACTCGCAGCAAGAAAAAAATGCAGAAAAACACTATTTTTGGGACTTGCATCGACTCAGGAATCTAGGTGGATCAGTGCATAACATCCAGCAAGGCTGAGAAGGGCTGTTCAGGAGACGTGCGTCGACTCATGATTGATTTGCATCGACTCAGGATTTCTTTGCGTCGACGCATGATAGGCTTGCGTCGACTCAGAAGACAACATTTTTGACAAATTTTGTAACGACCATAACTTTTTAACGGTAACTCTGTTTTAGGCACCGTTTGAATCATTAGAAAGCTAATAAAATAACCTATAATGTAGAACTAGGTTTGTTGGCATTATATGATTTAATAATTATGTGAATTACGCAAAATGACATGTATATTTGTGATAGTTTGCGTATTAATTGGTGATCATGTTGTGATGCGTTGTTGTTGTTGGTTTACAACAGGTGGCTGGAAACGGTAAGGCATTTATGATAAATTGTGATGTGGTGTTATTTTTATTGAATATAACATGGTGAATTGATAATATGATTTTGTGAATTGTACTGTCATGATGCAGTGTTGTTAGACTTATGCAAACATGTTGTTAATTGTTGATATATTGTTGCATTGCTATCTACTGTTTGTTGAAAATATGTTGTTGTATGGTGGCCGACAATGGCATGTCACATTGATGATTATTGAAATCAATGTATTATGTTGTTGATTTTCATGATTATGTCTCATACATTCATATTGCATCGTTGTTGTTGTTGGCTCAAATCCTAGATGGAGTGGATATGAGCGAGGTGAATACATGTATTCTCTTTGTTGATGGATCTAATACTAGATGGAGTGGATTAGTAGTTAGGTGAACCAATTGTTCACTAAAATGGTGACCCCGATCCTAGATGGAGTGGATTAGGTGGAAATCTCGGTACTGCATGCATGGTGTCTATGTTGAGTTGCATTCCATAATTTTTGTTGATGTTGGTTGTGAATTATTATATTGTATAACTTATGACAATTGTGTTGTGGTGATGAGGTGTTTGAGCACTTATAATTATGCATGATAATTTCATATATCACTGATTATACTGTTCTTTATATTGTTTGATATCTCACCCCTTTTTTTGTTATGTTGCCTTTACATGGGTTACGTGCAGATACTCAGGAGTAGCTCGAGTAGCAGGAGTCGAAGAGGTTGCTCTTTTTTTAGTTCGAGTTAAAATTATGCTCTGATACGTAACACTCGGGTTGGGGAAAAACGCTTGTTTAGTTTATTTTACATGGTTTGGCTTTATGTTGACGATTCCTGATGGAGCATTTTAAACTCCGGAATAATTATTTGAAGTTGTTTGTTGGATTTGAAATATTTCCGCTATTTCAATGAAGTTGTTTAATTAAGAATATTTTATTTTTATTCCAAAAGTGTGTTATGTATCTATTGAATGAGCTGTTGTGGTTTGGAAGCATGTGACGTCGTGATTTACGTTTGTTTGAATTTTTAAATTTACTCTGATTTTTATATAAATATGCCATGGGGAAGTCAGGGTGTTACATATGGCATCATAAGAATTTGAACATGAGATCACACCCATTTGAGGTAAGGTTCCCATGGAATGGAATTTTTATGCCCCAAAGTCTTGGTATCAGTCTTCTTCACCATGCCCCATGTGTGTGCAAATCTTTGACGATAACCATGGAGATCATTGTCATAGTCAAATATGATGTCTTGGATAAGCATATCACGAGGACCATTTCTTCAATCATAACCAAACAGACGTAGCGCTAGACAAGGGTTGTAATTGATACCTCCCCTTATGCCAAGGAGCGGAACATTAGGGAATTCTCCACAATGTTCAATGGAAGTAATATTTTCTTAAGAGTAGAGACACCAACGAATATCTGAATGGGAGAGTGACATCAACCTTTGATACCACCTCAGACCTCGTTCATTCTTCATTATTGATCGAGGAAGGTGCGAGATAAACCACCTAGATAATAACGGTGTGCAACACGTGAGAGTCCCTTGTATCTTTATAGTACGAGTGTGAAGATAATGCTGAATATCTCCTAGCAAAGTAGGCATAACATTATGAGTGAGAAATATCTTAATAGTGTTCACATCTATGAATTGGTTCGGATTAGGGAATAGCACCAAAACATAGATTAATAAAGCCATGATATCTTCGGAAGCATGGAGACTCATAGCCTTTAAGAATTCTTGAGCCTTCTTTATCAAAAATTTAGCAACCAAACCCTAAGTAGGTGTAAAGCTGCCGCAATATCTTCGAACCTTGGAAATTTTTCTAGACCGATGAAAGGTATATGATCAAGAATGGGTATGCTAAGTATCTTATAGAATTCTTCCATTGTAGGTACCAACTAATAGTCCGGGAAGGTAAAGCAGTGATACTTCAGATCAAAGAGTTGGAACACGGTGCTCATCATATCTTTTTCAAACCCGGAGATAACCAAGTCGAGTAGATAACCATGCCTCTTGATGAATTGAGTGTGGTCAGGAACTTTTGAGACTAACTCCTTGAGTTGAGAAGGTATCTCCACAAAAATGATTCAGAAGTTTTCCTAAAAGGGGAAGCCATAAACCTACAACAAAGAGCAAAGATAAATCCCTAGGTCCTTGAAATGGTTAATGAAATGTTATGATGGTATGATGTCATGCTTAAATAAATAGCAAACACAAAAAAGTGACACAAAAGCCCTAGGTTTAAAGGCTTGCATGAGGTCTATAAGTGTGTACCCTTTACTAAAGTTAAGTTGGTTCAACCTGTCCTACAATAGTAACCGGGTTCTAGGAATCTCATATCACGGATCTTTCTCGCAGGCTTTATTTTAATGTTGCATCAATGGCCGACCAAAACATCCCGAAAGTCAAATCTCAATGAGCGTAGCATCGAGTATCAACCAACTCCAGTCTACACCAAAGTCGATTATCTCACTACCTTCTAATGACCAAGATGGGTCAATTAGGATTCTAAAAGCGTAGTTAGTGTTGATGACACCACACTGACACCAAATGTTTCCTCAACTAAACTTAAGGAACATCAGGACATCTAAGGTGTCACACTAACCGTAGCCATCATTTTAACCGTGTCGGTCTACGCCGGACAACCGCGATGATCTATTGCTACTTACCTAAGGAAACTTGGATCCAGGTGTAGGATCCTTACAAGCAATAATTCCCAAGAAAAACCCTTAAAGTAAATTAGACAAGTCAAACAACGAAAGCAAGTAAAATTGATCTAAGAACCCAAAGGTAACCCCTCTTTAGGTATTCTCCCCAACTGAGTCGCCAGTTCTGTAATACGGTGGGAGAACTGACTTGGTTGTTTTGCATTTTATCGCAAATATTGCGGTTAGAAAGAGTCGCCACCGAATTTTATTTTATCCAATAAGGAAAGGTGAAAAGAAGAGGAAAGACCTTTTATCGATTCTGAGTTCGGGGGTAAGTTATAAAAAGGGAAGGTGTTAGCACCCTATTCATCCGTAGTTATCTACAGGCTCTTAATTGCTTATATCACTTTTGAAAACTTGTTTTTGTGTGTATGTGATTTGTTTGAAAATATTTTGATTTAACTTCGTAAAATGATTCTTGTATCAGTCCTCAAGAATGCGTACAAAGTGTTTGAAAATATTTATTTAAAAATGTTAGGTGCAAAAAGTATTTGTTTTGAGAAAGAAATTAAGAGTTTACCCACTCAAAGGTCATTCTTGTTATTTTCTTTATTCTTTAGGGATAGTGCTATACATACCATTAGTTGGTAGGTATCCCTATCCATTGGATGTGAAGGACAGGCGTAGGGTCATCGTATGGTCATTGAAGACAACATGTAAGGTCACCTTAGCAACTTCATAGGGACTATCATCACTTTAATCGTAGGCAACATCGAGGATCATCGAGGGACTATGATCTTTGAGGGGACTATGATGATGTCATTCGTATGAAACTTTGCTAAGATATCTCTACGTTCGAGGGACATGACCATTATGTAAGGCAACAAGAGATGATATCTTAGAGGTGCAAGTGTGAAATTGACTCAATTCAGATATTTATCATGAGATTAAGGTTATCTAGCATTGCTTTTAGATCTCGCCATGCAATCTTATTAGCATACATCTAAGCAGTTAACGTATACAGAAAAATAAAGGTGCGGAAAGTAAAAGTTCCTACGCTATTACATGGCTTCGGGGCAGTTACATAATAAGGAAACACGAAAAGTAAAAAGCGGAAATTTAAATCTAGACTTTTACATCCCATGAGCAGTTACATAATAGAGAGAAAAATAAACTACGCTATTACAGAAAACAATCGTGCAACCTATACATCGATTTCTAGAATTTAGATAAAAGAAAGCTAGAAAACAATCATGAAAAATAAATACATACATACTAAAAATAAATACATAAAAAAATTAAAAAAAAATCAATCATGAAAAAATACATATTTTTTGGAATTGATTTCAATTAAGAAAACGAAAATCTAAATTAATTATGAAAATAATTTTAAATTAAATGAAAAATAAAATTTTTTTGTGTCTAAATTAATTAAACATTTTATTAACCTAAATCTGAAAAGAAATTTTTTTTAGGGTTTTTTAAAATAGTGAAAATAATTTGTGAAAAGAAATTAAAAGAAACAAGAAAATAAAAGGAAATGAGTGGTAAAAATTAGGTTTGACCCTTGGAAGTGTTGAACTCGTGACCCTTAGGTCATTGGTTCAAAATTTTACCACTCAACCACACGCCATTGGTGCTAATATGCATGCTCTGGAAATAGATATGCATTGCCTTGCAAAAATCAGAAAATGTGAAAAAAAATGGCAAAAGGCAGGTTCGAACCAGCGACCTGATGGGTGAAGGGACTACGCGCGCATGTTGAACCACTGGGGTGGTGATACATTCGTATATTTAGTCACAACCATAAATATATATTGGAATTCAAGTTCCATAAATCAGTTTAAAAATTAAAATGCGCGCAAGGGGGTCCTTGTATTTCAAATGGTCCAATCACACGCCTCCTTCCTACCACGTTATCATAAACGCCGGTCAAGCCAACCTGGGTGGTGGCTCCGGTCGTCTTCTCCGATGAGGAGAAATTCAAAACCTGTAAAATATCAAAAATAAATGCAAACAAAGGACCCTACCCCCCTAATTCGTGGACTGCGAATTCAATGGTGGTATTGGTTTGGTCTGAAAGTCCCTGTATCGTGAGATTCGAAGCTTTACAAGCTCGATGCCCTAACAATGACACCAATCGATTTAAGCAATTAAACCTCACATGTAAAACGTTAAACATGTTCTAGTGAATGTCCTGAACACAAGCAAACACATCAAAGATGCTAGTAATGCATTGAAAATCAAATTCGATTTCAAGAAACCTTACCAAATCGGTCAACTTGAGTGGGGTGATTCAAGGATGCTTTGAGGTCGTGTGAGTGCTTGGATCGAATCCTAGGAACCTCAGGATGTTGATGGAATGCTTGGTTTGGCCTGAAAACACCTAGAAAATAGGATTCGAGTTTAAATAAAAAAAATAAAAAAATAAGTATAAAATCATATACCATCTTGTATTTTATTTTAATTTAATTTGACTTTAAATAAATAAAATAAAAAATAAATAAAATAAATATTAAAATGGAGCATGTATGGGATTAGGGCTTCTTGAAAATGTTAGAAACGTGTTTCAGACATAAAAATATAGGCCCATTTGGAAAAATTCCAAGATTGCTCAATATTTGCTTCATGCCTTTTCTCAAAATAGTCAAACTTGCAACAAACATATCTTGCTCAATTCTTATCATTTGAGGATGATCTTGGACTTTTTAGAAATATTAATATTTACTATAAAAGATCTCTTTAGTTTCATCTCCATTGAAGCTTCCATGTTCATGTACACTTCTTTGAGAAATGATGACTTTTTGTTGACTTTTGAAAGGAACTATAATGTCTTGGCTCATATCTCTCAAATGAAACATTTTTTTTTTGGGAAAAACCTATTGTTCGCGTTAAAAGGTGACGTGCTAGAGGATGCAAACGTGAGTTCGGATTCTCTGGCTCGAAACGATTTAATCTTTTGATTGCTTTATAAAGATGCCGCGAGCATCAAGCTTTATTATTTTCAACACAAGAAAGATGATTTAATGATTATGGAAAAGGGGAAAGCTGAAATACCCTCAATTGATATTGGTATGCGTAACGGCTAGCGCAAACTAGACGTAACGCATTGGGGAGATTCTAAGTAAGGGGGATTGTTATATGAAGGGAATAGATGGAGCACCCTAAATATATATTGTTATCTATAGCTTTTATATATGAATATGTTTGATATGTTTGTGTGTTTTAATTGCTATTTCTATGATTGGGAAAGTTTCTCCTTTGGGATTTTTTAAGAAACAGTAGATTATGTGGGATTCTAGTGTTTGTTATTATTGTGCTCGCAAAGATCTGTGGATCTTCTGCATACATATCCCCTAGTGGGAATCAGAGCATTTGTAGCTCGGATCTATAGGGTTCTATGGTTTGTTTGGTCTGAGGGAGATAGAAATTTGCTCGGCAAGGATGAGACCTTGTGCCTACGTATTCTCAAAAGGATGTTGAGAAAGTCAGAGCAATCGTAGTTCCCACTTATGCTAGTGGAAAGCAACGGGATGTTAGTAAGAGACAGACAAATGTCATCTTAATGAAAAAATGTATCTAATCTATTTCATCACATACATTTTTGAAAAGTTTGACTGTTTGAAATCTTTCGTCGTAAGTATTAGGTGTTTTACTTGAGTGTACAAGCGTTACCACTTACATGTTTAAGAAAGGTGTTTGAAAAAAGATGATTGAATCTTTTAACTGTAAGCATTGGGTGTTTTGCTTGAGTGTACAAGTGTTACCACTTACTGTTAAGAGATGTTTTTGTTTGAAAAGAGTTTGAAAATTTTTGACTGTATGTGATGTAATAGATAAGATACTTCTTCCATAGAGATGATAGATGTCTAAATCTCAAGGAGAAATTGATTGGATTAAAGGGATGCTTTTAAGAAGCCCATGGGTCCTTGTATTGTTAGCCCAAGAGGAGGCATTCCGAGGGTCATCGAGGGTCCTTGTATGAAGCTCAAGAGGAAGCTATAGGGTATGGCTGGCTTTGTGTTAAAAGGGATTTCACCGAGAAACCATCCTTTTTTGAATAAGAGCAATTTCACTGGGAAATTTTACTCTCTGGGGATTTGAAAGTGATTTCACTGGGAAACCATCCTTTCAGGGTTCTATCTTAACGCGGGTGATTCTTTGTATTGGGAGCCCAATAGGAGGCTGTTAAGAGATTTCCTATCTCTTTCGTTGTATGATGCCCAAGAGAAGGCTAAACTCAATGAGGAGTTCTTTTGAACGAAGCCCAAGAGGAGGCTGACTCAACAGGGGAGTGTTGTCTTATATAAAGCCTAAGCGGAGGCTAAACTCTATGGGGAGAGTTTCTTTGTACAAAGCCCAAGAGAAGGCTAAACTCAACTGGGGATGAGTTGTCTTGTATGAAGCCCAAGCGGAGGCTAAACTCATGCTGGTGATGAATTGTCTTGTATGAAGCCCAAGCGGAGGCTATACTGTGGGGAACCTATTGATTAGTCTAATTGTTATGTAATAATTTAGACAGTTGTATAAACAAATGTGTGTGTGATATGTATTCACAGGGGTTTATGAAGGAAATATAACAATGCAATGATGTTTATTTACAAGAGTTTATGAAATATAAACAAGTGTCTGTGAAACGAACGTTTAAAACGAGCGTAACTTGATTATTTACAAGCTTGAACTGTGTACAAGGAAATGAATATGTACACGAACGAGTATTTATGTACAGACAAAGACGGATGTACATAGGAGGGTTCGGACTTACACCATAAGGGTGGCCCATTGGTTTGAAAGTAGTTTCACATGGAATAATGCTCCTTTCAATACCAATGGCATTCAATGTATGTACAGATGAAACAGAAACGACTGATCAAATTTTATCTGTAAAAGGTATCTGTATTATGTACAGATAAAAGATTTGTATGAAAAACAAATTGATATGTACAAGGAAAAGATGTATGTACATAAAGAATGTTGGTTTGAATATACACAAGTGAAGTGAAAAACAAACGATCGAAGTTTGTCTGTACTTGAGTATAGAAAGTATCTGTATTATGTACAGATAAAAATTTGTATGTATTTGAAGAGAGTTTGATATGTACAAAGAAATATTATGTACACAAAATAATGTTATAGGACTTACACCGTGAGGGAGGCCCATTGGTTTAAAAGAAGTTTCACGGGGAATTCTTCTCCTTTCAATACCAATGGTATCGGTGTATAAACAAACGAATGAAAACAAACGAAAAAATTTGTTTATGTTTGAATATTGACAATGATGATTTGAATATGTACAAGTAAAACTAAGTATGTACATAAAAGGGTTGGGACTTACACCATAAGGGTGGCCCATGATCGATTGATAAATTCGAGAGAAAATGAATTTGATTTTATCGTTTAAATCGGATCGATCGTGGTAAAAAGATGTAAGCTTTAATGAAATGTTTTGAAAAATGATTTTAAAAATGTTTTGAAATGTGAGGTTCATTTATGAAAAGTTTTGAAAAAATCGGAAGTCGAAAACTTGAAAAATTCACCTTAAAAGGAGGTTTGAAAAATTGTTCAGGACGTCGTTTTCGGCTCGATTAAAATTTAATCAGATGAAAGTTTTTTCTGAAAATTTTTGCACTATCATAAAATAGATGTATTTATTGACAAGTGTTTAAAAAATCATCTCAAAATGAGAAGTTTTGATTGGTCAAAAAATTTGTGAAAGTTTTGTAAAAAAAACATGAAAAATTGGAAAGTTTGAAAAAGAAATGGTCTTGATGGGAGTTGAACCCATGACCAAAGGGTGGGACACGTGTCAGAGAAGACTAAGAGCAAGGAGGCTACCACTGAGCCAAACGAGTTTCTGTGTTTAGTGGGCTAGAACACGTGTTAGTAAAACATTAGAATGTTTGAAAATTTGAAAATGAAGGACACGCGCGCAACTGTTCTTCGTGGTTTTGATTTTCAGAATTCAAATTCAAGCTCAAATCTTTGTTTCTCAACGAAATTGAATGAAATAAAAATCAAACTTGCTCGTTTTTTCATCACGAACACGATGGTACTTGTTAATTGTATTTATTTTAAGCCCAGAACGATTTAGGTTTCGAAGAACACTATGAACCCTAAACTGAAAAATTCAAATTAAATGATGTATGTTTGATGATTCTTGGATTTTTTTGAGGGTTATTGATCGTGTTAGATGCAGAAAGAGATTGGCCAAGAGCTTTTTCAAAAAGAATCAAAGAATTATGAGAATGGATTTCGTGTTCTTACCTGTGAAAGTGAGAATCGAATTCGATCTTAGAGCGTTTCCAGAACGGATTTCTTGATCATTTGAGCTTCATCGGCATGTATGGGAGCTGTGTGAATGATTTGCTTACTTCGAGCTTGCTCCAATCTTCCCAACCAAGTCAACCTACAGTCAGTTCAATATGAAACTCGAAATTGGGGTTAATGGAATTACAGTTGCTTGCCAATGATCTGGATCATGTACATGAGGTACATGGATGATGTTTGAGTAGTTAGATCACAAGTTAATTCAGCTTAGCCATTAATTCCAATCATAAGGCAGATTTGGAAGTTTTGAAAACATGAAAAGTGAAAACTGGTTTTAACTTGATTTCAGTTTGATTTTAAGTTACACACAAGTTTGATAATGATATTGAAACATGTTAGACACCAAATTTTAACATGTTTTCAACTGATTTTCAAAAATGCAATAATTCTCCAATTTGCACTATGTTGCTTAATTTTCAAGAAAGAAGAATGAAATCATGGATTTGTGATGTTTTGGTGTGTATTGATCATGGAATGATACCTCTATTTATAGGCCAATGTCTCTGAAATGTTAGGCAAGCAATTTGGCATTGGTAATTCAAACTTGCCTTAGAGGGCAAGGAAGTCTTTTTTGCATTAAATGCAAATGGAAGCTTCCTTCTTTTAACCATGGTTAATTTCCAACTTTGATCCAATCTTATCATAATTATCCCATCTGATTTTTATCAGTTCATATCTCATTTTGGCAAGGTGGCAAGCTTCTAGAAAGAAGAAATCCAAAAAATGACCTATAATGTGAAGTTTTGAACTTTGAAAATCAAGTTCATGGAGCCTTATGTTTCAATATCAAAAGTATGGCTAGACTCCATGGATTTGTGAGTTCTTGGAAATTTTGGAAAGCTTATTTCACAAGCTACAACTTTCATGTTTTGAGTTTTTTCAAATTCAAATTGGAACTAGGTGAAAAAAATGGCATGAAGTTTGGAAAAAATAAGAATTTTCAAAACTTAGAAAATTTTCTAAGTATGAAAACTTTTGACTTTTTGTTGACTTTTTCAAATTCTTTGATTTTTTATGATCATGATGGATCATTTGAAGTATTTTGATGATTGAAAAAGTTTTGTTTTGAAAATTTTGACGAAAAGTCAAAGTTTGACTTTTCTGTGCAGATGAATTTTCATCAGATGTTTTAGAAATTGACTGATGAAGTCTGTGAACTTCTGTGATGTTTTGACTCCAGAAATTAGGTCAAGGTGTTGTATCTAAGATATAATGACCAATCTCTATCCAAAAAAGTCATTTCTTGTTCAAAAAGTCAAAGAATTCTCATGCCCGATCAAAACCCTAATTGGTCGATCCTTGATTGATCTGTGAGAGAAATGGATATCTGATGATCCGAGGTTGATGATTTGATCAAGATAGATCAAATGAGGTGAGAAAAACTCAAACCTTAATTGGTTGTCTCTTGAATCAGATGAAAATCTGATGAAACCCTAATTTTGACCTGTGAAATCCACACCGATTAATCTTCATTAGTTATGCAATGATGCAAAATGTAAGGTGGTATCTTAGGTCAAAAATTGGGGTATGACAGATGCCCCTATTTAATTTTCTTTAACCTGAGAGATGAAGATGAATATCTTCGTTTTGATAGGTATAAAGAGACTTAAATATCAGAATACGCAAATTTTGGACCTAAGATACCAAAAGATGCGGAATGATGCAAAATGATTGAAAAAGTTTCACCCAGATAACTATAAAGAAATGACATAGTGGGGAATTTTGTGAATACGTCCCTGTTGGGGAAAGAGTGATTCACAAAGTATGTGAATATCTGTTTCATTTTTGGAAACAAAGAAATTACCTTCACTTTGTGACAATGTTTAAGGTAAGTGGAAATGATATTACCAATTATCAGCTTTGTGATAGTTCATGGTAATGAATTCTGAAGATGTTACCAATTATCAGCGAAGTGATAACTATAACAAGGTAAATCTTGAGAAAAAATTTGTTGTGTATTCAGCTTTGTGAACAATGTATAAATGAAAGAAACAGATTTCAATGGGCTTTTAAAGATATTACCAATTATCAGCAAAGTGATAACTATAACAAGGCAAATCTTTAGAAAATTGCTGTATATTCAGCTTTGTGAATATCAAACAAATGACGGAAACAGATCTCAAAATGAGTTTTAAAGATATTACCAATTATCGGCAAAGTGATAACTATAACAAGGTAAATCTTTTAGAACATTGTCAGATATTCACTTTGTGAATAATGAGAAAGAAAAGTAACTCCAATGAGTTTCTATCTTCTTGGATAAAATCTTGCCGAGGATCTCTTTGAGAAGATGCGGCATTTTGATTATACGTTTTCTTTTGGACAAAAGACAATGGAAATTTCTCGATAGTCATGATTTTGACTTTGTCGAGAAAACAAATTTTTATGACAATTTTACGAATGAAGAGAAAGATAAGCAATTAAATGATGAGGCTACCGCTTATTGTTTTGTTGATTATAGATGCTTCTATCCAGAATGAACCGAAAGAAAAATCAATCAAGACATTATTCCTAATGAAGAATGATCCCACTGGGAATGTGGTGGAGAGAAGAAAATGTATTTCTGTTTGGGGACTCGCCGGGAAAAGGAGAATGTATCCTTTCTTTGGAGATATTCTCTGGGGGACTGTACTTACATGAATAAGCGTGACTTATACCGTTGATATGGAAGCAAACATTTCAAAAGATGCAAAATGCAATGAATGATGCTATCATGTATGAATGTCATGAATGTTATAGGCATGCTAACAATACTTGACAAAGACACTAAGGAGATATTTGGGAAAAGGACCACGCACGCTCGAACAAATACTTGGTGAAAATTGCAAAGAATGGTGCAAATGTTCATTAATGAAGAATTTGAGTTGCGTGCTTTAAACTTTCGAGAAAGGCATTTCATTATAACTCGGGGGATTCTTTTGGGATAAGAATACCGTCCTTTGATGATTTATGTCGAGGAGAAGATGCAGTAGCTTGTTTTATCCTTCGGAGATTGAAACACTCTTGGAGAAACTGTTGAAGTTTTTTCCGTGTTCATAGTTCAAAGATTTTTTTTTTTTTGTTTCAAAATTTTGAAGTAAAAATTCATTTAAAAACGTTTTAGTTTCAAAAAGTGATTTTCACAATAAAAAGCGCTATTTTGCAAAACAGAATAAAGTAGGAATTGCAAACAAAAAGCATAAGGCTCAAATTTATTGATAGAATGGTAATCAGCCAAATGCGTGATTCCATGAACTATTTACAAAAGTTGGAAATGATAATTTATTAGGAAAAGGCTACATTGAAAGCAAATAACCGCTACTATCCCTAACAACTTTGAATTCCCACTGTGCTTGTCGCTTCAGAAAAGTTGATTGATGATCCGTTGATGGAAGATTCTTCAGAGTGACGAAGTATGGACTGACTGCAGTTACTTTGTCATTTTTGTGTATCCTTGTTTTTGCCTAGATTGCCCTTTTAGGTTTTCAATCCATCAGGATATTTTCTGTTTATTGTCTCTAATTTTTGCCTGGATCGCCTTTTCAGGTTTTCAATCCACCGAGACGCTCATTTTTGCCTAAGCCGCCCTTTTCGGGTTTTCGAATTACCGAGTTGTTCTTTTTTTTTAGACAAAGTATTTCTTGACGCATCAAGATTCACTGGATGCGGAGTTCATCACCTTCCATAGTTGTGAGAGTCATAGCACCGCCAAAAAGCTTCTTTGACGATGTATGGGCCTTCGTAATTAGGATTCCATTTGCCCTAGAATGCTTTGAAAAGAGAATCTTTTAAGCACGAGGTCGCATTCTCGAATTCACGAGGTCGGACCTTTTGTCGAAAGCTTTCTTCATTCTTCTTTGATAGAGTTGTCCGTGACACGTAGCGGTCGCGCTTTTCTTCAATCAAGTTGGTCGTATTCGCTTTGACACCATTCGGCCTCGGATAGCTTTGTTTCCATGAGAACTCTCATTGACGGATTTCAACTTCTACGGGAGCACGCCCATGCCGTATACTAGAGAAAAGGAGTTGCCCTGTTGAAGTGCGAACACGATACCCATGCGAGCAAATGGCGATTTCGTGCCGCCTTTGCAAGTGATGACCATTTCCGGACGATCTTTTGATGTTCTTGTTGGCGCTTCAACGCGCTGCTCATCTTTGGCCGGTAAGGAGACGAGTTATGGTGCTCGATCTTGAATTCCTCACACGCTCTTTCATCATTTTGTTGTTCAAGTTTGATCCATTGTCTGTAATGATCTTACTCGGAATTCCCTATCGGCAAATGAGGTTGTTCTTGATGAACCTCACAACCACTTGTCTTGTGACGTTGGCGTAAGATGCTGCTTCGACCCATTTGGTGAAGTAATCAATAGCCACTAGAATGAAGTGATGTGCGTTGGACGTTTTTGGTTCAATCATTCCGATCATGTCAATGCCCCACATAGAGAACGGCCACGGAGAGGAGAGAACGTTGAGTAGAGTCGGTGGCACATGGATCTTATCTGCGTAGATCTGGCACTTGTGACATCTTTTGACGTGTTTGCAGCAATCAGATTCCATCGTTATCCAATAGTATCCTGCTCTCAAGATTTTCCTAGACATTGCATGCCCATTTGAATGGGTTCCAAAGGACCCTTCATGCACTTCATGGATGATCGTGTCTGCTTCTTGTCTGTCGACGCACCTGAGCAGAACCATATCGAAGTTTCTTTTGTATAAAACATCTTCATTGAGGAAGAAATTCTTGGAAATCCTCCTTAAAGTTTTCTTATCCTTGTACGATGCCCCGAGTGGGTACTCTCGTGTTTGAAGGAATCGTTTGATGTCGTGGAACCACGGTTTATCGTCAAGACATTGCAAATACATACGGGTCTTTCAAGGCGTCGACGGATTCGGGCATATCGCTCCAATCATTGACTTTGAACATGGAAGATAGAGTAGCTGGCGCCCGCCATTCGGCTCGATCTCGAGGGATATGATGCGCTCTACTTTGTTGAAGAAAGTCAATAACCGCCTTGCATAATCTCGTAAGATTAGACCAAGATGATGAGTTTCATACTTGTCTTTGATTTGATTGATCACTAGGTCGAATCTCCATATATGTCAAGGATCTTGATCCTCGTGTCGATGGCTTCTTCAATACCCATGATGCATGCTTCATATTCTGCAATGTTGTTGGTGCAATCAAATAGTAATCTGGCGGAAAACGGGATATGAGAATCCTCGGGAGTGATGATGACTTCCCCAATTCCATTGCCAAACACATTAACTGCTCCATCAAAGACTAGGCCCCACCGGGATTCTGGATCTGGTCCTTCTCCGGGTAACGGTTCGTCGCAATCTTTCATCTTCAAGTACATAACATCCTCGTCTGGGAAGTCATATTTGAGAGATTGGGATTCATTGAGCGGCTGATAAGCCAAGTGATCGGCGATAATGCTTCCCTTAACCGCTTTTTGAGCGCGGTATTGGATGTCATATTCAGATAGTAGCATCTGCCATCGAGCGATTCTCCCGGTTAAGGCAGGCTTTTCAAATACGTACTTGATTGGATCCATTTTGGAGATTAACCAAGTCGTGTGATTGATCATGTATTGGCGGAGACGTTTTGTAGCCCACACCAAGGCACAACATGTTTTCTCGAGCATGGAGTAACGAGTTTCACAGTCTGTGAATTTCTTACTCAGGTAGTAGATGGCATGCTCCTTCTTCGGTTTCGTCTTGTTGTCCAAGCGCAGCCCATGGACTCTTCTAGTACGGTAAGGTATATGATCAATGGTCTTCCTTCTACTGGAGGGATCAGTATTGGTGGTTCTGACAAGTATTCCTTGATACTGTCGAATGCTTTTTGACAATCGGCTGTCCATACAACCTTCTGATCTTTGAGAGAAGCTTGAATATCGCCCACGTGTATCATCCGAGAGATAAACTGAGATGTAATTCAATCGTCCAAGAAATCCTCTTACTTGCTTTTCCGTACGTGGCGTAGGCATTTCCTGAATAGCCTTGACTTTGTCAGGGTCAACTTCAATTCCTTTTTGACTGATGATGAAACCTAGGAGTTTTCCAGACCTCACCCCAAACTTCCTTAGTCGTTGAAACAATTTTAAGAGATAGCCTATATGCTCTTCTTCAGTGTCAGACTTTTCTATCATGTCGTCCACGTAGACTTCGATCTCTTTGTGCATCATGTCGTGGAAGAGAGTAGTCATTGCCCTCTGGTAAGTAGCGTCTGCATTCTTTAATCCAAACGACATTACTTTGTAGCAAAAGGTGCCCCACGGCGTAATGAAAGATGTCTTCTCCATGTCTTCGGGAGCCATTCTGATCTGATTGTAACCAGAGAAACCATCCATGAAGGAAAAGACGTTGAATTTTGCAGTACTATCCACTAGCATGTCGATATAAGGTAGTGGGAAATCGTCCTTTGGACTAGCTTTGTTTAAGTCCCGGTAGTCAACACACATTCTGACATTTCCGTCTTTCTTGGAGACCGGTACTATGTTGGCTAACCATTGAGGATACTCAGAAGTGACAAGGAAACCAGCGTCGAGCTGCTTTTGAACTTCCTTTTTGATTTTGTCGGCCATTTCAGGTGAACTCTCCTCGCTTCTTCTTAATCGGACACTGGTCTTAATGGCAAGTGATGCTCCACGATGTGGTATCTAAACCCGCATATCCCGGTAGGACCAAGCGAACACATCAACATATTCTTTGAGAAGATTTATCGCTTGCCTTTGACATCGTTGTTGAGTGAAGTCGATATTTACTTTTTTATCTTTATCGAACCCAAGTTGATTGCTTCTAGAGGTTCTTTATGAGGTGAATGATCCTTTCCTCGTGCCTTAGCGGAAATTTCATCCGGGATCTCTTCTTCAACTTCCTCTTCGCGAATTCAGTGGGATTTCAGTTGAGAAAGAGCGTAGAGTTATTGCTTTCAATGGATTTGTCCATTTGTTTAATGCATTTTGATTTATGTTTAAAAAGTTTTTATCATCATTTTTTTAAGAAAGTTAATGTGAAAGTGTGCGCATTAATTTTTCATTATGATTTTTTTGAAGATTTTTTTATTGTGTTTTTAGGATTATCATTTTAAAAGGGTAAAATGAAAATAAACACAGAGTGTGGAAACAAAATAACGATTTTATTTATGATTTCACAATATGAACAGGCCCTAAAATACAAACTCATTTGTCTTGGGCAAGACAAAGAGAAATTATTTAAAAGCTAAGCCCTATAAACATCTCTTCGCTTTGGGCTAAGCGAGAGTTCAAAACAAAAGCAAAATAAACTACTTAGAGCTATGAACATTAGTCCTAACTTCAAGGTTTCCAAGAATGACGAACTCCTTGGAAGTCGAGGTACCTGTAATTTTCCGCTTGGTTTAACCTTGAGTAGACTTTGATTCTGGTCGAGCGTTTTGAAGACTCGGACGATGGCCCTTGCCTTTGTGTGAAGTGATCTTCTTGATTAATAGATCGGGAAGTACGAGATATAGCATTTGTACTACCTGTTGATCTTTGTGTTGAATACTGGGGATGTACCTTCCAGTCTTCGGAGTGAAGAGACTCGTTGTCGGCGACACTTTCTAGATCGTATCCCGAATCATACTCTTGATCTTCAGTGATCATGTTGATGTAGTGATAACCAGGATCTGGCTTGGTGAAATCCACAGATGTGTTGAAACAGAGATCTTCGTTTGGGATCTCGATCTGTTGATTAGGTTGAGAAGACGAGTATTCCTCTTTTGATTGACTAGGGTATTCAAAGTCATCACCCCATCCCGTAGGTTGGATATCTTCGATCCGGATTTTCGAGCTTTCTGGCGCAGAATATTTCACCATGTAGTCGAATTTACCACTTGGTTCTCCCAAGGTATCCCAAACTTCAGCAGGGACTGGCGGATTTTTGCGTTGTTGCAAGGACATGTCTTTGAATTGATCAGTCGGTGCATATGATTCCTCTTGAGACACATACTCAGAGCTGTTTAAATAAGTGCTCCACTCTTCAGATTCAGATGGATCGTCCTTATCTTCTTCAATGGTTACAACATTAACCTCTTGCGGAACAGGGTTTAAGAGACCTCCACTGTGAAATACTTCCTTGATTGGGGGAAGTGCTTCATCCTTTGGTTTGTTCTGGGAGAAAACAGGTGTGAACCCGATTCCGGCTTTTGTTCCGTTGTTGACAGTTTTAATTACTTGTCCCCATCCTTCAGCATTGCCATCTTTCACAATATGTGCCGCTTCTCTATATGAAGAGATAGATGATCTGTTTTTGCTAGCAGATTCATCTTCTAACGGATGCTCCAGGAGATGCGTCCCTTCAATGTCATTAGCTGTGATGAAAGAGAAACTGGATAGATGACTTACAAGTAAAGCTTGTTCACCACCGATGGTCACCAACTTTCCATTTACCGTGAATTTTAATTTCGATGGAGAGTAGAAGTTATCGCTCCGCATCGTGGATCCAAGGTCTTCCTAGTAAGCAATCAGATGCACCGGTACGTCCATGACTTGGAAAGTAATTTGAAAAGTGTGCGGCCAATCGTCATCGGAGATCAACTTCCCAATAACCGACTTCCTTGATCCGTCGAAAGCTCTTACTATTATGTCGTTGAACTTCATCGTGCCTTTGTAAGCTAAACGAGCGAGCCGCTTTTGGCATTACATTTAAAGACGAACCCGTATCCACCAACACATTGGATAGGAATGATCGAAAATCATCGAGATGTGCAAGGCCAAGTTGTGATCTTTCCTTCTTCGAAGTTCTTCGTCACTAAAACTCGTGTTATGCAGTGTTATGTTGAGACGATCCTCCAAATTGGTCTGTAGTCACATCGTGATCCACATAAGCTGGTCTAGTACTCTCATCAAAGCTTCTCGTGAGCTTGAGTTGAGGAGTAAGGACAGATTGAAATTTTGAAGGAGTTCGCATCAATTGATCTACGACTCGATATTCGCTTTTCTTGATCGCTTTAGTATCTCTTCAAAGTCGAGTTGATGTTGGTTCTATCAAGAGAACCAATGTTTGTACGTTAACAATGGGAATCGCAGTGATTCTCGAAGATATGTTAACGGGTTTTGTTTGACAATGGGAACCGCAGCGGTCTTGGTGGTAATGGAGTGTGTACTCGTCACTTGCGTTACTCGTCCGATTATATTGACATTAGTGGCAGTAAGCATGGGTTTTCCCTCCTCTATCAGGGTTGCATTGTACTGGTAAGGAATTGCTCTGATAGAACTATATGGAATAGGACCAGGTGGGCAAATCACCAAAGGAGATGTTGGAATGCTGGAACCATTGTACGCGATCTCCACATGCTTGGGTATGTTGAAACAAGGGATCACAACGTTTACTTCGGGATTTTCCGAGTTGATATCTGAGACTAAAAGCTCATGCGGAAAATGCCCTATTGTATTTACGTCATGGTCATCTCTGTTTCTGTAAACTTGTAAATCACCAGTGTCTAAC
The DNA here is from genome assembly GCA_021764765.1 of Vicia sativa. Taxonomy (NCBI): domain Eukaryota; kingdom Viridiplantae; phylum Streptophyta; class Magnoliopsida; order Fabales; family Fabaceae; genus Vicia; species Vicia sativa. The sequence goes on along the minus strand of CM038793.1, from coordinate 282,882,504 downwards.
AAATGCTGGATATCTGCTCTTATGGTGGAACATCCTTGAATATTCTGGGAGCAGATGCGGCAAGCTGCGTAATCATGCTTAGTGAAGGTGCTCATGGTACTGTATGCTTCATGCAGATGCACCAAGTTTCCTTTGATCAGGTTTACGTCTGTAACGAGATACCTGTCTGTATTTCTTAGCATTAGATTCACTGAGTGTCCACTATGACTGGGAAGTGGATTGGCTTGCACATTCGGACTTGTGTTTCTAAAGGAAAGAAGATTAGTTTTCACTAATCTCTGTACCTTAGCCTTTAATGCTATGCAATGCTCAAGGTCATGGCCTGGTGCCCCTTGGTGAAAAGGGCAAGATGCATCCGTTTTGTACCACCAAGGTAATTTTTCGAACCGGAGGTGGTAACCTTGTCTGTATTAGATTCCTTTCTATCAGCGCAGGGTAAAGTTCTGTGTACGTCATTGGAATTGGGTCGAACTGAGTGACCCGAGGCGTACGATTTTGGTTGTTAAACCGCCGATGACGGCGTTGAGTTTGTTGATTTTGTTGAAATTGCGGAGCAATTCCTGTGTTTGGAGTTGTGTTGACGGCGGGTGCTATGGCAGCTACCTGTCGTTGTTGAATGAAATTCTTACGTGGTTTCCCTCGGGATACCATTCCTACGTCATGTTCTTTTTTCCTTGGAAAACTGGTTCCAACCTTCTTTGTACCACTAGAAGATCCTACTTCCTTGGTTAGACGTCCGTTCGAACTCTCTTCTAATCGTATTCCCATGTTCACCATCTCTGAAATCTCCGGAGCGGCGATCATTCGCTCATAGTAGAATGAGCCTAGAGTATTCAAGAATACCTTAGTCATCTCCTCTTCCAACGGTGGGTTGACTTCAAGCAATTTCTCCATCGTTGCGCATATTCCTTGAATGTCTCTCTTTCTTTTTTAGACATGGAACGGAGTTGAATCCTATCAGGAGCCATATCCAAGTTAAATTTGTATTGCTGGACAAAGGCTTTGCCTAGGTCATTGAATGTTTGGATATTCGTGCTGTCTAGCCCCATGTACCATTTCAGTGCGGCACCGGTGAGACTGTCCTGGAAGTAGTGAATTAGCAACTGATGATCCTCATTGTACGTAGACATTTTCCTGGCATACATCGTGAGATGACTTTGCGGGCAGGAGTTTCCTTTGTACTTTTCAAAGTCAGGGACTTTGAATTTTGCAGGTATTCTTACGCGAGGAACTAAGCATAGATCCTGGGCGTTTTTCCCAAACAATTCTTTCCCTCGAATCGTTTTTATCTCAAGCTGCATTTTATGAAGCTGTTCCTGGAGATTTTCCATTAAACCACGGGATTTTGCGTTACTGCCTGGAGTGTGGTGAACTTCTTCGTCCATGGTAGCGTGCACTACAGAAGTCGAGTTCGTCATGATCGGTTGAGAAACCGGCATTGTTACTTGTGGAAAAGTTAATCCACGTTGCGGAGTAGAGTTTTGCTGCAAAGTAGGTATTTCAAGCGAGATTGTTTGAGAAGTCGGTTGGCGAACTCCGATGCCAAAGTTAAAAGGCATGCCCCATGGATAGCCTTCTGGCATACTGAAGAGCGAGCTACTAGCTGCGGTAGCTGAGACAGGAGTAGTAGTGTCTTCTGAAGTTGCTGCTTGGTTTTGACTGCTCGATGCTGCTTGTTGACTTTGCGCTGTGGCAAGTGAGTTGACCAAAGATGTGAGTCTCTCCACTTCTTCTTGTAGCGTCGTTACTGTACTACGAAGTTCTACGTTCTCTTGCTCAAAGTTCTCCATTACTTTTCTTCTTTTTGATCTAGTATCGTACGTTCGAGTTGGCTGTGGACGCGATCGAGAAACTCTAAGACGCGACAGCTTGACGATCTTTCTATCTGTTCGAACTGTTTAAGCTTTTCAAGCTGTGAAAGTACGAAACTGTGAAAGTGTCAGACTCTAAACAATAGACTTAAATGCAAAGTATGATGCATGAATATGATTGTAAAGAACAGAAGTTTCCAAAGAATTTAATGCTAAAGAGATATTTCTGGCAAATATTTGGATGGAAAACACGAATTTTATTAATTATTGAAAGAAGATTACAACAATTGTTTTTTTTTGTTGGAGCATTGCTCACACAAATGATAAAATAAATGATAAAAATTACAAACTAAATTGAACTAATTAATCGTCTTCGTCGGATGACGATCCAAAGGCTTGATGCAGCTTCAGCTTCAAGATTTCCTTCCCATAGTGAGCTTTTAGTTCAGCTTTCTCGGCTTTTAGCTTGCTAATGACTCTCTTCCACTCGTTGGGAGTAGGATTGCTATTCATCAAATCTTCAAGTGTTCCTTTTCTTTCTTTGATGAAATTCTTGATCGCGTCATATTTCTGATGAATCTCCTCATCTTTCTCCATGAGCCATTGATCCTGGAAGTAAAGCGTCTTTTCATGATCTTTTACTTGCTTCTTGAGTTTTTCATTCTCAAGATTAGTCTTAAGGAATTTGTTTTCCAAAGCTTTTTTCTCAAACCTTATTTTGGTCAAGGCTTCTTGGTATTCTCCCACAGCTTCGACGGGAAAATCTGTTGATTTGGAAGCGATTGAGAACATGGGATCCTCATAAGCGTAAGGCATTCGAAATTCCTTCGCTCTTTTCTTTACCCAAGAAGTGTAGGTTTCCATGGCTACACAATTCTTTAATTTCCCTTTTTCTTTCCTTCGGATGTGATGCCAAGCTTTGATCATCCTAGCTTTCAATCCCTGGGAATCCTCTCCTTCATGATAGAAGTAGCTTTCTACTGTAAAACCAAAAGGTTTACCGGAATTTGCGTATCCGAGCTGACGTCTCGCTAAAAATGGGTTGTAGTTGATTCCCCCTTTCGTACCAATGAGGGGTACGTTGGCAAATTCTCCACAGCTCTCAATGATTTCCATCTCATTGTCTGCCAAGGCATACCAATGGATATCTTCGTTTGTAAGAGACATGATCCTTCTTGACCAATGCATCTCGTCTTTGTTTTCGCGGAAGATAGGAGATTTAGGCAAGTGCGAGGTAATCCATTTGAAAAACAGAGGTACACAACACACGATAGTTCCGTCTCCTTGACGATTCCTATGATGAATAGAGACGTACGTATCTCCGAGCAGAGTGGGAACGGGATTTCTAATCAGAAAGATCCTTATGGCGTTAATATCAACGAAATTTGGGACGTTGGAAAACAACACCGATCCATAGAGGAGTAAAGCTAAAACAGCTTCAAAGGCTACCATACTACCAGCTTCAGAGAATTTGAGAGCCTTCTCCATTAGGAACTTTGAAGTCAGTCCTAAGAGTTTTCCTCTGGTAGTTAGGTTTTTGTCTATCTCAGATTTCTTTATGTGAGTCATCGTTGCAATGACTGGTGACTTAGGAATGGCTTCCAAACCATTGAAAGGCACTTTGTCTGATACTGAGATACCTAGGATATGCGCATACTCTTCCAAAGTAGGCATCAACTGATAATCAGGGAAAGTGAAGCAGCGATAGACTGGATCGTAGAACTGAACGAAAGTTTTGAGAATTCCTTCATCAACGTTAGTGTTCAAAAGAGTTAAAAGAGTTCCATAGAGTTTTCTGAAATCCGAGGGATCTTCTACCAAGGATGCTAACTCTTTCAACTTTCCTACGTCAGGAATTCTAAAACTGTATCTCTTGGTGAATCTTCCTCTGACGTCCATCACTCTAACCTGAAATATTTTACAAAGAAAAATCTCTAAATTCTTTGGAAATGGGAAGAGAAATGAAGTTTTTTGTTTTGTTTTTATGAGTGAATGAATGCATGAATGCGGCAAACATGGTTAGTAGTTATACACACGGGCAAACGTTCGAAGTCACGAGCATGAAGCCAATGATAAGAATCAACGTGGTTAAGTTCTAAGGGCTTATTCATCTGTGAAACGGGTTCTACTGATAATACAGGCTCAACACTCCTCTTTGAAATATTATCGGATTTGTTGAATACTCGATGGTCCAATAATATTTTTCAAGAGAAACTCGCCTGATCGTAGTATCGCATGACAATTACTCTGGGCTTACACCCGAATAATCTCTGCACTACATCCTAATGGCCAGGATGGTTTATGTGTTCTACAGCCCACTCAGCTTCTTAAGTTTTCCCCGAAAGTACAACGTCTTCGCAATTACTTGCTAAACACAATACCCCCAAGACAACCTCCACTGAGCGGGAGATATTAACTTCGTAAGTATTGAACTTCTCACGTATTAATACCTCCACCTAGATCTTAAAAATGTTTCTTAAATCCGGGTTAGGATTTCTTTCCACCAGATGAAATCGCGAAAACACACAATAAAGAAAGACAGATATATAAAAAACATAAAAGCTTATCCCCTTTCTTTTCTTTTTGAAAACAAAAAAAGCTTGGTGCTCTCGGACAGAGTAACGCGTTTTCTTTTTCTTGAAAAATCAAAATTTCAGCGCTCCCCAGCAGAGTCGCCATTTTTCCTGTTCGCGTTAAAAGGTGACGTGCTAGAGGATGCAAACGTGAGTTCGGATTCTCTGGCTCGAAACGATTTAATCTTTTGATTGCTTTATAAAGATGCCGCGAGCATCAAGCTTTATTATTTTCAACACAAGAAAGATGATTTAATGATTATGGAAAAGGGGAAAGCTGAAATACCCTCAATTGATATTGGTATGCGTAACGGCTAGCGCAAACTAGACGTAACGCATTGGGGAGATTCTAAGTAAGGGGGATTGTTATATGAAGGGAATAGATGGAGCACCCTAAATATATATTGTTATCTATAGCTTTTATATATGAATATGTTTGATATGTTTGTGTGTTTTAATTGCTATTTCTATGATTGGGAAAGTTTCTCCTTTGGGATTTTTAAGAAACAGTAGATTATGTGGGATTCTAGTGTTTGTTATTATTGTGCTCGCAAAGATCTGTGGATCTTCTGCATACATATCCCCTAGTGGGAATCAGAGCATTTGTAGCTCGGATCTATAGGGTTCTATGGTTTGTTTGGTCTGAGGGAGATAGAAATTTGCTCGGCAAGGATGAGACCTTGTGCCTACGTATTCTCAAAAGGATGTTGAGAAAGTCAGAGCAATCGTAGTTCCCACTTATGCTAGTGGAAAGCAACGGGATGTTAGTAAGAGACAGACAAATGTCATCTTAATGAAAAATGTATCTAATCTATTTCATCACATACATTTTTGAAAAGTTTGACTGTTTGAAATCTTTCGTCGTAAGTATTAGGTGTTTTACTTGAGTGTACAAGCGTTACCACTTACATGTTTAAGAAAGGTGTTTGAAAAAAGATGATTGAATCTTTTAACTGTAAGCATTGGGTGTTTTGCTTGAGTGTACAAGTGTTACCACTTACTGTTAAGAGATGTTTTTGTTTGAAAAGAGTTTGAAAAGTTTTGACTGTATGTGATGTAATAGATAAGATACTTCTTCCATAGAGATGATAGATGTCTAAATCTCAAGGAGAAATTGATTGGATTAAAGGGATGCTTTTAAGAAGCCCATGGGTCCTTGTATTGTTAGCCCAAGAGGAGGCATTCCGAGGGTCATCGAGGGTCCTTGTATGAAGCTCAAGAGGAAGCTATAGGGTATGGCTGGCTTTGTGTTAAAAGGGATTTCACCGAGAAACCATCCTTTTTTGAATAAGAGCAATTTCACTGGGAAATTTTACTCTCTGGGGATTTGAAAGTGATTTCACTGGGAAACCATCCTTTCAGGGTTCTATCTTAACGCGGGTGATTCTTTGTATTGGGAGCCCAATAGGAGGCTGTTAAGAGATTTCCTATCTCTTTCGTTGTATGATGCCCAAGAGAAGGCTAAACTCAATGAGGAGTTCTTTTGAACGAAGCCCAAGAGGAGGCTGACTCAACAGGGGAGTGTTGTCTTATATAAAGCCTAAGCGGAGGCTAAACTCTATGGGGAGAGTTTCTTTGTACAAAGCCCAAGAGAAGGCTAAACTCAACTGGGGATGAGTTGTCTTGTATGAAGCCCAAGCGGAGGCTAAACTCATGCTGGTGATGAATTGTCTTGTATGAAGCCCAAGCGGAGGCTATACTGTGGGGAACCTATTGATTAGTCTAATTGTTATGTAATAATTTAGACAGTTGTATAAACAAATGTGTGTGTGATATGTATTCACAGGGGTTTATGAAGGAAATATAACAATGCAATGATGTTTATTTACAAGAGTTTATGAAATATAAACAAGTGTCTGTGAAACGAACGTTTAAAACGAGCGTAACTTGATTATTTACAAGCTTGAACTGTGTACAAGGAAATGAATATGTACACGAACGAGTATTTATGTACAGACAAAGACGGATGTACATAGGAGGGTTCGGACTTACACCATAAGGGTGGCCCATTGGTTTGAAAGTAGTTTCACATGGAATAATGCTCCTTTCAATACCAATGGCATTCAATGTATGTACAGATGAAACAGAAACGACTGATCAAAGTTTATCTGTAAAAGGTATCTGTATTATGTACAGATAAAAGATTTGTATGAAAAACAAATTGATATGTACAAGGAAAAGATGTATGTACATAAAGAATGTTGGTTTGAATATACACAAGTGAAGTGAAAAACAAACGATCGAAGTTTGTCTGTACTTGAGTATAGAAAGTATCTGTATTATGTACAGATAAAAATTTGTATGTATTTTAAGAGAGTTTGATATGTACAAAGAAATATTATGTACACAAAAGAATGTTATGGTACTTACACCGTGAGGGAGGCCCATTGGTTTAAAAGAAGTTTCACGGGGAATTCTTCTCCTTTCAATACCAATGGTATCGGTGTATAAACAAACGAATGAAAACAAACGAAAAAATTTGTTTATGTTTGAATATTGACAATGATGATTTGAATATGTACAAGTAAAACTAAGTATGTACATAAAAGGGTTGGGACTTACACCATAAGGGTGGCCCATGATCGATTGATAAATTCGAGAGAAAACGAATTTGATTTTATCGTTTAAATCGGGTCGATCGTGGTAAAAAGATGTAAGCTTTAATGAAATGTTTTGAAAAATGATTTTAAAAATGTTTTGAAATGTGAGGTTCATTTATGAAAAGTTTTGAAAAACATCGGAAGTCGAAAACTTGAAAAATTCACCTTAAAAGGAGGTTTGAAAAATTGTTCAGGACGTCGTTTTCGGCTCGATTAAAATTTAATCAGATGAAAGTTTTTTCTGAAAATTTTTGCACTATCATAAAATAGATGTATTTATTGACAAGTGTTTAAAAAATCATCTCAAAATGAGAAGTTTTGATTGGTCAAAAAATTTGTGAAAGTTTTGTAAAAAAAACATGAAAAATTGGAAAGTTTGAAAAAGAAATGGTCTTGATGGGAGTTGAACCCATGACCAAAGGGTGGGACACGTTTCAGAGAAGACTAAGAGCAAGGAGGCTACCACTGAGCCAAACGCGTTTCTGTGTTTAGTGGGATAGAACACGTGTTAGTAAAACATTGGAGTGTTTGAAAATTTGAAAATGAAGAACACGCGCGCAGCTGTTCTTCGTGGTTTTGATTTTCAGAATTCAAATTCAAGCTCAAATCTTTGTTTCTCAACGAAATTGAATGAAATAAAAATCAAACTTGCTCGTTTTTTCATCACGAACACGATGGTACTTGTTAATTGTATTTATTTTAAGCCCAGAACGATTTAGGTTTCGAAGAACACTATGAACCCTAAACTGAAAAATTCAAATTAAATGATGTATGTTTGATGATTCTTGGATTTTTTTGAGGGTTATTGATCGTGTTAGATGCAGAAAGAGATTGGCCAAGAGCTTTTTCAAAAAGAATCAAAGAATTATGAGAATGGATTTCGTGTTCTTACCTGTGAAAGTGAGAATCGAATTCGATCTTAGAGCGTTTCCAGAACGGATTTCTTGATCATTTGAGCTTCATCGGCATGTATGGGAGCTGTGTGAATGATTTGCTTACTTCGAGCTTGCTCCAATCTTCCCAACCAAGTCAACCTACAGTCAGTTCAATATGAAACTCGAAATTGGGGTTAATGGAATTACAGTTGCTTGCCAATGATCTGGATCATGTACATGAGGTACATGGATGATGTTTGAGTAGTTAGATCACAAGTTAATTCAGCTTAGCCATTAATTCCAATCATAAGGCAGATTTGGAAGTTTTGAAAACATGAAAAGTGAAAACTGGTTTTAACTTGATTTCAGTTTGATTTTAAGTTACACACAAGTTTGATAATGATATTGAAACATGTTAGACACCAAATTTTAACATGTTTTCAACTGATTTTCAAAAATGCAATAATTCTCCAATTTGCACTATGTTGCTTAATTTTCAAGAAAGAAGAATGAAATCATGGATTTGTGATGTTTTGGTGTGTATTGATCATGGAATGATACCTCTATTTATAGGCCAATGTCTCTGAAATGTTAGGCAAGCAATTTGGCATTGGTAATTCAAACTTGCCTTAGAGGGCAAGGAAGTCTGTTTTGCATTAAATGCAAAAGGAAGCTTCCTTCTTTTAACCATGGTTAATTTCCAACTTTGATCCAATCTTATCATAATTATCCCATCTTATTTTTATCAGTTCTTATCTCATTTTGGCAAGGTGGCAAGCTTCTAGAAAGAAGAAATCCAAAAAATGACCTATAATGTGAAGTTTTGAACTTTGAAAATCAAGTTCATGGAGCCTTATGTTTCAATTTCAAAAGTATGGCTAGACTCCATGGATTTGTGAGTTCTTGGATATTTTGGAAAGCTTATTTCACAAGCTACAACTTTCATGTTTTGAGTTTTTTCAAATTCAAATTGGAACTAGGTGAAAAAAATGGCATGAAGTTTGGAAAAAATAAGAATTTTCAACACTTAAAAAATTTTCTAAGTATGAAAACTTTTGACTTTTTGTTGACTTTTTCAAATTCTTTGATTTTTTATGATCATGATGGATCATTTGAAGTATTTTGATGATTGAAAAAGTTTTGTTTTGAAAATTTTGACGAAAAGTCAAAGTTTGACTTTTCTGTGCAGATGAATTTTCATCAGATGTTTTAGAAATTGACTGATGAAGTCTGTGAACTTCTGTGATGTTTTGACTCCAGAAATTAGGTCAAGGTGTTGTATCTAAGATATAATGACCAATCTCTATCCAAAAAAGTCATTTCTTGTTCAAAAAGTTAGAGAATTCTCATGCCCGATCAAAACCCTAATTGGTCGATCCTTGATTGATCTGTGAGAGAAATGGATATCTGATGATCCGAGGTTGATGATTTGATCAAGATAGATCAAATGAGGTGAGAAAAACTCAAACCTTAATTGGTTGTCTCTTGAATCAGATGAAAATCTGATGAAACCCTAATTTTGACCTGTGAAATCCACACCCGATTAATGCTGTCTGAGCTGTTAGTTATGCAATGATGCAAAATGTAAGGTGGTATCTTAGGTCAAAATTTGGGGTATGACAGATGCCCCTATTTAAGTTTCTTTAACCTGAGAGATGAAGATGAATATCTTCGTTTTGATAGGTATAAAGAGACTTAAATATCAGAATACGCAAATTTTGGACCTAAGATACCAAAAGATGCGCAATGATGCAAAATGATTGAAAAAGTTTCACCCAGATAACTATCAAAGAAATGACATAGTGGGGAATTTTGTGAATACGTCCCTGTTGGGGAAAGAGTGATTCACAAAGTATGTGAATATCTGTTTCATTTTTGGAAACAAAGAAATTACCTTCTGTCAGCCTTGTGACAATGTTTAAGGTAAGTGGAAATGATATTACCAATTATCAGCTTTGTGATAGTTCATGGTAATGAATTTTGAAGATGTTACCAATTATCAGCGAAGTGATAACTACAACAAGGTAAATCTTGAGAAAAAATTTGTTGTGTATTCAGCTTTGTGAACAACAGACAAATGAAAGAAACAGATTTCAAATGGGCTTTTAAAGATATTACCAATTATCAGCAAAGTGATAACTATAACAAGGCAAATCTTTAGAAAATTGCTGTATATTCAGCTTTGTGAATATCAAACAAATGACGGAAACAGATCTCAAAATGAGTTTTAAAGATATTACCAATTATCAGCAAAGTGATAACTATAACAAGGTAAATCTTTTAGAACATTCAGATATTCACTTTGTGAATAATGATTGAAAGAAATGTAACTCCAATGAGTTTCTATCTTCTTGATAAAATCTTGCCGAGGATCTCTCTTTGAGAAGATGCGGGCATTTTGATTGATGATACGTTTTCTTTTGGACAAAAGACAATCTGGAAATTTCTCGATAGTCATGATTTTGACTTTGTCGAGAAAACAAATTTTATGACAATTTTATTTAATGAAAGAAAGATAAGCAATTAAATGATGAGGCTATCGCTTATTGTTTTGTTGATTATAGATGCTTCTATCCAGAATGAACTGGAAAGAAAAAATCAATATTATTCCTAATGAAGAATGATCCCACTGGGAATGTGGTGGAGAGAAGAAAATGTATTTCGTTTGGGGACTCGCCGAAAAAGGAGAATGTATCCTTTCTGCTTGGAGATATTCTATCGGGGATGACTGCTTACATGAATAAGCGTGACTTATACCGTTGATATGGAAGCAAACATTTCAAAAGATGCAAAATGCAATGAATGATGCTATCATGTATGAATGTCATGAATGTTATATGCATGCTAACAATACTTGACAAAGACACTAAGGAGATATTTGGGAAAAGGACCACGCCACGCTCGAACAAATACTTGGTGAAAATTGCAGCAATGGTGCAAATGTTCATTAATGAAGAATTTGAGTTGCGTGCTTTAAACTTTCGAGAAAGGCATTTCATTGGCAACTCGCCGGGATTCTTTTGGGATAAGAATACCATCCTTTGATGATTTCTGCTGAGGAGAAGACTGCTGTAGCAGTTGTTTTATCCTTCGGAGATTGAAACACTCTTGGAGAAACTGTTGAAGTTTTTTCCGTGTTCACAGTTCAAAGAAAATTTTTTTTTTTTGTTTCAAAATTTTGAAGTAAAAATTCATTTAAAAACGTTTTAGTTTCAAAAAGTGATTTTCACAATAAAAAGCGTTATTTTGCAAAACAGAATAAAGTAGGAATTGCAAACAAAAAGCATAAGGCTCAAATTTATTGATAGAATGGTAATCAGCCAAATGCGTGATTCCATGAACTATTTACAAAAGTTGGAAATGATAATTTATTAGGAAAAGGCTACATTGAAAGCAAATAACCGCTACTATCCCTAACAACTTTGAATTCTAACTTGTCGCTTCGGAAAAGTTGATTGAAGATCCGTTGATGGAAGATTCTTCAGAGTGACGAAGTATGGACTGACTGCAGTTACTTTGTCATTTTTGTGTATCCTTGTTTTTTCCTAGATTGCCCTTTTAGGTTTTCAATCCATCGTGATATTTTGCTTATTGTCTCTAATTTTTGCTCGATCGCTTTTCGTGTTTTCAATCCACCGAGACGCTATTTTTCCTAAGCCGCCTTTTCGGTTTTCGACTTACCGAAATGTTCTTTTGTTTTTTAGACAAAGTATTTCTTGACGCATCAAGATTCACAGGATGCGGAGTTCATCACCGTCCATAGTTGTGAGAGTCATAGCACCGCCAAAAGCTTCTTTGACGATGTATGGGCCTTCGTAATTAGGAGTCCATTTGCCCCTAGAATCTGTTTGAAAAGATGTAATCTTTTAAGCACGAGGTCGCCTTCTCGGAATTCACGAGGTCGGACCTTTTTGTCGAAAGCTTTCTTCATTCTTCTTTGATAGAGTTGTCCGTGACACGAGCGGTCGCTTTTCTTCAATCAAGTTCGTTGGTCGATTCGCTTTGACACCATTCGGCCTCAGATAGCTTTGTTTCCATGAGAACTCTCATTGACGGGATTTCAACTTCTACGGGGAGCACTGCTTCCATGCCGTATACTAGAGAAAAAGGAGTTGCCCCTGTTGAATTTTTATAAACTAAATTAAAATTAAATGAGTTTTTAGTCTTGTTAAATATTTCAGAACTTATAAAACTTTTGTTATAGTTATAAAACAAGCACGAACGGACTCACAGTGAGCCAGAGTGTGGCTTTTACACTAGTTTTTTCAATTTTTTATATATATTATATATATGTTTTTTAGTTTTATTAATATTAAATAAATTAATAAAAGAAAAAAAATACTACCAACACTAACTAATTTTTCTCTCTCTTTCAATATCTCTTTCTTTCACTTTTCACTTTCTCTCTCACACAATAACTTTCTTTTCACTTATTCTCAAACCCCACCATCTCCATTCTCTCATTTTTTTTCTTACTTTTATAGTTCATAATCCAATAATCCTTCATTTATTCTCCAATTTTTTCACTTGACTTGGTTGTATTTATTTGTAAGTGATTGAAAATAAAAGATAAAGCGAGTATTTCAAATTTTGCACATTCTTTTCTCTTTTTTGCGTTGAACCCTAAAATCTCAATTTATTATAAATACCAATTATCTTAATTTCTCAAATCTCATAAATTATTTTCTTTCTAATCAATTGGTTTCATTGTTCTCTTTATAGGATGAATAAATTTTTTCGATACTTTCTAGAGACAAGGCTACTTCTTGGACTAATCTAGAACCATCAGGAACTCAACACCCAAATGAGAGTATCAAAGTTGTTGATTATGGATTGTTGGAAACATATTCAAGAATTAGGCCTCCAATTTCAAGTTATCATCCCGACATCCAAAATGAGGTAAGAAAAATTTATTTAAAAATAGGTCGTAATCAACCTCCAAACTATTTCGTTTACCCTTCGCCCATTCAAGGTAATAAAAAGTGTCAATTTTGCAAAAATTGGTTTGATTTGTATGATTGTATTGATTATAGTGAATCTAAGGACCTAGCGTTTTGTTTGCCATATTTTTTGTTTAAAAACGTCTCTAAATATGGGGGGGATCACTTTGTGGGAGATGGTTTGGGTGATTGAAAGAATGCTCATAGATTGAATAATCATGCTACTTCTTCCAATAATCATGTTGATTGTGTGCATATAGGTTATGCTCTTATAAATTCAAACCAAAGCATAAAGGTCATGTTTGTTAATCAAACTAAGCAAATGAATGTTGAATATCATGTTCGTGTAAACACATCTCTTATAGCTACTAATTAAGTTTCTTTTAAGGTGTGGCATGCCATTTAGAGGGAGTGACGAGTCCTTTAACTCTTTATTTAAAGGGTCATTTCTTGAATTGGTGGATAGTTTACACTACGCCAAAAACGAGTTTTGGCAGCACTACATAGACAGCGCTTTTGCCAAAGCGCTGCTATAGGTATCCACAAAAAAAATTAAATACTTTCGACAACGCTTCTTATAAGCGCTGCTATAGGGGTTCAAAAAAATTAAAAATTAACATAAGCGCTGCTAAAGGGTATGCTTTAGGCAGCGCTTACAAAAAGCGCTACTAAAGGGGTTTTCTTGGAAGCGCTGCTAAAGCCTAAAGCGCTGCTAAAGCTTTAACCTTAGACAGCGCTTTCCAGAAGCGCTGTTAAAGGTATCACTCTAAAAGCGCTGCTAAAGAGCTGTTAAGCATAAAGCGCTGCTAAAGGTAATGCCTTTAGCAGCGCTTCTTTAAAGCGCTGTCTTTGTGTAATTAAAATATTTCTTAACCCCTAATTTGAGAATCAGATTTCCATTCTTACGAATTAAACACCCAGAGCCACTGTTCATCTTCTTCTCCGGAATCCCTGAAACGTTACTCACGTCCTCCGTCCGTCCTCCTTCCGTCCGTCCGTCATCACTCACAAACTCCAGAATCGCTCCGTCCGTCATCCCAGTCACGTTACTCACAAACTTCGTCCGTCATCCCTAGAATCGCTCCTCTTCATCTGCTTCTCCAACAACAACAGGTCAGTTATTCTTGTGAATTTGATACTGATAGTTATTCTTGTATGCATTCATCGTCATCATGGGATTTTTTCTTCATGTTTTGTGAAACTCGGTTTCTGTTACCCCCGTTTTGTAAAGAGCGGAGCACCCACTTGCTTCTCTACTTTCGTTGTTTTTCTCTAGGTATTGTGGGTCAGTGGCTTCTACCCTCTGCAATTTGTGAAACTCGCTTTCTCTTACCCCCTACTTTCTTCGTTTTCTGAAAATAACTGCTAATATTTTTGGTGACGACTACCGGGTTACCCTCTGCTCTCTGCTCCTAATCTGGTTTTACTATGACACAACTCAACCACATCATCATAATAGAGGTTATCCTCTAGCTACTATCCCACTTTAGTGTTTTGAAGTCAGTTGCTCCCCACTGCTATCCAGTTAGAAACTGATTTAAAATTTTAAATATGCACAAATACCAGTGTTAGAAACTGGTTCTGATATGAATAAAAACAGGGGGATGCTATGTTTATTGAATAAACACAATATCCACTCTGCGAATAACTTGGCACAGGAAGCTACAAACAAGTGTGTTAAATTCTGGTTGAGTGTGTTATGTGCATTTATTTTGTTTTGTTTCCATTTATGAAATGACTTCTTTATATGTGGGTGCATTTGATAAAAAAAAATCGGGGTGTCACAAAGGAATTATCGGCAGGAAATTTCCAATTTAAAACTATTGACCACTTATCAGTTAAAGATGTCCAAAGAGTTGTCAAGGAGTAAAGAAATACCCGAGGCTAAAGAAATACCCGTCGTCAAATTTGTTATGGTCTACATTATTTTGACTTAGGACAAAGTTTGGCTGCTCTTAACTTTAAATTATTGAATTCATTCGGGATAAGTTATTGTTCAATAGATATTTTTGAATAAAGTTGATGCGTATTCAATAGTTATTGGTCAAGTATGAAAATGTGGCATTATGTCATAATGTTAAAATTCACTTGTCGCTTAAATTCACTTTTTCACTTTTTCTACATTGCTTGAGTGAAATTTGATGGAAGAGATCCTTATTCATCACTCTTTCTTATTGCAGAAGATTAATTGCATTTGGCTCAATTCGTTCGTATCAAGTTGCATTATTCTTGAATTCTTTAGAAACCTGCATTAAAACATAAGGTACGTATTTGTTATTTTTCCCCTTGGTTTATCTATATTTTTCATTTTTACTTGTATAATTGAAACTATTCATAATTTTTCTCCAAGAAATCCTATCAAAATACCCATCATTTACTATTAATTAATTTTATTTACTATGTATGAAGTCAAAGTAAACAAAGTTGCAGAAAAAGACAACTATGAACTCCATGTAGGAATTTATTCTAGAAGCTTTATAAATCCATGATGCACCCCAAAGTAACTCATCCTATTAAACAATTGAGATTAATTTAGTATGTTATTCGTTTAGTTTCATAAAAAATTCAAAGGTGGTTTATGATTTTACATGGTATCCATAGTAAGAGAAGTAAAATGGACAGACAATGGAATTGAGAGAGTCACTGTAAGAGCCTTTATAACGGTCTGCAAAATTAAATACCTGAAAAAATAACATTAATTCATTAGTTAGAGCATGAAAATTGATAAAATAAAACGCAAGTTGATTGTGTTAGAGAAGTGAAACTGAAATGACATTGATGGCTGCTTGAAGTAATTTGGAGGAATAGGCTGGATCTGTGCCCTTTGTTTATCTATATTTTTCATTCTTACTTGAATATGATAGACATGGAGAGTCCATAATTAGATATTATTATACCGTTTTTACGTTCGTTTTACTTACATTTTTTTGCATGGTAATGTTAGACTCCTACAAAACCCAAACCAAAAGATAAAGGGATTACACGGTCAATGGAGTCAGTGGCATCAAAAAAATAGGTACAACACAATTATATGATATTTATGCTTAGATAATGTTAATTTATCATACTATACTTGACCACTCTAATTTTATGATATTTAGATTATTCCTGCCAAAGAGATTGAAGCTGTAAGTAGGGGTAAAGAGCCTGTAATTAGCAACATTCCCACAGAAATAAAGAGTGTTGCTAAGAGGACCGGTGCTAGAAAGAAAACTACTTCAAAGATAGGTCGCCTTCGTATATATAAGCTTCACAACTATTTCGCAAGATGGTACTTCTCTTGTACCCCTGGATGAAGGGATTTATGGTTCTCAAGGCATGACAGCAATTGGTATGGAGGATTTGGAACATGTTTTTGGACACTTGACATTAGGCATGGCTGTTATCGATACATACATCAGGTATACTCCAACCAACTTTGTTTAATTAATTTCAGAATTTATTTACTCATTTCAATGAATAATTAATGTTAATGATGTTTTTATTTAAGGTTTCGTGTGACAAGTTGATTCGCGGATTGGAGTCCAGATTCGCTTTCATAAATCCCAACGTTGTCCACGCAGGTCAATCATCTCAAAACCGATGAAGTAATAGCATATGTACTCGTTTATTTATGGCGTAAAAGATACGAAAAATTGTTCTTTTTACCATATAATACTGGCAACAAGTAAGATTTTCATTCTAAATTTCCTCTATTATAATTTTTCGTTTTTTAACGTTGTGTAGAAAATTTCCATCTAACCTTTGTTTAATATTCCAGTGGACACTGGTTATTGGTTGCAATTAATCCTTTGAGAGAAATTGTATATTATCTGGATTCATTGGGCAATGATTGGACAACATACCCAGATATGAAGAAGATGATTGACACGTAAGTGAGATTGTTCTAAAATATTCCTGTGTATATTTAATTATTTATGTGCGATAGTTCCAAATATTTGTTATTATTTTATTATAGCATTCTACAAAGTTTTCGAGCACAAAGAGGTATTCAAGTACCAAGGAGTAGAGTCAACAATATTTCTTGGATCAAAGTGGAGGTATAGATTTTCCCAATTTTGATAATATAGCGATGATACTTGATAAAACAAGTTAAGTTGTATATACTGATGTATATCCGTATTTTCTTTCCATGTGTAGTGTCCTCGTCAACGCAATGGTGTAGATTGCGGTTATTTTATGTTGAGGTTTATGAAAGAAACTATTCTTTTGGACCGATTAGAGATTCCATCCACGGTATGAATTTCTAACTTAGGAATTATTTTAATATTTCTCATAAAATGACTTAGTATTTTAATTAAATCATACTATTTTATATTATTATGTAGTACTTTGATGAATTCAAGTGTGCTTGTTACTCAAAAGATCAATTGGATGAACTTATGGAGGATTGGTGCTAATTTGTTATGGAGTTGAGAGTTTTATTATAAGGTATAACTTTGAGTTTTGAGAATATAATATATGTCATTATAGTTGTGTTGTTTTTGTTGTTATTTGGTAACTTGTATGAATTTCGATTTTTTGATTTTGTTTCAGGTAATATAGGTGCAGATCGATGTAAAAGATAGAGTTATTTTGTAAAGAAATTTTAATTTTGTTTCATTGTTGTATAAATTAATGTTGTTGTTGTGTATATTGCGCAAAAAGGATTGAAGATGTATATTGACGTATATTGATGTTGTTATAATATTG
Organism: Vicia sativa; assembly: GCA_021764765.1. Classification (NCBI taxonomy): domain Eukaryota; kingdom Viridiplantae; phylum Streptophyta; class Magnoliopsida; order Fabales; family Fabaceae; genus Vicia; species Vicia sativa. Next base: position 282,865,013 of record CM038793.1, on the reverse strand, counting down.
TTTCATTGTTGTATATTGATGCATGTTGTTGTTTAAAATGTTATGTGGAAGCTATAAATTCTGTTGCAAAAATGGTGAGATATTATATTAAATGAAACAAAATTCTATTAAACAAATAATAAGGAAAAACGCTGCTAAAGGGGGGGGAATAGACAGCGCTTTTAATGAGAAGCGCTGTCTAAAGTGATTGAAAAAAAATATATATTAAAAAGTAATAAGGAAAAGCGCTGCTAAAGGGGGGGAATAGACAGCGCTTTTTAAAAGCGCTGTCTAAAGTGATTGAAAAAAAAATATTAAAAAATAATAAGGAAAAGCGTTGCTAAAGGGGGGGAATAGACAACGCTTTGTAAAAGCGCTGTCTAAAGTTCAACATTAAAAGCGCTGTCTAAAGTGTAAGCGCTGCTAAAGGGGGTACCTATAGCAGCGCTTTTGAAATTACATAAGCGCTGTCTATACCTTTAGCAGCGGAGATTTTAGCAGCGCTTCTAAGTGCTGTTGTTAAAGCCCTAAAAAAGCGCTATCTATTCCCTTATTTGGCATAGTGTTAAAAGAAATTAACCTAGAGATAATTAAAGTAATAAATAGTGCTCTAGGAAATAACCATATGACGACCCCTAAGATTCAAAAGGATCTTATCGCTGCTTGTGTATGTGAAATAACTAAATAAATTATATGTGATATTGCGAATGATGTGTTTTGTGTTTTGTTGATGAATCTGGTGATATTGCTGGTAAAGAATAAATGACTGTTGTTATTCGCTGTGTTAGTAATGAAGATTTGGTAAAAGAAAGGTTTCTCGACATTGTAAGCGTTAAAGAAACAAGTGCTAAGTCACTTAAGGAGACAATTAAGAAGTTGTTGTCTATTAATGACTTGAGTATATCTAGCATTAGGGGGCAAGGGTATGACGAAACTTTAGATATTTTTGCAAAGCTTGTGGAAACAAATAAGTGCAAGACATTTGATATAGTTTATAAGTTTTTGAAATTGACTTTAGTCTTGCCGGTAGCAACTGCAAGTGTGAAACAGATTTTTTCATCTATGAAGTTTGTGAAGAATCAGCTATATAACAAAATGAGTGATCAGTGATTAAATGACGGTCTTATAGTTTTTATAGAAAATTATGTATTTGGAACAATTATCAATGATGTTATTTTACCTTATTTTCAAAAAAATAAATGATAGACAATTTTTATTTTAATATTTTAGATTCAAAAATATTATTATTCATTTTTAATATGATTTAGTTTATAATTTATTTTATATTTAGCCATCCCTAAAAAAAACAAGTTATAATTAGAATATGTCACCCGCATGTTCACCTTGAAAAATTGTTCACTTAAAACAAAATGAGAGTGGTTGGTGAATGACATGTGACATCTTATTTTATTAAGGGTTGGACATTGCACTTGCCAATTGCGCTTATTTTAACCAACTCAATTACTACCATTTTTGGTTTGACAAATGTATTTTATTTAAAAAATTTCATTATGGTTGAAAAAAACACCAAATTATTTTACTTTATTTAAAACACGATCCAGCTAAACAGATTCTCTCTAATGCCTATAATTTTTCCTTATAAATATTTCTGTCAGTTTAAATTTTCTTGTGGATATTTTAAATCATTTTAATTATAAATTTTAGCTTCCTAATAACAAATATATTGGCTCGTTTACTTTAGTGTTTTTTTTATAGTTGTACATATAGTTTTTATAAACTTTTAGTTTTAGTTGCAAATCCATCAAAATTTATGTAGAATTTCAATCAATCATGATGAATAAGATTGTTATCACCACACAATAATAATGAAAAGAAAAGAAATTTTAAAGAAGAAAATAGATTAGAGTTTCTGCAGAGTTTCTCTCTACCCACAAACTGTAAAAAATCTTTATTCACTTACAACTCCAAATTCCGTGAATACTTATTGAGTTGATTACAAAATATGGGTTACTTCCTATATTTATAGTTTTATGTTAGCTTTCACCTTAAGCCAGAAAGCCCAAAACTATAAAAATCCAAAATACATATGTTAGACCTTAATCAAAATCCTGTGTGAAGCAACCTACTTCGACACTTCAACAACTACATACAACTCGACAGATTAAACTTTTTGACACACCTTGTGTCGAGCAACAACCTATTTCGACACACCTTGCGTCAAGCAACAACCTGCTTTGACACAAGGAATTAAACTTTCAACACACCACCCAATTAATTGTTTCTAAGCTATCTATATTTATCATAGCTCTTAGTTTTCCGAACACTTTGACTTGGACACCCTTTTTCATGATGTATGCAATCAGATTCTCAGTTCTGCAGTGTTTCAAGTTCATCTTCCCATCGGCTACCTGCTCTCGAAGATAATGGAACCCCATCTCAATGTGCTTGCTTCAATCATGTGCTATCGGGTTCTTTATCAGATTGATAGCTGAAACTCTGTTGATCTTCATGGTAATTGCTCCATGACCTTTCCCTGTGATTTCTTCGACAAAGTTCACCATCCATGTTTCTTGACATGCACAAAGAGAAGCAACTATGTACTATGCTTCGTAAGATGATAATGCCACTACTGGTTCTTTTCTCGAACTCCAAGCAACTAGTGTATCACCTAGCATAAACGCATATTGTATTATGAATTTTTGATCCTCAACATCCCTACACCAACTTGAATCGGTGTATCCCACTAACTTGCACTTTTTTCCTGTATCATTTGTAGGAAACAAAATTCCATAGTCGAGAGTTCCTTTCAGATACCTTAGTATCATCTTCGTTGCTGCTAGATGTGATACCTTTGGCTCCTGCATGAATCTACTCACCATACCTACACTGTATTCTAAGTCATGCCTTGTGTGACAAAGGTATCTTAATGACTCAATAAGTCTTCTTTATTGAGTTGGGTCGACATCATCTTCTTCTGAATATTTCGATAGTTACATTATTGGTTCAGCAGATGTCGAAGTCGAGTTGCATTATTCTATGTCAAATCTATTGATAATCACTCCTACATATCTTCTTTGATGCATCATCAAACCTCAACTACTCTTGTAGAATTCAATGCCAAAGAAATATGAAATATCACCCAGATCCGACATTTCGAATTCCTTGCGGAGATCACCTTTGAAGTCTTTGACCTCCTTTTTGCAGCTACCTGTTATTAACAAGTCATTGATATAGAGACATAGTATAAGCAATTCATTATTGCTTCTTTCTGCATATACTCCATGTTCAGATGTGCACTTCACAAGTCATTGACATAGATCCATTCAAGAATACACATGTCACGTCCATCCAACATATGTGTCAACTGTTCATTTCTACTAGACCAACAACTGACCAAATTATTTCGATTTTAGCCACAGGTGGAAAAACTTCATCGAAGTTGATTCCTTCTTTTTGAAGAAATCCTTTCGCCACAAGTCTTGCCTTGTGTCAAGTTACTTCCCCTCTGGGATTCAACTTTACCTTGTATACCCAGTTCACATGGATTGCCTTCTTAACTTTAGGCAATTCAACAAGTAACCAGGTGTTGTTGTCTTCAATGGAATTCACTTCTTCATTCATTGATTTCACCTACTTCGAATCCTTTAATGCTTCAGTTGCATTGACTTGTTTGACATCTACATAGAAATCATAATGTACCATCTTACCTTTATTATATACCACATCATCTGATGTAATCACACAATCTTGCAACCTTGCAACTACGTGTCTAGTTCTCTAAGGCTTTCTTGTACTTGTTTGATATCTAACTTCCTTTTGTTGAACTTCTATTTTGAATTGAGTTTCTGGTTCCTCAAGTTAGATTCTCTTTGAATCTTTCTTAACATTTTCAGTCCAATCCCATTCTTTAATCTTATATATGATCACTACCCAGCTGATCACAATCTACTTGTTCATTGGGTCTAACAACTTGTAATCTCCCGTTGAATGATATTCAAATAGGATCATTTGAATTGACTTTTCATCAAGTTTTCTTCTCTATTGATCTGGAACATGTCTATGTGCTATCGATCCAAACACTTTCAAATGATTCAAGTTAGGCTTCATAATAGACCAACATTCTTCTGGAGTAATTCCTTTTAGATTGTTCGTCGGGTTTCTGTTTAAAATACATGTTGCAGTCGACACAACTTCATCCCAAAACTCCTTAGGTAAATGATTTCCTTCCAACATATTTCTCACCATATTCATGATGGTTCGATTCTTCCTTTCTGTAGTTCCATTTTTCTCTAGAGAGTAGGTTAGCACCACCTCATGCATAATCCATTCTTTCTCAAATAACATTTTGAAGTCTTTCGACACATATTCTCCACCACCATCAGTTCTCAAAACTTTGAACTTTCGATAACTTTGCCTTTCGACCATATATTTAAACTTGGAAAATACCTCGGTCACTTCACTTTTCTTCTTTATCAGGTAAGTCCATATTTTTCAACTAAAATCATCTATGAATGTAACAAATTACTTATTACCTTCATTTGACTCCACATGGTGTAGTCCACATACATAAGAGTATATGATTTCGAGAATAGCCTTCGACTTGCTTCCTACATCGTTGCTGAAGCTATTCTTGTGTTGTTTCGCCTACACACATGCCTCACACACCTCGTTTGGAATGTCGATCTCTGGTAATCTTGAAACCATATTTATTTTTTTTTCCAAATCTTTGATGTCTCTGAAGTTGAGATGACCTAGTCGATAGTTCCGTAGCCATTCGTCTCTAATAGCTATAGTCGAAAAGCAATTGTGCTATACCACATTAATTTCGATCTAGAAGGTTCTATTTTCATAAACATATGCCTTTAAGTTACTCTTCCTTTTGCGTCAACGACTTTCATCATCTTGTCTTCGACTGCCACTTTGTAATTATTTTCGACCAACTGCTCTAGACATGTGCGATGAGCATCCTGAATCCAAGTACCACAGATCCTTGAATTTTTCTCCATCTTGTTGTGACCATCAACAACATCTCTCCTTATTCATACTTTGCATCACTTTCTTGATTCTTTCGCTTTTCTAGAAAATCACTAGAACAATGACAATACGTCTGACAATTGAAACACTAAATGTGACTCTTGTTAGGCTTTTGACCACCGCCTCTTCCTCTACCTCCAGCACCGCCTCTTTGGTTTACTTGGTATTGGGGTCATCTCGGAATCGACACAATTTCTTTCTGTTGGTTTCCTCTACCAGTCAAATTGTTGTAGCCACATCTACTTTTGTCGAACCATTTACCTTTGCCTTTAGTTTCTCTTGCTAACTACATCTACAAAGCCGCATCAATCTTTGAGTGGGTTGTAAATCTTTCAGTTATTCTTTGTTCATGAGATTCAACTGTCCCTTGAAGCTCTTCCTTCGATAAAGCTGAAATGTCCTTCGAATCTTCTATGGCAGCTACTGCATGGCAGAATTTCGGAGCCAAAGATCTCAAGATCTTTGAAATAATAACTCTTGTTTTTAACGTCTCTCCACAAACCTTGACTTGGTTTACTAGTTTTGTAACCCCAGTGATGAAATCAGATATGCTTTCACTATCTTTCATAAGAAGCAATTCATACGTTATTTTTTTTTGAGTTTGTAACCTCGCCTCTTTTTCCGTTTCTACAACTCCAAAAGATTTCTTAAGAATCTCCTAGGCTTCTTTTGCAGATTTTACATCACTAACCTTTCTGAAATTTTCTGGACTAACACATTGGTGAATTATAAAGAGAGTTGTATAGTTCTTCTCCAATTCGTTATGTTCACTTTCTTCATCATCTAAAGGATCTTCATCAAGCGGTTCTAACCCTTGTTTTACAAGACCCCAAAGACATTGATAACAAAATATAAACTTCATCTGTTTGCACCAATTCTCATAGTTATCACCTTTCAGAATTGTAATACTTGCTGGAAAATTCTCATTCGTATAATTCATCGCCATTGTGATTTTCTTCTTCATCACTTGATTGCTCAAAACGACGCTCTTGATACTAGATATTGAAATCCACCTAAATCTATGAAGAATTTCTATCAATCTTGATGAACAAGATTGTTATCACCACACATAATGAAAAAAAATTTAAAAAAGAAAAGATATTAGGGTTTTTGGAGAGTTTCTCTCTGCCCACAACTTGTGAAAACTATTTATTCACTTGCAACTACAAATTTTGTGAATACTCAATGAGTTGATTACAAAATAGGGGTTACTCTCTCCATTTCTAGTATTAGGTTAGCTTTCTCCCTAAGTCAAAAAATCCAAAACTATAAAAAGCCAAAATACCTATTTTAGCCCTAAATCAAAATCTTGTGTGAAGCAACCTGCTTCGACATTTAGATAGCAACGTATAATTCGATAGACTAAACTATTCGACACACTTTGTGTCAAGCAACTACGTGCTTCAACACACCTTGTGTCGAGCAAGAACTTGCTTCAAAACATTGCACTTTCAACAACTTTCTAATTGTTTTATTTAATGACAAAACTTAGCTATAATTCTTTAAGTATGATTTTTATTATTTTTCAATGAAATTTAATTTGATAAATAAGAACAATTTAAGGAGTTATTTTTAATATTCTTTAGGGATAATTTGTATACATGTAAAAAAAAATTATACATTTGTCACATTTTCTTTGAAAAAAAAAAAAAACATTTAAAGAATTATACCATAGTTTTGTACTTTATTTAGTAATAATTTTTCAACATTATTTCTATAGCTGTAATATTCTATATGACATATCATATTTTTATCTTAAATCATATTTTTATCTTAAATTTTGAAACTCACTTTAAATTTCGTAAGTATTTTATCTCAATCTATCGATTATTTTTCTGATATATATGAATTGAGAAGTATGTTGGTGCCGGCACAGCGACTACATATACTTTTGAATTCATTTCATCTAAATTATTTATTAAAATTGATTTTATTTTCAAATCTTAAATTTCTTTCAAATTAGTTTTAAAAAAATTGCCAAATCATATTATTATATTTAAAATGTTGGTAGGAGTTACATTAGAAATATTGATATAAAGTCGGAGAATAAATATTTTATGAGAGACACACCACTTATCCACCTAAAATTTTAAAGTAATATTTAATTGAATTCTCCCATATATATATATATATATATATATATATATATATATATATATATATATATATATATATATAATGTTTTTTTTTAATTTTTTAATTTTTATTCAATGGGTGACTATTTTCCCACTTACTCACACTTATATTTTATTGAAACATAAAACACAATCAAGCTAAACAGATAGACTCTGTCTTTATTTTTTTAGTACTTTAAAACATGTTATGTCTTAGGTGTGTTATTTTTATATAAATAATTTTTCTTTATTTCCGTACTTATTATTTATTAAGGAGATAACATAAATATTTCCATATTTTAAACTAAATTCAAAGGTCCTCCCATTAAATACATGCAATTGGGGTTATTACCTAACAATCACAAATACATATTAAAATGAAACCATGTGACAAAACGACTCATCCATGTTGGTAACATAATAGGTTGAACTATGATAATATAATAAGTCAAAAACGACCATAATTTTTAAATAAAATAAAATTTAGGAGACTTAAGATTTCTTTTTCTTTATACAATACATAACATAGGTTAGTGCACAAGAATCAACGATGATTAGAATAATGAAAGAATAATAAAAGAATAGCGGCTACCATAACGGTGAAAGAAATAAAAATTGTTGTTATAAATGACATTTATTATTAGTCTATTTATAAAAGGGGGAAAATTGTCACATAGGCCCTAATAGAGTAAACTTAATGACCAAGATAAAAGGTCACTACGCCTAAAAGACCAACGAAAAACAGTTTTTTTGGCCTTTAAAAGCGCTTCCGTAGGTGGCGCTGCTATAGGTTTTACCAACGCTTTTTGTTTAGGCAAAAGTGTTGCCTTAGATATACCTAAGCCAACGCTTTTTTCTAAAAAGCGCTTTCTTAAGTAGGCTTTTAGCTGCGCTTTTTTCTGGAAAAGCGTTTTCTTAGGCCTACTTTAGAATTCCTTTTATGCTTTCTGTAGGCATCTTTAGAAAGCACTTTTCCAGGAAAAGTGCTGCCTTAGGCCTACCTTTGAAAGCGCTTTTAAAGAAAAAGCGCTGCCTAAGGTATACATAAGGCAGCGCTTTTAAAAGCGCTACCTTATGTATACCTTAGGCAACGCTTTTTCTTAAAATGTGCTTTCAAGGTAGGCCTAAGACAACGCTTTTCCTGAAAAAGGGATTTCTTTGGGGTTTTTAATAAACCTATAATTTATAGGGTTAAATACACTTTACCCCCTGTAATGTTAGCGAGTTTAGGGTTACCCCCTGGTAAAGTTATTGTTTCAATACCCCCCTTATGTTATGTAGATTCCTTCATAGAACCCCCTAATATCCAGGTGGCATGGAATCTTGGTTTTTTATTTCAGACGTGGCTTTTTAATTTTTTTATTTTCACATGTGAATCTTCATTAGGTCTCCAGCATGGCATAAACTAGAAATTAGGGTTCCAAATCCATCCCTCTCTCTCTTCGTGAAATCCATCCCTATCCCAAATCCATCCCTCTCTCTCTTCGTGAAATCCATCCCTACCCCAAATCCATCCTCTCTTCATCTTCGTCCGTGTCCCTTCATCCGGGTTATGGTCGGCAACAAGGCATCTTCCACGAGTGAAGTTGGAAACGCTTACCAAGATGGATGCAATGAAACCATGAAGTTGTGGGTCTCAAGTCAATTGAAACCCCGTCGCAAATTTTGGAAATGCAGAATTATATGGTGAGCAATTTTGAAGCATTTTATTATTTTGAGTTTGATTTCGAAATTAATTGTTGGTGGTGTTTGTCTCAAATTGCAGAATGGGTGCGGTTTATTTTTGTGGGATGATTTGGTCAGTGAGTTTGCAGTGAAAGAAACCAATCCGTCCGGATGCCGCCAATGTGAAGTCAACAAGGCTTATTTGATTGAATTTGCTAAAGAGATTGTTGAGGAGATAGATTGCAGAGTCGGAAAGCTTAACAAGTTAGAAAAACCTGAAGAAAAAGATTGCAATGGAAAAGAGGAAAAATTTATGGTTAATGTTTGTAATTGGTCTGTCATGGATGTTGATAGCAGCTATGGTTAAGTTAGTCTAATGAGTCTGTCATGTAATTGTTATGTCATTAGTGTTTTTCAGCAATGTAATGTTGAACTTGTAATGTGTTCATCAATGAAATGTAGTCTGTTCATCAATCTTAATGATGGTACTTTTTACTCCCACATCCGTGTCTTTTGTCTTATTAACTGAAAAGTCATTAAGGAAAAATAATGGTTGAAATCAAGTTTCAAGTTTTTCAGGCCTGCACATTTGAAACCTACATTTTCTGTGTCAGATATATTATGCATATTGTAATTAGTTGAATTGTTTCTCTTAAGATGTTAAACTATTGTGCCATATTTGTAGTTCCTAGTGAATATTATGCACAATTAGATGCCACTGGCCAAAGAGTTGATTTGAACAGCTAGAAGTGGCATGATTGCGGTAAGCACTTCATTTCTGATATAGCTTGTACTGTATACCGATGGTATGCCTAAGAGAAATGTGTTTTCTTGGACTGTCATGATTGTTGCATCGAATGAACATGGCTACTACGGTTACGCGTTGGAACTTTTTTGCATGATGTTGGAACAGGATTTGTTGCTTGATGGGTTTGCATTCTCTGCTGTTTTGCAGTCTTGTGTTGGATTGGGTTCCTTTGAGTTGGGTAAGATGGTTCATGCACAAATTGTTGTCAGGGGTTTTCCAATTCATGCCTTTGTTGGGACAACTCTTCTCAACTTGTATGCAAAGTTAGGAAAGTGTGAGTGTTCTGTTAAGGTGTTTAACAACATGACGGAGGTTAATGAAGTTTCTTGGAATGCAATGATATCTGGTTTTACCTCTGTGGTCAACTCAATTGCTGCTTTAAAGTGTTTAGGACCATTAAAGGAGACACATGTTGTGGCTCTAATGGAGGACACCTATGGTGTTGTACCAGAAATGGAACATTATGCTTGTGTTGTTGATCTCTTAGGTCGCGTTGGTCGCTTAGATGAAGCAGTGGAATTTATCGACAGAATGCCAGTTGAGCCGGATGAGATGATCTGGCAGACTTTGTTAGGAGCATGTAGGATTCATGGATATGCTGAGCTAGGGGAGACTGCTGCTCAAAAGATTCTATCAACTCAACCGGAACATTCTTCCACCTATGTTCTTTTGTCCAACACTTACATGGAATCAGGGTTACTTGAAGATGGAGTTAGTTTGAGAGATGCCATGAAAGCACGAGGCATTAGAAAGGAACCAGGGTATAGTTGGATTTCTGTGAGAGGTGAGGTTCATAAATTTTATGCTAGAGATCAAAGATCCCATAAAGATAAAATCTACACCATGTTAGAAGAGTTGACTAGGAATATTAAGTACATGCATTATGAACAAGAATTAAGTATAATATTGAATAACTCCTGTGTCTATTCAATTAATTAAAACTGTTTACAAACAAATGATCAAGGGATATACTTGATCTCTCTCAACTAACTTAATTGAACAGCTTAACTAATTTAAGAAACAACTAATTAACCTAACTAACAGCTAATTGATACTCTAATACCATAATTGATACAAAAGGATTACAAAATACATGTCTTCAAAGATCAGTTGGCATTACAAAAGAGTTTTCCAAAAGGATTACAAAATACATAGCAGAAACATAATAATCACCCTCATTTTGAAGTGGGTATGTCTTCCGGTAGGGTAATTGGTTTGTCACTAGATATTCCTTCACCTGTTATGGGTCTTTTAAACCAACTCAACTTGATCCTCTCACTTTGCCTTCTTTTGATGATAGGTTTTTTTTCAACCCTTTTTCTGGATTGTTTTGTGATTGAGGCAGCCACACTAGATCTGTTTGACTCATAATAGTTGGAACAGGCATATCATTGGAGGTCGTGGATCGATTGAACAGCACATTTGTTGGAACACATATCGCTTTAAGGTATATCGATGCGATTGGCATATCATTTGTTAGCATATCTGCATTGGGCAGCCATATCGGTTAGCACATGTCCTTTTTAGGTTTTCTACAATGTAAGACACAATGTATGGTTGTCATCACAATGCATATCACAATGAAGAATGTAAGATGAATGTAGAATGTAAGACAAAATGTATATCACAATGAATTACCTTTCTTTTAAGTGCATTGGGATCCCGAGTGGTAGCCTTATAAGTCATAGCATTGTGACCAAAATTATCACATTTGGTGCACTTATATGCAACACCGGATCTTCTCTTCCTTGCACCATCCTCTCCACTTTCTCTTATCCTAATCTTCTTAGGTCTACCAGACCATTTTATATGCAGTGGTAGAGGTGGTTCCATCTCAACTTCCGCCACATATCTTGACCATTGATTGGACTTCGAAAATCCATAACATAGTGCAAACTTTTCTCTTGTGTAACAAGCATCAACAAATTCATCGTGGTTTTGCTTTCTATAACTCGTAGCACAAGATGCCTACATGGAATTCCTACTAATTCCCAAAAATTACAACTACATGACCTTTTAGCAATGTCAACAATAAATTCATGTGTGTTGTAACTATGTGTAACCTGAAAAGTCTCAGCAATTGACCATGTTGGCAACCAATGACCACTATTGAACACCTCATTATCTAACCTTCTCCTAGGTATTGGCATCACCTTATGTGGCCAATTTTCTAGTTTACTTGCAGAGGTGGATAACCTATTCATCAGATATTTTCTTATCCACTCACACATTGTGAGTATAGGTTTGTCCCTAGCAGCTAGAATGGTAGCATTAAAAGACTCTGAGATATTATTCATCAATGTATCACATTTAGGGTAAAAAGAAAAGGCATGCTTACACCAGCTTTTGGTAGGAACAACCATCAACCAAGTCCAAGCATTGGGATCTGCATTCTTCAATTCATTCATCTTTTGGACCCATGCCTGATAGTATGTGGCTTTAGCACCCCATCATTAAATCTCTAATAAGGGCTCCTCCACCAAACCTTTTCTTGAAATTAGCATACAAGTGCCTAAGACATAATCTATGCTCAATAGTATCAGACAATTCTTCAAATACAGCCACAAGTCCCTGATACAAAATAGAAATTTTTTCAACATTTAGAGAATAGAATAATTTGCAACAGAAAGATAGAGTTAAATACATACCTTCAGTTGATCAGAGATAAATACATATCTTCTATCCTGACCAATGTCCTCCATTAGTAGTTGTATAAACCATCTCCAACTCTCCTTTGTTTCATTTTCAACCACACCAAATGCCAAAGGGAAGTATTGATCATTAGCATCCCCGCCTGAGAATAAGTAGCGCCCACCATACTTGGTCTTTAAGTGACATCCATCAACCCCCACAAATGGTCTGCATCCATGAATAAAGCCTTTCTTACAGCCATCAAAACAGAAATAAAATGACCCAAACCTTGGTTGTATGGATGGACTAGGTCTTTCTACATTTATCTTCACAGTGTTGCCATGGTTTACCCTTCTTAGTTCTTCTGCATACCTCCATATGGAAGCATACTGATTGTCAGCATCACCTTCAATTATCTTCTTGGCAATTAGCTTAGCCCTCCATGCTTTTGCAACAAGAATACCCACGAATATGTTTGCCTCATATCTTGATGATGTCTCTTATCCCGATATCGAAGTTTGCATCCTCTTTACCACATGCTTGGCCACCCACTTTGAGCTAGCAGACTTGTTGTTCAAAACCTTAGCACATGTGTGCTTATGTACAAGTGTTTTATAGCAAAAGTCTCCTTGTGGCCCACCTTAGAGCATAAGACTAAAACCCACATTTATGCTTACACACCACCCTTACCCTATCTCCTCATTTTCACAAAAGAAATTTCCTCCCATTAAGCCGACCACTCACGGATAGCCCTAAAGTCATCAAGTGTGTTGAATTCCATACCCCACTTGAATATAAAGTCTTTGTTTAGATGCTCTTTCCTAAACCTAGCATACTTGGGCCTTTCTTCATCACAAGAATCATCTGGGTCAGAACTATTCAACTCATCACTATAGTATACATCATCTAAATCCATACTCTTATTGGGCTCCTCCATACTGTTATTGGGCTCCTCCATACTGTTATTGGGGTCCTCCATACTGTTAATAGGCTTAGTAACATCTATTCCTTCAAAACCATCAAAGTAAGCAGTAGCTCTTTCATCTTCACTGTCATCTAACCCCTCTACCTTCTCCTCATCTAACCCATCAATTCCATTATCGGTGGTCATCATCATTCACACATTTAGGTTCCCTATCAGGTCCATGTTCCCAGACTATGTTCAACATACAAATCTCCTTTCACATTCATTACACTAAAGTATAGAGCAAAATCAAAAGATCATCATCTTTCCTAATCGAAAAAACCATCTTCAATTTCTAAAACTTTTGTCCATACCCTAACACAATCACCTTATACCCTAACCTACTCAACAACTTCTCAATGTTATCCATGTTCCAATTTGAAACATGTATCCCATTAACGTCGATCCGTACCCCTCCAGATATAATTTCTTCTTCAAAAACCTCAAAATTCACCCCATGGTGGAGTGTAACACTAAAGTGTTGTGAATCTGTCAATATATTATACCCACATGTCAAAGATTGTTGATTTCAAAATTTTACCCTACGACATTGATGAACTTCAAATTTTACTAACCTCGGACTTTGGACACTTCACGAGCTCGTCTTCACCGAAATGGATCGCTTCTTCGATTCCGAGGTTGTCTTCATCTTCGCTTCACCGCGGTCGTCTTTCTCGCTTGCTTGCCTCGCATTCTTCTTCTTCGCTTCGTCTTCCCCGAAATTTCGTCTTCGCCTTCCTGCTATGTTCAGAACCCTAATTTTCTAAGGGGGTATTTGAAATTAAAAAGTGTAAAATGACACATAATCACTTTAACAAAATTAAAAATATGCCAGGTGTAGGACCTCTTATTAGATTCCATGCCACCTGGATATTAGGGGGTTCTATGAAGGAATCTACATAACATAAGGGGGGGTTTACAAAAAATATTTTTACAGGGGGGTAATCCTAAAATCGCTAACATTACAGGGGGGAAAAGTGTATTTAACCCTAATTTATATAATTCATAAACCTGCATTTTTTGCAGCATTATTTCATAAACCTGTAATTTACAAATGTAATCCCATAAACCTGTAATTTACAATTGTAATCCCATTATTTCAACAAAGAAGAGATTATATAAAAAAAAGGCATTACAATACCATTATATACCATTGTAATCCAAAATATATATACACCATTGTAATTCAATTCACATATTTCTAACACAATCAAAATCAGCCTTACAAAGTCATCCCGAACAATAACAAAATCAACCCTAACAAAATTAGCCCTAACAATAACTAAATCAGCCCTAATGTATGAACAAAACATGGTCAATAAGGTATTCAAGGTCCTGGTCCTGCAAGGTATGAACATAATAACACGATCAATAATGTATTCACACAATAATGTATTCATATAATGCTTTTCGCAAAATAATGTATTCATACCTTACATGATTCTTTGCTCAATAAAATATTGACACAATTCCTCTTTGATTTCTTCCAACTGAAGTTTCGTGTAATACGCACACTTGTTTTCATCGAAGTACTACATAACAAAACATAATATGCATGATTTAGTTAAAAGTAATAAATTATATGAAATATCCGATAAATAATAAAAAAAATCCTAAGTTATAAATCCATACTGTGACTAGAATCTCTACTTGATTCATTTGAAGGATTTCTTTGATAAACCTGAAAACAAAGTATCCGCAATCTATACCGTTTTGCTGTTGAGCACACTACATAGAAAAACAAATAAGAATGTATAGTTGTCTTGTTTTATCAAGTAGCATCACTATTATAAGCAAAATTGTGAAAATTAATGTACCTGCACTTTGACCCATCTAATGTTGTTGGATTTAGACCATTGTACTCGAGCTTCTCTTTGACTACGGAATACTTGTATTGATCTAACAAAATAATTAAATATATAAATATACACGAATATTTAAAACAATTTCACTTACATATCAATCATTAACTTCATATCTGGATAATTTGTCCAATCACCATCTACCGTATTCAGATAATAGACCACTTCTTTTATAGGATCCATAGCAACCAACAAACAGTGACGTCTATAAATTAAAACAAACGTTTATATGGAAATTTTCTACACAAAAGAAATAAATATTAGAATAAACTTAGAATGAAAATCTAACCCTGTAGGAATAATATTATACGCCCAAAGATACAAGCTTTTTGTACTGCCGATGACCATAAATCACTCGACTAAGTGCTCTCTTATTGACTCAGGTTCCCTAATAATTATCGCTCCACTAACACGGGAGGAAGACACGAAATAGAATCTGTTAGACAATTGATTCCCGCGCATCAATTTGTAATATAACAACCTTAAATAAAAACATAATAAGGCCTCATACGTTCGGTTGGGAAGAACATTGTCCTCTGGTAGCATATCTTTCATAAGGGCTAATAACTATGTGAAACATTTATCCGACCATCCATTTCCCACCTTTAAGTTGCACAACTTTAATACCACAGACAATCTTGTGAATTTTGTACAACCATTATACAACGATTTCTCTGCATCGCTTACCAACCTCTCGAACATTTTGGGACAATCATTAAGATCTTCTTCAAGCGCTTCTGCAATCTCTTCAACTCAATCATAATAGTATGTATCTGTGCAATTGTCGTTTGAAGCATAGGTCGTATTATCCCCCGATTCAACATTCCCGTTACTTTTCTCACCATGCATATTCTAACATGTATAACTTCTATGAATTCCATACCGTATTAAATGCAATGCCAATTGAACCGCGTCAACCCGACTCCCATAACAGCAACCCAAACAAGGACATGTCATTTGACTAGGGTCTTTGTCGTGCGCAATAACAAACTTAACGAATTCCGATACCTCATTCTCGTACTCTTTCGATAATCGAGTGGAATACATCCATGTCTTATCCATGGTTTTACTAATTAAGCTAAACAAAAATAACGAATTAGGGAACAAAAATATATAATGCATTTTTGTCAAAACACAAAGTATACACGGAATGAATCCGGAGCAACAAAATGCAAAATATTCACGCAATTTTAGACAAATTCATCACAATACTA
The DNA here is from genome assembly GCA_021764765.1 of Vicia sativa. Lineage (NCBI taxonomy): Eukaryota > Viridiplantae > Streptophyta > Magnoliopsida > Fabales > Fabaceae > Vicia > Vicia sativa. The sequence continues at coordinate 282,848,781 of CM038793.1, read as the reverse complement.
GTAAATTGAGGAAGAAATTTACCTCGGATTTACCGAACAACAACGTTGAGAAGTTGAAACGAGAAGGTAAAACTGTCGGAAACACATAGAATGAGCACTGTACATATAAAACAACATCAAGGATAAGTCATAACATATAAAACAATTCAAGAAACTTATATGATGCACATGAACAATTCAAGAACCAAGTAATCGATCATTCAAGAAATTCAATTCACAAATGAAACTAAAACCAAATAAACTCAACTTATTATTCAATTCACATTCAAAACATGGAAAATCAAATTCAAAGTAAGTTATAAACCCCTAAACCAAAATTCGGGAAGCAACTACCTAAATCCAATCATGATCAATGAAATTAGAATGTATAAATGTACATGAACAATGCGTATTTACAATGGAATTAGAATGAACCGAATGAAACTTGCATGATTGATATGAACAAAAGAATATTTACAAGTAAGAAACAAGAAAAAACAAGTTAGTATTCAATGTACATGTAAAAAATCACCATTATATACATTGTAATAAACACACTTAAACTCAAGTAAACACAATGGTAAACATGATTATCGCTTCACAAACAAAATCGGGAATCTAAAAATGCATGCTATTTGTTCAATTCAACTTCAAAACATGATAAATCAAGTTCACAACAAGCCATAATCAAACAAACAAACCTCTAGATAGTCACAAGTAAGAATAAAATAACGATCCAAAATTCAACTCAAATCAATCAAACATCTATCGGAAATACAATGGTATCACAAACCGATTTTCTCATTTAAGTCCAATCCCAAACAATAATCACTATCTCTAACATTTACACTCAAACCAACATCCTATAATCTTCAATAATGAACTCACAATATCAAAGCCGAATTACAAACAAGCTCAACAACGATATCACAAAACCAAATGTATAAACTCTATTTCAAAATAGATCAGCAATGTAAATGTACATCCAAAAGCAAACTATGCATCTAAATTTGAAACATATCACAATCGGAATTAAACAACAATCACTTTATCTATAACAAACAAAATCAGACAACATAACATTTGTATATCGATTGAAACACTTTCTTCCGATTTGTAGCATAACAGTGGAATCAAATTATCACAATCAAACCAATAAATTTCACAGCATAATAGTCTTAACTACCTAAATCCAATCATGCTCAATGAAATTATAATGTATGAATGTACATGAACAATGCGTAGTTATAATGGAATTAGAATAAACTGAATGAAACTTGCATGAATGATATGAACAAAAGAATATTTACAAGTAAGAAACAAGAAAAAACAAGTTAGTATTCAATGTACATGTAAAAAATCAGCATTATATACATTGTACTAAACACACTTAAACTCAAGTAAACACAATGGTAAACATGATTATCACTTCACAAACAAAATCGGGAATCCAAAAACGCATGTTATTTGTTCAATTCAACTTCAAATCACTTTCTTCAGATTTGTAGCATAATAGTGGACACAGTTGAGTTCACACAAAATTAATTAACGAAAACAAATCCAGGAAGCCACAATTCAATCCATTACTCAAAATAAAATTACTTTTCTCTCTCAAATTCACACAAAAGAAACGACATAATTCCCAATCAAAGTTTCAATCGAAACTAACATATCATATTAACCGCATCGAACTTTATCTCACAATCATTAGAACTTCACCAATATGAAACAGACAAACGCCATAATCAATCAATAATCAAATTTCATTCAGTTAACTCAATCGAAACCTCTAATACTGTATCAAACCAAAATCTATGTTAATTCATCAACAAACAAACCTATAGTATTGACTTCAAAATACTTTATTCGAATCAACATAACCAGACAAACACTTAGAACCTCATATTGAACAAACAAACATCTTCATTATTATAAAATTACACAAATTTCAGCACAAATTTAGCATAACATAGCAAGATTCAACATCAACCCTCAATAAATCTCGCAACAAAATCAGTTACAAAAGCAAGAGAAATAGAGTTATCGAAATGCGTCAACGTCGGATGGTGATGATGATTCGAATAAATGGAGCTGCGCGGTGATTAACAACTTCTGAATATTGAATTACTCTTCTATACCATCCCTTAATTCATATTTCTATACAAAACTAAAAATACCAATTTCATCCCTTAAGAGGAGAAATTGATCCATCTTGATTTCCTTCGTCAGAACATCTGCCAACTATTTCTACGTGCTACAGTGCATAACTTCTAGTGTTCCATTCTGGACTTGGCTTCTCAAGAAACGATACTTAGTCTCAATATGCTTGCTTCTTCCATGTAACACAGGATTTCTGGCAAGATTGATTGCATACTTGTTATCAATCATTAGCTTCAGAGGCTTCTTTACTTTAATCTCCAGATCTTCTAATAAGTTTAGAAGCCACACAGCTTGACATGCAGCTACAACACCTGCAATATACTCAATTTCACACGTTAATAGAGCAACAATAACTTGCTTCTTGGAACTCCAAGAAATAGGACCTCCTAGAAACTTGAATAAGTATCCAGAAGTACTTCTTCTATCAACTCTATCTCCACACCAATCAGAGTCAGAGTAACTCATCAACTCTGATTCTGCATTTCTTCCAGAAGGAAATAATACTCCAAACATCAAAGTTCCCTTGATATACCTTAAAATTCTGACAGCACCTTGATAATGGGACCACTTAGGTTTACTCATGAACCTACTAATTAATCCAACTGCATAGGAAATATCAGGTCTGGTATTACACAAATACCTCAGAGAACCAACCAGCTGTTTGAAGATCGTAGCATCCATATCTTCAGCCTCAGAGTCAGAATCCAATTTATGATTGGTTTCTGATGGTGTAACAGCAACCTTGCAGTTCTCCAACTTAAACTTTTTCAGAAGTTCTAGTTTATACTTCAACTGATGCAAAATGATACCCTCCTTCGAGTACAGAAATCTCCATCCCTAGAAAATATACCATACTTCCCAGACCAATTATCTCAAATTCATTCATCAACACTTTCTTAAACTTGATTATATCTTCTGGAAGGCTCCCTGTAAGCAATATGTCATCAACGTAAAGACACAACAGAATCATATTGCTTCCAGAATGCTGCACGTAAACTCCATATTCCATCTCACACTTCTGAAACCCTTGCTTCTTGAAAAATGAATCAATCTTCTGATTCCAAGCTTTGGGTGCTTGCTTCAATCCATACAGAGCTTTGTGAAACTTGTACACCATCCCTTCCAGATTCTTTTTCACGAAGCCAGGAGGTTGTGACATGTATACCTCTTCTTGTAATGGACCGTTCAGAAATGGTGGCTTAACATCCAAATGCATCAGAGGCCAATTTCTATTTGCAGCTAAAGAAATCACCAGTCTAATTGTTTCATGTCTAACTACAGGTGCAAATACCTCAAAGCAATCTAGTCCAGGTTTCTGAAGAAAACCTCTAGCCACTAGCCTTGCTTTATGCTTACCAACTAATCCATCTAGCATAAGCTTCACCTTGAAAACCCATCCGACGCTGATGGTTTTCTTCTTCTTCGGAAGCTTAGTCAACTACCAAGATTTGTTTCTTTATATTGCCTCAAGTTCTTATTTCATGGAATTCAACCAGACTTTCTTCTTGAGCGCTTCTTCTATACCCAAAGGTTCAGAATCTACTAACATGGCACACTGAATGGCTTCTCCCTCTAAGTCAACTTCAGTGTCTTGCAACATGTCAAAATCTACAAACCTTCTAGGTATAGTTCTGATTCTTTGTGGCCTCTGAACTTGTTCTTAATTTTCTTCAGAACTTGGAACAACATTAACTTCTGGACCTTGTCCATAAACCCTATCTTTAGAATTTCCACCTTCAAAAACATGATCATCTCCAGAAGCTTGTCCTCTAGAACCTACATCTTCAGAGTTTTCCATTCCAGAAGCATAACCACAACCAGATTTTGGATCCTCATCAGAATCTGGATCATAATCAGATTCATCATCTTCATCTTCAGAGTCTTCAAAATCGTCTTTTAACTCCGACTCTTCTTTAGAACTTTCAACTTTTGACTCGTCTTCAGAAGTTATCTCTACATCAGAAGTTGGTAGAGACTTACTCCAATCCCAAGTTTCTGACTCTTTCATAATAACGTCTCTGCTGACTTCAATTTTGTTAGTTTCTAGACAATAAAGTTTGTATGCACCTTTACTGTGGTACCCCACCAGTAACATCACTTTACTTCTATCATCCAGCTTCCTTCTAGCTTTTGGAACGTTTTTGTAACACACAAAATCCAAAACCTTCAGATGACTAACACTTTGCTTCTCTCTAGTCCACTTCTCTAAAGGAACAATTCCCTTCAACTTCTACGTTGGACACCTATTGAGCACATATGTTGTAGTAGCAATAGCTTCTCCACATAAGTTGTGAGGAAGCTTCTTCTCTTTTAGCATACTTCTCGTCATATCAAGCAAAGTTCGATTTCTTCGTTTAGAAAGACCATTGTGTTGAGGAGTATAAGGATCAGTAACTTCATGCTCAATTCCATTCTCATCATAGAACTTATAGAACTTTGTAGAGTTATACTCACCTCTACCATCCGTTCTGAGAATCTTTAACTTCTGACCACTTTGAGTCTCAGCATTCACCTTGAACTTCTGGAATTCTGTAAATACCTCATTCTTAAACATGATGAGTGTTACCCACGTCATTCTTGTGAAATCATCCACAAAATACACAAAATACTTATTTCCTCCAAGTGAAGGTTCTAGAAATGGTCCACACACATCAAAATATACTACTCCTAGAGCATGTTTTGCTCTTGGGGCTACTTTTAATACAAATGGCAATCTGGATTGCTTTGCTTTAATGCATACCTCATATGACTTCTCAGGCTTCACATTCTTCGGAATGCCACATACGAGCTTCTTAGAACTTAGATGCTCTAAGCTTCTATAGTTCAGATGCCTCAATATCTTGTGCCACAACTTACTATCTCATTCAGAGCCTTCTGCACTAAGACACTCTGCTTCAGCTCTTTCTACATTCACCTTGAATGTTCTGTTGCTTCCTTGTTCAAATTGCATAATCAACTTCTTATTTGAATCATACAACTTCAAGAGATTGTTCTTCATAACAACTGAAAAACCTTTCTCAATGAGCTGACCTACACTCATCAGATTGCTTTTGATTCCAGGAACATACCAAACATCCTTGATCAGAACATTCTTCTCATTCTTCACCTTGACTTTGACATTTCCCATACCTTCTACATTAAGGTACTTATCATCAGCACATCTGATCTTTGTCCTCCTTCTAGAGTCAAAACTTTTCAACCATTGTTTGTTTCCAGTCAAGTGATTTGAACAACCAGTGTCCATATACCACCAATCTGCCAAACATCTTCCATCAGACTCAGAAGCCATCAATAACACAGGTTCATCATCTGAATTTCCTCTGGCTATGTTTTCTACTTCTGATTACCTTCCTTTGTTTGACCATCAATCTCTAGCAAAATGGCCAAACTGCTTACAACATTAACATTGAACTTTCTTCTACTCTTTTCCCTTATGATGTTTCTTCTCATCAAAAGTTGAGGTTTTTGAATTCTGGGATCTATCACCACGTATATTCTTGGCCTCTGACCAAGAATGCTTCTAGTCCTTCTTGACAAAAGAAGCTTTCAAAGTCTGCTCAACTTCCCTCTCAGAAATTCTTTCAATCAGACGCAACTCATGTGCTTCTAGACTACTTTGCAGCTCTTTTATTCTCATGGTTTCTAGATGTTTAGAATGTTCAATTGCTACAACAATGTAATCAAATTGAGGAGTAAGTGACCTCAATACCTTCTCTACGATTACTTGTTCAGAAAGGGTTTATCCACAAGCCTTCATCTCATTAGTGATCAGAATTACTCTAGAGATATACTATGAAACCTTCTTATTGTTATTCATGTTGAGATTCTCATATTTCTTTCTCAAGGACTGAAGCTTTACCTACTTCACCAATGCGTCACCACTGTAACATCTAATTAGTGTGTCCTACGCTTCCTTTAACGTCATCAAATATGCAATCTTCTAAAACACGTTCACGTCCACACACTGATGGATGAAGAACAACGCCTTCTGATCTTTCTTCCTCTTGCTTCTCTGCGCCTCTCTCTCTCTCCCTCTTCTTCTGTTGCATCTTCTACAACCTAAATATACCCATCAGTAACAAGCTCCAGATGATCTTGAGCCCCAAATAACATGCGCATCTGAATCATCCATTTGTTCCAGTTCTTTCCATCAAAAATTGGAAGTTTGGTACTTATACCGTTTCTATTCATCTTCTATCTTGTACAGTACACTCAGATCTTCACTCACACAGTGTTTCCCAACCCACAAAATCAAAACAAATGTGATTCTTGTTCAAGATTCAACACGAATTCAAGAACCAAAATAATCACACAACGCCTCACGTTTCACTCGTGTTTCCCTATGAATGGAACCGGAGCTCTAGATACCAATTTGTTAGTGCACAAGAATCAAAATGATTAGAATAATGGGAGAATAATAAGATAATGAGGACTACCACAAGAGTGAAAGAAATAAGGATTATTGTTATAAATGACATCTACTACTAGTCTATTTATACAAGGGAAAAATTGCCACATAGGCCGTAATAGAGTAAACTTAGTGACCAGGATAAAAGGTACACAAATAGTAAATACTAAAGTATCCTTAAAACTAAACTTAACAGCTATGCTAAAGAAACCCAGAAGTTAAGCATACTTTTGGACGCAACCTCAGAAGTTCTACTGCTTCTGAGTAACACCAGAACATCAGAACATCAGAATATCAGCTTCTGATTAACAACTTCTGAATATTGAATTACTCTTCAATAAAAAAACTTGCTTAAGACCACACAACAAACTAGCAACACAAAAAACACTACACCGATGAGAAATGGGGAATAGATATTTGCAAAAATCTATTACATGAAGTGGAACAAAACACACATGATGAAATCATAGTAAGTATGTCACAAGTCCCCAAATCTTTAAGATCCTCAAATCCAGGAGCTTTCACCCCTCAATTATAGGACTTATTACAGATGGTACAATCATCTTGGTGGAAAAAAGGAAGAAGAATGTTCCCGCGTTTCTTGTATTCAAAAGGAAGAAGCACACAACTTTGGCTATGTCACAAGTGCAAGGTATGTTGCAAGAGCAATATGGAGTACGGCGTAAATCTTCAACCTCATCCTAGAGGATTTTCATGGCGGTAAATTAGGCAGATAAAGATCAATCTCCTTGTTAAATAGAATGTAATTCGCGAAGAAGATCTGAAAAAAGAAAGTGATTACCTTTGGTGAATCGATCTTTCATGAAGATCTTCCCAGAGTTCCAATGTAGAGTCAAAGCAAATTGTAGTTTGTGCAATGTGAGGGGAAATAGTGCAGTTAATCCATGAAAGAACCATGTTATTTTCTCATTCCCATTGTTCGTATGTAGGTCAAATGTGGAGGGTTTTGGGAGACGACCATTGATGAAAGAAAGTTTGTTTTTGGAGGTGAGAGCGTGGCACATTGATTTTCTCCAATTGTGGTAGTTGTTGTAGTCGAGGGGCGGTGCGATAAGGGTGGCGTCGGGATTCTATCAGTGATGGATGTAAAAAGGGTGGGTTGTGTCGATCTGTTTAGGGCTATTTTTGGGGCTATTTTGTGGTTAAGCATGTTGGTTAAATTCAGCATCTGAAGCCATGGTGAATGATGATGCACAGGTAAGAGAACGAGAAAGTTGTAGGTGGTTGGTGCGGATGGAAAGGGGGCGGAAGGTTGAAGAAAAGGTGTATTCACTGATACCATATTACAAATGGTACAACCATCTTGGTGGAAAAAGGGAAGACAAATCTTCCCGCATTTCTTGTATTCAAAAGGAAGAAGAAGATACAATATTTATATAACCTAGTGGGCTTGGACTAACACAGACCTAAGGCCCAATATGCTATTTTTCTTATAGGACTTGGTCCTTATCACCATTACATATATGATCTAATCTTGAATGATAAATTGAAATTAGGTTCATCCAATCGAGCTCTCAAACACCTCTTTGACCACTTTGATACCAAAACACTTCATCATCGTCTTGAATCAATTCTTTCACATTAACATATTAAAGCTTTCTACCACATTGATGTAGCTTCCAAATACACTTATCAAACCCTCTTATACTTACTTACTATTGATGGCTTATTCTTTTTGGGTTTATTGCATAGAGCTTTAACCACTACTAAAAATTCAATAAATAGAGGAGGTTAATTTGGGGGTGGTTTTAAAAACTCCTACAAATTAACAATCTAAAAACACTCTTACTCTATTTGTAGGGTTTTTATAAAATCCCTCAAATTAATTTATCAAAATAGACAAACTTTTAATTAATAATAACTTAATTTGTTTTCCTTTTTTGTCTAAACTTTATAATAATATCAAACAGTAAAAAAAACTTAAGTCTCGTCTTTTCTTTACACTATACATAAGTTTTTAACATAGACTTTTTTTTTATGTTAAAGAAAAAAAAGAGATAAATGTTTTTGCAACAACTAAAATTTATGAAGAAAAAAAGTGATATAATAGAAAGAGAAACAAAAAAAGAAAGCAAAAAAGAACGATTCATTGAGGATTTAACGAAGCTCACAATGTCAGCTCTTGCTGATCTTTGACGGTGATCTCTCTGTTGCCGATCTCATTCGACGATCTTGGACACCAACCTCTCTCATTTGCATCTTCCTCCTTGGTATTTTCACTATTTTCATCAATTTATTTCATCTCTCTCTTCCAGTATGCACTTGTACCTATATCTTTCCTCCATTGTTTGTTCTCTTGTTAGTATTCATATCTTCTATTGTATTGTTTTTTGTAATAGAATAACGGTGAAATTACTTCACAATTTGCCAATTAGAATTGTTGATTATTTCTAGGGTTTAACATTTTTAGGGTTTTAGCGTTTTTTTTTCAAATTTGAGTTATGTTACTTGTTATAGAATAACAGTGAAATCACTTCACAATTTGTCAACTAGAATCATTGATTATTTTTAGGGTTTAAGATTTTTAGGATTTTAGTGTTCTGTTGAATTTGAGTTTTGTTATTTTGGAAACAATGTTGATACATACTTTATGTTCTTTTGGTTTCACTGAAAATCATATTTGCATGGTTTAATGTTGGTTTCTATAGGCCTATTTTATAAGAAAAACCAAGAAGTATCTATTTTATGCCTACTGTTGATATATTATAAGACGCCAAGCCAACACATTAACCTAAATTTATTATTTTTTACATAGAAAATTAAATTGATGTCAAGTATTTCATTCTGTATAAGTCATCTAATAAAGTTCTTGACATAAAGTAGAAGCTACAAGGACTCTTTGGTCAATTTTCAAGTATCTCTGACTAAATTAATTCCAATTTCTTTAAGAGTATGTGATGGCTTAAAAGGTCGTGTCTTTGATATAATTCACGGATAGCTTAAATTGGATCCTTGTAATTGCACTATCTTTAATTTTGGATATTTGAGACATAGAAAAAAGGGTAGGCTCAGAGTTAGATAATACCTAATATAAAATTTGTTGGTGATACAAGAAGGGTCACATGAGTTTTTAAAGTGATTTAATCTCAAAAACCCAATTTAAACTAATGGACAACAATAGTTTTGCTCACTCACGTTCAACAAACATTTTTCTAGTTAGATATGTCCCTTATATAATATGTGTGTATGTATGTATAATATTAATCATAATATTTTCTCGGTGTAGTTTTTGCAACTTGGACAACAACCTAGTCGTGGACAATTATATATTGAAACCCATAAGAAAAAAGCTGGCTCGGTTGTAAATCTTGCAGCAAAAGCTTTCGTGATAAGTTTAACCTTATAATTATTATTTTAAGATATGAGTTTGTTTTGTTATACATAAAATCTTAGTGACATATTTGAATGATATAGTAGCGTTGCTGTTGTGTTGATAATTTTGTATGTTTGTAGGAACAAATTGAAGTGGGTTTGACTCAAAGTAATAATGATGAATCTTTAATTTCTCCTAATGATGTTGTTGGTAAAATGTTTGGGCCTAAGCATTCTGGAAGACTATGGTGCTTAGGTATGGGAGCAACACCCAGTTATACATTTAGAAATACCAGATTTAGATGTTCAGACTCAAATTCTTCTTTTGGTATTGCTACATCACCTTCTAACTTTTGGAAAGAGAAGTACACACACTTGGAATCTCATCTTAACAATATCACACAAGCATTTAAGGCTTACATGATAATGAAAGAAGGAAGGATCCCTGATGAATTAGTTAGTGTCTTTGGTTCATCGAATGTGAGTATTTTTTATAAATTTTATGTTGAATACTAAATTATGTTTTGTTGAAATAACTAATTTTTTAAATAATAGTTTTAGATTTTGTATTTTTATGTTGAAGTAGTTGTAATTTGAGAGAATATATATATATTTCTATTATGCATTTGCAATTGTTCCATTTAATATTTTAGTTGTAATTTAAAATATTCTAACTTTTTTTTCCAGTCAACAAATGTTGAAGGTGACTGCGATTTGTCAAAGAATGCAAGTGAACCAGAATCACCAATTAATGCAAGGGAGTTTGATTTTTCAAATGCAAGAGAATCGTTTGATGATAGCAACCTTTGATATATATTTTTTGTTCCTTTAGGATAAGAATTAGTTTGAGTTTTTAATTACATTGAAATACTTATAGTGACATTTGACGTATAATATATCACTATGACTGAGATGAGTTTTATTGTGAATTTGAAATACAATATGTTACGACTTGAGTTTTATTGTGAATTTGAAATACAATATGTTACGACTTGAGTTTTATTGTGAATTTGTAATACAATATGACTATTAAGTTATACTAGACATATTATCAATGTTTAATATTTAATAAAATTTGAAAGATTTAAACCATTTAAATGAATACCTCTGTTAAATATACTGCAGAGGTTTTAAACTCTCTAGAGAAGTTTATTATAAATTAGTTTTTGTAATCCGTTAAATATACTGCGGCGGTTTTGGAGAATATTTTTTAATAGATAATTGCTATTTACCATGGGTTATAAAATCCCGCAAAATCATCTTAACGGAGGTTTAGAAACCCTGCAAATTACCTCCCTCAAAGAATACCAGCGTTCCGTAAAATCGCCGCAAATATTCTGCGGCACCCATAACTGCAGGAGTTTTGAAAACTGCCGCAAATTATAAAAATAACCCTTGCTATTTTTAGCATTTTTTGTAGTGAACAATAAAACCTCAACAAGATCAACAATACTCTTACTTCTTAACCAGAAAAAATGGTATTTCCGTGGTCAACTCTTATGGTGTAGAGTTGACCATGAATTTTATCACAAGAGATGTTTTTATGCTTGAGAATCAAATTCCCACTTATTTTCTTAAGCATGTCCATGAAGTATATCAAGGTATATGTCACATGCTTTTGTCTATAGTAAACCTTGCTATCCATACATGCATTTTCTTCCTAAAAAATATGAGATATTATTGTGAATAACAACAAAATTCAATTTCAATATGTGAGACAAAGAACAATAACAACTAAAATAAATGACCTTCAACAACAATAATCAATAAATAACTTAAAATGTAACATAATAATACGAGAAAAGACGAAAGGTTTGTTTATCCATTTCGATCAAAAGATCTACTCTAGAGAACATAACAACTCTCCAATTCACTATTGTTAGAGTTGTTAAAGAGATTATAGCTGAGTTACAAAAAAATAACCTTAGCCTTCAAATTTCTCAAGAACAATCCTGAAGGCACCCAAGACCAATGCTATTTTTTACCCAAGTATCTTCCAATCTCTATCTTCCAATATCTCTATTGTCAATAATGTAAGCACACAAGACCAAGGTATAAACAAGTATTTTCCAATTCTCTTAAATAACTATAAAGGTTCCACTTAACCCTTTTACTCTACACTTTACTCATTAGTTATTAGAAAAAATTATTATAAATATATTATAATATATTTTATGTTAATTTAGACTATTTCTAAATGAATATATATTAAAAATTCTATTAAATAACATGAACAAGACAAACATGAAAAATATTTTTTTCTCGTCATCAACAAATTTTTGAAGACATACTTTAACATATATCTTGAATCTAAAGAAGTGTATTGTATGTAAACAATTCTTTTATTTATTTAAAAGATGTCAAAGAATATTATTTATATTTAAATTACAAATATATATATATAAAAACTAAATTAAAATTAAATGAATTTTTAGTCTTCTTAAATATTTCAGAATTATAAAACTTGTGTTATAGTTATAAAACAAGCACGGACGGACTCACAGTGAGGCAGAGTGTGGCTTTTAGACTAGTTTTTTCGATTATATATATATATATATATATATATATATATGTTATTTAGTTTTATTAATATTAAATAAATTAATAAAAGAAAAAATATACTACCAACACTAACTAATTTTTCTCTCTCTTTCAATATCTCTTTCTTTCACTTTTTCTCTTTCTCTCTCAGACAGTACCTTCTTTTCTCTTATTCTCAAACCCCACCATTTCCATTCTCTCATATTTTTTTCTTACTTTCATAATTCATAATCCAATAATCCTTCATTTTTTTACTTGACTTGGTTGAATTTATTTGTGAGTGCTTGAAAATCAAAGATAAAGCGAGTATTTTAAATTTCGCACATTCTTTTCTCTTTTTTGTGTTGAATCCTAAAACCCCAATTTATTATAAATAACAATTATCTTAATTTCTCAAATCTCATAAATTATTTTCTTTCTAATCAATTGGTTTCATTGTTCTCTTTATAGGATGAATAAATTTTTTCGATACTTTCTAGACACAAAGCTACTCTAAAACCATCAGAAACTCAACACCCAAATGAGAGTATTAAAATTGTTGATTATGAATTGTTGGAAACATATCCAAGAATTAGGCCTCCAATTTTAGGTTATCATCCCGACATCCAAAATGAGGTAAAAAAAGTTTACTTAAAAATAAATCGTAATCAACCTCCTAACAATTTCGTTTACCCTTGGTCCATTCAAGGTAATAAAAAGTGTCGATTTTGCAAATAATTGGTTTGATTTATATGATTGTATTGATTATAGTGAATCTAAGGACCTATCATTTTGTTTGCCATATTTTTTGTTTAAAAACGTCTCTAAATATGGGGGGATCACTTTGTGGGAGATGGTTAGGGTGATTGAAAGAATGCTCATAGATTGACTAATCATGCTACTTATTCCAATAATCATGTTGATTGTGTGCATATAGGTTATGCTCTTATGAATTCAAACCAAAGTATAAAAGTCGTGTTTGTTAATCAAACTAAGCAAATGAATGTTGAATATCATGTTCGTGTAAACGCATCTCTTATAGCTACTAATTAAGTTTCTTTTAAGGTGTGGCATGCCATTTACAGGGCGTAACGAGTCCTTTAACTCTTTACTTAAAGTGTCATTTCTTGAATTGGTGGATAGTTTAAAAGAAATTAACCTAGAGATAGCTAAAGTAATAAATAGTGTTCCAGGAAATAACATTATGACGACCCCTAAGATTCAAAAAGATGTTGCCGCTGCTTGTGTATGTGAAATAACTAAATAAATTATATGTGATATTGCGAATGATGTGTTTTGTGTTTTGTTGATGAATCTGGTGATGTTGTTGGTAAAGAATAAATGACTGTTGTTATTTGCTATGTTAGGGGTTAAAGTTTGTGGAAATAAATAAGTGCAAGACATTTGATATAGTTTATAAGTTTCTGAAATTGACTTTAGTTTTGTCGGTAACAACTGCAAGTGTGGAACGTGTTTTTTCAGCTATGAAGTTTGTGAAGAGTCAGCTATATAATAAAATGAGTGATAGAAAAATATGAACTTGAAACAATTATCAATGATGTTATTATACCTTCTTTTTAAATAAAAAAAAATGATTGACGATTTTTATTTTAATATTTTTCATTCAAAAATATTATTATTATTTTTAATATGATTTAGTTTATAATTTATTTTATATTTAGCCATCCCTAAAAAAAAAACAAGTTAATCTTTAGAATATGCCACCCGGATGTTCACCTTGAAAAATTGTTCACTTAAAACAAAATGAGCGTGGTTGGTGAATGACATGTTACATCTTATTTTATTAAGGGTTGGACATTGCACTTGTCAACTGCACTTATTTTAACTTTAACTCATTTACTACTACTTTTGGTTTGACAAATGTATTTTATTTAAAACATTTCATTAAGGTTGAAAAAACACCAAATTAATTTACTTTATTTAAAACACGATCCAGCTAAACAGATTCTCTCTAATGCCTATAATATTTCCTTATAAATATTTCTGTCAGTTTAAATTTTCTTGTGGATATTTTAAATCATTTTAATTATAAATTTTAGCTTTCTAATAACAAATATATTGGCTCGTTTACTTTAGTTTTTTATTTATTTTTATAGTTGTAGATATACTTTTAAAAAACTTTTTTTAGTTTTAGTTGCAAATCTATCAAAATTTATGTAGAATTTCTATCAATCATGATGAATAAGATTGTTATCATCACACAATAATAACGAAAAGAAAAGAAAATTTAAAGAAGAAACTAGATTAGGGTTTCTGCAGAGTTTCTTTCTACCCACAAACTGTAGAAAATCTTTATTCACTTACAACTCCAAATTCTGTGAATACACTGTGCCAAAATTGACTTTAGACAGCGCCACATAGACAACATTTATGCCCAAAGCGCTGTTATATGTTCTGGAAAAAAATTAAACAGAAGCGCTACTAAAGATATACTTTAGATAGCGCTGCTATAAGCCGTATTCATAGACAACGTTTTTTTCCCTAAGCGTTGTTATTAGTTTTTAAAAAATAAAATAAAAATTTAGAATAAGCGTTGCTAAAGGCTTACTTTACACAACGCTTTCTAAAAGCGCGGCTAAAGGAATTATTCTAGAAAGCGCTGCTAAAGACCAAAGCGCTGCTAAATGGTATACGTTAGACAACGCTTTCCAAAAGCGCTGCTAAAGGAATTATTTTAAAAGCGTTGCTAAAGGTAATACCTATGCCAACGCTTTTAGAAAGCGTTGCTTTAGGTGATTAAATTTTTTCCTAAAATTCCTAAATTAATCAAAAAACCCTCGCGCTGCTAAATTCCGTTCTTCGAATTCTCAAACAGAAACCCTCGGCGACGACGGCTAACCACTAGAAAGTGAAGAAGGAGAACTCAGCATCTTCCGCAGAAACATTCCACCGTCACCACCGCCATCGTAGGAAACTCACGTTGTCCCTTCATCTTCTTCCTCCATATTTTCGGACTCTGTTAATGAACTGGTTCGTTCCCCTTAGGTTTTGCTTTTGTGGCTCGACTTTTCATCTGTTTCTACCATTGAATCACAGGTTTGAGTTCTTGTTTTACTTCTTCCATTTTTTCATCTTGTTTTACTTCTACCATTGTTGTTTGAGTTTTTGTTTCTGCCATTCTTGTTTCTGCCACTATTTGTGAAGTGTAAAGTTAATTATTCATGTAGCTTCACGTGGGTTCCTTAATTATTCAAGCTAACGTACGTATTAGGCGTAGGAATTAAGCTAATGTACATACTGACTGGTATTTCCTAGATAACAAACACTTCAGGATTAGGAATTAGTAGTTATCAAACTTAATCAGCTAGCACTTTATCTAGAGGAAGAAGTAAAAACCTTTAAGATGTTCATGTGACAATTTTATCATATCAAGCCTTGTCTAGTAAAGAAATCATGCTGTCAAGTTATGCAAATTCCGACCAAACATCAAGGAGACTGGAGGTTCTGTTAGTGTAGCCAATGCTTCTAGCACAAGATTGATATATTGTCAAATTTGCTCAACAACCTCATCTTTTTCCTTTGTGTCATATTATGCTCATCTTTTTGTATTTGGATGTTGTCAAATCAAATCATAATAATGTTATACTCTAAAATGATTTATTGGAGTAGTATAATATGGGCTTATTATTGAGAGTTGAGTGATTTAGTAGGGAAACGAAGTAAATCATAATATGTTTCAATATTGACATGGAGTAGGTTATCAATTTGAGTGAATGGCCAAGTCACACATTTTGATGCAGAGCTGCTGCTAACACTTTGTAAGAAGCATAGAAAGCATAGAATACTGTCAAACAAACAATGTTTTTGGAATGTATCCTTAAGCCAAGAGTGGTTATTTTTTATTATTGTTTGAATTATGAAGTTAGCCAGATATTCATATTCACGACTTACCAAATATATTGCATTCATCGTGCTAAATCTTGAGTTTCCATTAGTTTCTATATTGAGTAAATAGATTTTGTTTTGTGGCTTTTTTTCAATTTAGAAAACTTATGTTTATGCTACTAGATGCAAGACAATGTCCCTTCGTTAGTGTCTACAAAGTGTACTTTTGCTATAGTTGTTCTTTTGCTCGAATGTGTACTATTAATGTGTACTATTGTATTTGTGTTTGCTTGCTCCGTATCCATTACGTGTATACTTTGCATTTTGACAGAAACGCATTATATTGTTTTGTGCTCTAATTAGTGTTTTTGTTTAGCTTACTAAATAGTAAAACCATGGATAAAAAATGGATGTGTGCCGATCGATTGTCAAAAGAGTACGAGAATGGGGTATTAGAGTTTGTTAAGTTTGCTGTTGAACACGCTGAAGACCCGAATAGAATGAAATGTCCTTGCTTGGGTTATTGTTATGTGGGTCGGGTTGACGCAGATGGATTGAAATCGCATTTACTGATGCGTGGAATTGATCAAAGTTATACGTATTGGATATTTCATGGTGAAAAAAGCAGCGAGAATGTTGAACCAGGGGTGAAAATTAATGTGACCTATGCTTCATACTACAATGTCATGGATACATATGATTGTGATCGAGTCGAAGAGATTGCAGAAGCACTTCAAGAAGATCTTCAGGATTTTCCCAAAATGTTTTAGAGTTTGGTAAGCGATGCGGAGAAACCGTTGTATAAAGATTGCCCCAAATTCACAAGATTGTCTGTGGTATTAAAATTGTACAACTTAAAGGCGTGCAATGGATGGTCGGATAAAAGTTTCACAGAGTTATTAGCCCTTTTGAGAGATATACTTCCTGAGGATAATGTTCTTCCTAATCGAACCTACGAGGCCAAAATTTTTTTGTGCTCTATTGGCATGAGCTATGATAAGATACATGCATGTCTAAATAATTGCATTTTGTTTCGAAACGAATATGCATCGTTGAATAAGTGCCCTAAGTGAGATTTATCTCGATATGAGAAACAATTATCTCCAGCGAAAGTCTTATGGTATTTTCCTATTATTCTAAGATTTAGACGCATGTTTCGTAGTGAAACCGATGCTAGACACTTGACTTGGCATGCAGATGAAAAAATTATCGATGGAAAGTTTCAACATCCGGCAGATGCACCATAATGGAAGAAAATTGATAATGGTTATCCTGATTTTGGAGAAGAAATAAGAAACCTTCGCTTGGCATTATCCACGGACGGAATGAACCCACATGGTCTTCAAAGTATCTCACATTCACCATGCCCTGTGATTCTTATGATTTATAACCTACCTCCATGGCTATGTATGAAGCGCAAGTACATGATGTTATCTATGTTAATTTCTAGGCCTAAACAACCAGGGAATGACATAGATGTATACTTGAAACCTTTAATCGAAGATTTGAAGATTTTGTGGGAGAACATTGTGGAGGTTTATGATGGATATAGGAAAGAAAGTTTCAATTTGAGGGAGATGTTGTTTGGCACAATTAATGATTTTTCAGCATATGGAAATCTATCCGAGTATAGCATTAAAGGTGAAAAAGTGTGTCATGTCTGTGAAGATGGAACCGATACGACGCGATTGAAACTTTGTCATGAGAATGTCTTTCTTGGTCATCGTAGATTCTTAAATTCTAAACATCAATATCGTGGATGGAGAAAATAATTCAATGGAGATACCGAACAACATAGAGCTCCACCTGGATTGACAGGTGATCAAATTTTGAAAAGGTGAAAGATGTGAGTATTCAGTTTGGCAAGCCTTTTGCATATAAAGTTGTCACAGGTGGGTGGAAGAAGAGGTGATTTTTTTTTGAATTGCCATATTAGAAATCTTTGTACGTAAGACATTTTCTTGATGTTATGCATATTGAAAAAAATGTATTTGAAAGTGTTATCGGTACGTTACTCAATATAAAAGGAAAGTCTAAGGATGACCTTAAAGCAAGGGAGGACATGGTAGAGATGGGAATAAGAACTGAATTAGGACCCGTGAAGAAAGGAAGACGAACATATCTACCACCTACTGATTATACTCTATCTAGAAAGGAAAAGAAAATATTGTGTAAGTTTCTGAGTGAAGTTAAAGTTACAGAAGGTTATTGCTCAGACATTAGAAGATTTGTGTCTATGAAAGACCTCAAGTTAAAGATTTTGAAGACACATGATTGCCATGTCATAATGGAACATTTTCGACCAATAGGTATACGTTCTAGTTTTCCAGAAAAAGTATTAAGCGCTATAACTAAATTGTGTTTTTTCCTCTGGTCAATTTGTAGTAAGGTGGTCGATCCTGAGATCTTACCAGTATTGCAAAAATAAATATTTGTTACTTTGTGTGACCTTGAAATGTATTTCCCTCCATCATTTTTTGACATTATGGTACATCTTGTTGCACATCTTGTTGTTCATCTTGTGAAAGAGACACAATTGTCTGGACCAACTTATATGAGATGGATGTACCCTGCTGAACGTTATATGAAAATATTAAAAGGGTAGGTGAAAAACCGAAGTCATCTAGAGGGTTGTATCATTGAGTGATACGTTGTTGAAGAAGCGGTTGAGTTTTGTACTGAATTTTTGTCCAATGTGAAATCCATTGGACTCCCCAAATCTCTCTTTTTCGAAAACAAAAGAAGGTAAAAAATTAATTTGAAATGAAATTGTGACAATATCAAGGGATGGACGGGATCAAGTGCATTTGTATGTTCTGCACAATGACAATGAGGTTGAGCCGTTTGTTGAAATGCACAAGGTTATACTCCGCGGTGAGAATCAAAGTAGAAATGAAAATTGGATAGTACGAGAGCACAATCAAAGTTTTATACAATGGTTTAAGGAGCATATATATTCAAAGTTTCATTTAAATCCCGCTTCAATATTAGACAGGTTGAGATGTTTGGCATATGGTCCAAGTTCCATTGTGTTTTCTTATAGAGGATACGAAATTAATGGATACACATTTTATACCAAAGAACAAGATGATTAAATTACTATGCAAAATAGTGGTGTCTCGGTGGTAGATGAAGCAATGCACATTTCTAGTATGAAGGAATTAAACCCCAAATATGAAAATCTGTCATATTTTGGGGTTACCAATCACATTTGGGTGTTTGATTACGAGAAGTTTCATATTCCTATCTATGGTTGCAAGTGGGTACATAATAGTGGCATACGAATGGATGAGTCAGGGTTTTTGCAAGTGGATCTTAATAGGGTGGGGTACAAAGATGAACCTTTTATTCTAGCCTCTCAAGTTAAATAAGTGTTCTATGTCACAGACTCGAAGAGTACGAAATGGCCTATAGTTCTTTTATCTAACAAAGTGATTGATGATAAAAGTGTAGATCAAGGTGATGTTGATGTTGAGAATGAGTTGTATATTAGAAACGATCGAGATGAAAATACTACAACGGATGAATCATATATCAGAAAAGATCATGATGAGGGAATTTGGATCAATCCCTCCATCCGCGTTCTTAAGAGACAAGTAATTCGCAACCCAACCAAGAAAAGAAAGAGATGTTAGTGAAAGAGGTTGTCATACCCCAAAATTTGCCCTCCATCTACTCAAGAGATTTCATACATCTATGCTCAAGGATTCCTCAAGAGTTGATCAGACAAACTCTCTCCTAGACAATCAACCCAAACTAGGGTTTGGTATCTCTCAAGTCAAGATGAACTTCCAACATCTCCAATGGCCTTCATGCCTCCTCATATGCTTCAAAGATTCTCCATGTCAAGTTTCAAGCTTCACAAGTCATGTTTCCTCAAACAATTGCTGAGATGGTTGAAAATCAGTTGTATTGGACAAAAAGTCAACTGTGGTCAACATACAGTCAAACTTCATAATTTTTGGTCAACATCCTCATTTTGAAGTTACATTCATCATTTGATCAAGGGTTGATCATGATTCATCAAGAAAACTCAAGATTTGCTCAAAAGTCAAAATTAGGGTTTCTAGGTGAAAAGTCAACAGAACTTTGACTGATCATAACTTTCTCATACTTTCTTAGAAATTTTTCCACCACCTCTTGTTTTGAAGGAAATTCAATTCTCTACAACTTCATGTCTCACAAGAATGTCCAAAAAATGCTTCATTTGAGAGGTATAGCTCAAAACATTACAGGTCATTTTCAAAGTCAACAAAAAGTCAACTTTTTGTTTTGAAGATATATTGAGCATGGTGACTCCAATTGAGATGAGACCAAAAGGGTTGGTTAGAGGACTCTTAGAGCTTTCCAAAAAGTCCAAGAACACTCAAAAATGTGGAAAATTGAGCAAGATACACCATTCACAAGTTGGGCAATTTTGAAAGAATGCACAAAGAGAGATACTTCTAAAAATCAAATCTTTTGCAAATGGGCTTGCTTTTTCTTCATCCAAACTTATTCCTCATACAATTAGGAATATCCAAGACCAATGCCTTGAATTTTTGATTTATTTTTCTATTTAATTTTGAATTTATTCATTTAAATACAAATTAAATTTTAAAATAAATTATAAAATCAAAATTAATTGAAAGATTGATTTTATTCCTTCCTTGAGATTCAAGAAACTCACCAAAGTCCAGCAAATTTCGAAATTTGACAAAAATGGCAAGATTGGATTGGAATTGATCAAGTTTTGAAAATTTGATTTTATACAAAAATCAAATTTTGATTATCATTGAATGGTGATTGATTCTTGCCAAAAACTGTCTCAAATCCATCCAATATAAATACTTGATGCATACCAATCAAAAGGAAACGAAAAAATTGCCTCAAGAAACCCTAACCTAATTCAAAAAACCCGTGACCTTCAAGCTATTGGCAATCATACTTCCAGCCGTTTTCAATTAATTCTAAGGTGTCAAACACATTCCTTGGCATCTCCAGAGTCGATCCAGACCCTTACATTGTCAAAAAGCATCAAGAATCGCGAAATCCGAATTTGGTTTGTTCTTGAAATTTCAAAATTCGAATTCCTTCATTCATGCATTATTAACTCGATTTGTTGTTGTTTTTGTGTTTAGTTTGAAGCTTGCAAGCTTTCTGGGCAGACCAATTGAATTTCCATGGCCTGAATCGTGTTTCACCATGATTAGGGTTTCTGTGAACGAATTAGGGTTTCCTTTAAATGAAAAAATTGGACAATAAGACCTATGCCATTGAATTCGGAACACTCCAAGGAATCGAACCATGGCCTTAGATTTTATTTATATTATGTGTGCTGTGTTTTTGATGTTTGCCAGGGACTTTGCGTCGAACTATGGCCGACGCAGACTTTTCAAATATTCAAAAGGTTGAAGACGAAGCTTGGCGCGAGCGGGATGAAGCCAGAGAGCGACACGTGTAAATCCCATTCAATCCGTTTCCAAACAGTAGCGCGCGTTGGTTCAGATGGCAAGGGAGTGGGTTTTCAAGGTTTGAAGCTAGTGTCTCCAGTTCGATCCCTGGCTCAGACACTTATTTTTACAAGTTTGCAAAACCTCATATTTTCTATTTTTTCTATTTTATTTAATATTTTCATGTTATTTAATTTCTTTTCACAATTTTATTTCTGCATTAAAAACTCATCAAAAATAATTTTCTTTTTGCATTTATTTTCAGAAAATCTTTATTTAATTTAATAAATTAAAAAACATATTTTTGCATGCATATTTATTTTTATTTGTAATTTTGCATTTAAATCATTGTTAATTAGTTTTTAATTATTAAATTGCATCTAAAAAATCTCAAAAAATTATCTTAGTATATTTACATTATTTCCAGCATGTCATATTTTTTTCCAATTTAAAATTTGCATTTTTCTAACATTTTCTCTTATTTCGATTTCATCATATTATCCGATTTCTTGTTCGTTTCACAGGTTCTTCCAATTCGGACGTTTCATTACTATTTTCGTTTTATTTTCCAATAATGTAACTGTATATGGGATGTAATAGTTTAATTTAGGACTTTATTTTCCGCATTTTAAATTATGTATCTGCCCCAAAGCCTTGTAATAGCGTAGGACATTTACCTTTCCACACTTTACATTCCGCATTTTAATTTCCGCACCCTATAAATTGCTAGTAATTAGGCGTGTATGGCAAGACTAAAATTGAACATAGCCCACTAATTTTCAAGATAACATATTCTGAAATCAACACACTTCTTTCACACACGCACCCTTAGGGTAATTCTCTCTGCCTTTGCGAATTCAAAATGGTCATGTCCTCGAACGTAGAGGTATTCTAGCACCGTTGCCTTCCAAACAAATCATCATAGTCCCTTCGATACAAAGATCATAAGACCCACGATGTCGCCCGAATACATGATCTTGACCCTCGATTGTCGCCACGAAAATGATGATAGTCCTTCGAATGTGCTAGGATACTTCCTACAAGTTGCTTTCTATGACCATCTGATGTCCCTTCGAATGTCCCGCTTACATCCAACGAATAGAGCTACCTACTAACTAATGGTACGGCTAGCGCTATTCTAAAGGAATGTAGAAGTACAATAAAATGACCAATTCTGAGTGGGTAAATAAGTCTTTTAGTTGCTTGCTGTACCAAATGCTTTTCACACCACACACTTTTTTCAAAGTTCAAATTCTTTTCGAAACAAAAACATTTCCGAACACTTTGTATACACTCCTACATGAGTCATTACAAAGTCAAAGCGAAATGCCTTTTTTTTCAAAACATCTTTGTCAAAAACACAGAAAGCAATTTTAAAAAGTGATCTAGAGCAACTAAGAGCCCGTAGATAACTACGGATGGAAAGGGGTGCTAATACCTTCCCTTTTCATAACCATTCTCCCGAACTCAGAATCTAACGAAGGTCTTTTTCTGTTACTTTTACCTTCCCTTAATTGGATAAAAATAAAAGTCGGTGGCGACTCTTGCTATCCGCACATTTGGATACAAAAATCCTACAAAGTCAGTTCACCGTATCACAGAACTGATGACTCTGCTGGGGAGTACACCCTAAAAGAGAGAATTGCCTTAGGGATTTCTAGATCATTTTTACTGCTTTTTGTTTGACTTGTATGCTTTATCTTTAAGGGTTGCTTGGGTATTATATTGTTGGGGGATCCTACACCCGGATCCGGGTTTCCTTTTAGGTAAGTAGCATTAGATCATCGCGACCGCTAGACGTATAACTAAACGGTCAACATGATGGCTACGTTAGCATGACACTTTGGTTGTCCCGATACTCTTCATTCCCAAGTTGGAGATAGTATTTGGCTTCTGCGTGGTGTCATCAAGCGCTAACTAAACTTTTAGAACCTTAATTGACCCATCTTGGCCATTAGAAGGTAGTGAGATGGCGGCTTTGGTGTAGACCGGGTTGGTTGATACTCGATGCTACGCTCATTGAGATTAGACTTTTGGGACATTTTCGATCGACCACTTGGCGTCGATTGAAATAAGCGCCTACGAGAAAGATCGTGATGTGAGATTCCTAGAACCCGGTTACTATTATAGGACAGATGAACCAACTCAAACTTTTGGTGGGGTAATCACCTATACCTCATGCAAGCCTTAAACCTAGGCTCATTGTGTGAATTGTTTGTGTGTGCTAAACATGACATCATGACATCATTTGCATTGCATATCATTTCTAACTATTTCAAGGACCTAGGGATTTATCTTTGCTCTGTTTTGTAGGGATTATGGCTTCTAGAAAGACTATCCGAATCAACTTCATGGGTATACCTTCTCAACTCAAAGAATTGGTTTCAGAAATTCCCGACCATGCTCAGTTAATCAAAAGACATGGTTATCTACTTGATTTGGTTATCTCCGGTTTTGAAGAAGATATGATGCATGTCCTATTCCAGTTCTTTGATCCGAAACACCATTGCTTTACATTTCCAGATTATCAGTTGGTTCCTACCTTAGAAGAGTTCTCTAAGCTACTTGGGATACCTATTCTTGACCAAATTCCATTCACCGGTTTGGAAAAGGTTCCTAAGTTCGAAGACATCGCATCCGCCTTAGACATTGAAGCCAATTGGGAAACTAGAAGTGGAGTTAAGGGTTTACTTTCCAAGTTCTTAATCAAGAAAGCCCGAGAATTCCTCAAAGTTATGAGTTTCCATGCATTTGAAAACATTGTGGCCTTATTAATTTATGGTTTGGTTCTATTTCCTAACTCGGATCAATTCATAGATGTCAACGCCATCAAATTGTTTCTTACCCGTAATCCAGTGCTTACTTTACTTGGAGACATCCTACATTCTCTCCACACTCGTACTACTAAGCGACAAGGAACTCTCATGTGTTGTATACCGTTACTTTCAAGGTGGTTTATTTCGCACCTTCCTCCATCAGTTTTGAAGAATGAACAAAGGTTGAGATGGTCTCAAAGGTTAATGTCACTCTCTCATTCAGATATCCGTTGGAGTCTTTTCTCTCAAAAGGACTTCACATTCATTGAGCGTTGTGGAGAATTCCCTAATGTACCACTCCTTGGTATAAGGGGAGGTATTACTTACAACCCTTCTCTAGCTTCACGTCAGTTTGGTTTTGCCCGAAGAGATGGTCCACATGGTATGCTTCTCCAAGATGTTGTGTTCGACTACAATCACGATCTCCAGAATTACCGACGAAGGTTTATACATGCTTGGGGCATGGTAAAGAAGACTGATACCAAGACTTTGGGGCACCCGAACTCCATTCCTTGGGAACCTTACCTCAAATGGGTGCGAGCTCGAGCTCAAAACCTCATGATGCCATTCACGCTGTTTTACCAAGAATTATGGAACTGTTGCTATAGGTGACGTACCTATCTGTTCTCCATCCTGACATGCCTACTGATTTTGAAGACTTGAAGAGATCCTGGATTCTTCTTAAAGAAGAGAGGGATACCTTTGAAGCTCAGTGTTATGCAAGTGAGAAGAAAGTGTTAGAGTTGACCAAGCTACTTCACGAGGAGCGAAACATCAACGCTTACATCGGCACCAAGAGGAAGCGCCCATGGGAGACTTAGAGCTTTAGGATGTTTATGTTTTCTTTTATTGTTTTGAACTATCTTTTGTACTTAAAAAGAAAAAGAATAAAAAGAAGTACTAATAAATGTTTGTTCATTGCTTGTCTAACAAATTTAAATCTCTAAGGTCCTTGAAAACATTGCATTGCATTCGCATAAACATTGCATAGCATAGCATAACATTGCATCATAGGTACATTGGAGATTGGTTTTCTCATTTGCTCTCTATTTATTTTAGCAGAAATGGCTCTTGAACAGATCACAAAGATCTCCAAGCTCGTAATGCTCGGCCAGAGATGTTCACCACTTGGTCCAAGGCCAAGAAGATTTGAAGAAGCTCATCAACAAGAAGAAGAAGGTTGTTCTCCTCAACATGGGCGACGCTACAAAGGTGGTCCTAAGGTGGTCACCGATTGAGCTCTCTCAAGGAAGTGTCCATACCGAGGAAAGTAACAAGGGTGATGGTGAAGGCAACCGAACTTGAGAAGAACTATGATGATGGTCAATACCTAATGAAGATGACAAGTACAAGCAACTTGAAGATCGCCTAAATGCTGTGGAAAACTTGAAGATGTCCGGCTGAATTTTGATGATCCGAGTCTCGCCTCGTGTTGTGATTCCTCCCAAGTTCAAAGTTCCTACTTTTGCTAAGTATGATGGCATGTCTTGCCCAAAGCGCATTTGAAGTCCTATGTCCGTAAGATCAATCCCACATCGATGATGAAAGTTGTGGATGCACTATTTTCAAGAGAGTTTGTCCGAACCCAGCTTGGAATGGTACTATCACTAGAGAATGACCGTATCCGTACTTGGAGTGATTTGGTGATGCTTTCTGACAAGATGAGTACAATGAGTTGACACCCACTCGCATGCAACTACAAAGCATGTCTATGGGTCGTGACGAGAAGTTCAAAGAGTATGCTCGAAGTGGAGAGATTTAGCAGCGAGTTCAACCACCCTTGTCCAATAGGAGTTGGTTGATATGTTCATGGGGCCACCGACAGCCCATTCTTCAATCATCCGATTGAAACTCTTCACCGGATTCACCGAAATGATATTGACAGCGAGCGATTGAGGCGGTATCAAGTGGGAAGATTCGGTAGAGACATCTTCAAACGCTACGAAGAAATCTTTGGTGGTAAGAAAGAAGCCAATGCTGTATGGTCGAAAAGCCGAGCCAAGACCGACCGTGCTCAACTGTGGGGCCAGATCTCCAATCCTACATCAAGACAACCTCAGCGAGACAACGCGCGTAGTCAGAACGCGCCACGAAGACAGTTTACGAAGATCAACATGCCTTTGTCGCAAGCCTTGCAACACATGTTAAACGCAGAGCTGATAACCTTGAGGGATCCTCCTCAGAATGTCAATACCTCCTCTCCGAAATACAATCCTAATGCTAAGTGTGCTTACCATTCCAATAGCCCAGGACATAGTACTGATGATTGTTGGGCTCTGAAGAACAAGATTCAAGATATGATTGAAGCTAAACAGATTGAGTTTGACCCTCCTGTTGAGACTCCGAATGTAATTAACGCGCCTATGCCTAATCATGACAAGAGTTCCAATGTTGTTGGTGATGATACTTATGTTTTCAACATAGATGACTTGACCATTCCTCTGATGACTGTTAAGAAGAATTTGCTACAAGCCGGTGTCAATCCAGGATGCCCAGAGAATTGTCGTTGGTGCCCATCTACACCTGATGGTTGTGCTTAGTTGAGAAGACGTGTTCAGTGCATGATGGATAACCGTGAGATACTGTTTCTGAAACCACCTGTGTAGAAGTTGTGTGAAGAAATGTCTAAGTTGAAGATTGACAATGCGAATGAAACAACACCATCTGTGTGGGATACCTTGGGGAAGCCAAGTGGAAAGTATGATTACATGGTGAAGTACACTGTTCCTGAAAGCTACAAGATTCCTATTGAAGATGTTAAGGCGACCGGATGGGGTGACGATTTCCCAGAAGACTACGCTGATGTTAACACGATAAGGATTTCCTCCGCTGATCCTGTGCCTAGAGTGGCACCTCTCATCATCACTTCCAAGGCCCCATATTCCTCCGACAAAGCTATCCCTTGGAACTATGGAGTGATGTTTACTATCATGGCGTCAAGCAAGACCCTCGACCATTGAAGATCTTACAGAAGCTACCATTCCGACATTGACAACATCACCGGATCAAGTAAGGTGACCCGAACCGAAGGGTATTCTCTCCGATATCTCTCCTCCAAAAGACACCGCGACTCACTCGCATTTCACTATTCAACCCACTCCCAAGCTAGAGGGAAAGAACCAGTGGCTCATCCCGCCAACCGTAGTACCAAAGGAAGTTATCAAGACACCTCCAAACAAGAAATGGAGGAAATTCAAGATTATCAAGAAGAGTGATTACAATGTTGTGGAAGCTTAGGACAGACTCGTCCAAGATTTCCATGCTCGCTTTGCTCTTGTGCTCCGAGGCTCATGCTAATGCCTTGGTGGAGTTTCTGAAGAATGCTCATGTGCCGCAAGACACTACCACTGATCAATTCAAAGTTTGTATTGCTAGCCTGGCTGCCAACAACGGCCTAGGCTTCTCTGATGCTGATTTGACTCCTTCCGGAAAGAAACACAACAAAGCCTTGCACATCTCTGTTGAATGCAAGGGCACCACGTTATCTCATGTTTTGGTGGATACCGGTTCTGCTCTGAATATCCTTCCGAAGACTGCTTTTGATCGGCTTGATGTCGAAGGGTTGGTTCTGAGACCCATGACATTATTGTGAGAGCTTTTGATGGTTCTAAACGACAAGATTGGAGCTCACATCACTGTAAAGTCGGTTCCCACTTTTGATTCCACTTTCTTTGTCATGGACATCCGTCCCACTTATTCTTGCCTACTTGGACGCCTTGATACATGGGGCGTCATACCTCTACCTTACATCGTGTCGAAATACCGGTGAAAGGGAAGGTTGTTACAAGATGTGGTGAAGAAGAGTATATGGTCACCATCTACATCATTCCGATACCTTGAGATGGAAGGTGAATTCTTCGAGACTCCTGTCAAGCTTTTGAGACAATCCCGAGTCATGCCTGCTGACTCTCCCGTCACTCCTAAAGTTGCTAAAGTTCCGCCTAGGATGGCCTCACGAAAGATGCTCAAGCTGTTGAAGAAGGAGGTAGCTTTGGGGTCAGCCCCGATCTTCCTTTCAAATTTGACAAGACCGGTTTAGGCTTCACCATCAAGGGTCGAAGATGATACGCCACGAACGTGCCGCCAACTTCCTTTCCGCACGCCAGAGTGGAATCCATGCTATAGAAGACAACGACAACGACTTCGACATCGCAAGTGGATCTTCCTAACTCCGGATAAACGGCTCAAGAATTGGAAGACCAAGACGCTATACCAATCTCCTTTAGTCGAGTAATTGCTCTTGTTTTGTTTTGCTTTTCGTATTTCTTTATGTTTTGAACAATAAACTTTGAAAGCCTAGTGCCTTACCCGGGCATCATGGCTCGCGAGGGTTATTATCCGTCGTTTATGTATTTTCATTCAATAAATTCGTTGGACTTTTGCATTCAATTGATTGTTTTCTTTCTTTACTTTATCACCCCTTCAAAAGCTATGTGTTTCTTACACACCCACGTGGTACATCGCAGAATCACTCCGAATCTCGTTAATAAATATGCTAGTGCTAAATATGACTTCGATAATCCGATCTACCAAGTCAAGACGAAAGTGAGGAAGATTGTGAAGTGCCGGAGAACTTGCGATCTACAAAGAAGAACGAGTTATACACCACACGAAGAGCAAGTTGAGGTTGTGAATTTGGGTATTAACGAAGATGTAAAAGAGATCAAGATAGGAGCGGGTCTTGAGAATGTGTTAAAGAAAGGTTGGTTCAGATGCTACGAGACTATATTGAGGTTTTGCTTGGTCATACGAAGACATGCCGTTGGACATTGATATCGTGGTACACCGATTGCCGACAAAAGAAGGTTTTCTCCCAAGGAAATGTAGGTCGTCGATGCGCCCCGAGATGTCGAGAAAATCAAAGCCGAAGTTATGAAGCGCTCAACGCTGGTTTCTTAGTGTCACCTCTTATCCACAAAGGTTGCAAATGTGGTACCCGTACCTAAGAAGGATGGCAAGGTACGAATGTGTGGATTACGTAGATCGAACAAAGCGAGTCCGAAAGACGATTTCCCACTTCCTCATATTGATGTTCGTTGACAACATCGCCAACACAAGGTTTTCTCCTTCATGGATGGTTTCTCCTACAATCGATCAAAATGGCTCCCAAGACATGGAGAAGACTACTTTTGTTACATGGGGCACTTTCGCTACAAGGTTATGCCGTTCGATCAAGAACGCAGCCCCACTTATCGCTATGGTGACATTATTTCATGACATGATTCATCACGAGATAGAGGTCTACGCCGACGACATGATAGCACGATCACAGACTGAAGAAGAGCATCTTGATCATTTGCAGAAACTATTTGATAGATTGAAGAAGTACAGACTGAGACTCAATCCCAACAAGTGCACCTTCGGAGTCAGATCCGGAAAACTCCTAGGGTTTGTTGTCAGTGGAAAAGGTATTGAAGTTGATCCCGCCAAGGTTAAAGCTATTCAAGAAATGCCAGCTCCCCGCACCGAGAAGGAAGTCAGAGGTTTCTTGGGCCGATTGAATTACATTGCCAGATTCATTGCACACTTAACTGCTACTTGTGAGCCAATCTTCAAGTTATTAAAGAAAGATCAAGTAGTGGAATGGAATGACGATTGCCGATCGCTTTGACAAAATCAAGGAGTACCTACGTAATCCTCCTATCCCGATGTCAAGGAAGACCTCTTATCATGTACTTATGTTAGAGAACTCAATGGGTGTGTGTTGGGGCAACATGACGAGTCCAGTCGAAAAGAGCATGCAATATACTACCTTAGCAAAAGTTTACCGACTATGAAACAAGATACTCAGCTTGAGAAAACTTGCAACGCTTTGGCTTGGGCTGCTCCGACTAAGACAAGATATGTTGACTCACACTACCTTGTTGATTTCTAAGATGGATCCGATAAAATACATCTTTGAGAAACCAGCTCTCCGAAGAATAGCAAGATGGCAAATGATCTTGACCGAATATGACATCCAAGACACTTCTAAAGCGATCAAAGGAAGTGTGGTAGCCGATCATTTGGCTCATCAAGCCGTAGATGACTATCACCATGCGTCAATTTCCGACGAAGATGTTTTACTAGTTACTGATTGGAAGAACCAGCCGGACGAAGGACCCGAACAAGGATCCCGATGGACTATGGTCTTTGATGGAGCCTCAAACGCACTTGGCAATGGCATTGGCGCCATCATTACATCCCTACAAAGGACATACTCCTTTCACCGCCAGATTATGTTTCAGCTTGCACTAACAACATGGCCCGAAGCGCATCATGGGTCTTAAAGTCGCTATTGACTTAAGAATCAAGTTCTTACGAGTGTATGGAGACTCACTTTAGTGATCACCGATAAAAGGCGAGTGGGATACGAAGCATCCGAATCTCATTCCGTGGGAGCATGTTTTGAGTTTGATTCCTACTTCAAGAAATCACTTTTGATCATATTCCACGAGAAGAGAATCGGTTGCACGATTAGCTACTATGTCGCCTATGTTCGTGGTCGATGGGACAATGAGGCTCCCGATCATCATTGAGAAGTTCGACAAACCAACGATTGTTGTGAGCTTGACGCAAGAGAAACCTTGGTACTATGACGTGAAGAGGTATCTTGAGACTCGGGAATATCCCAGGGCATCATCAATGATAAGAAGTTCATGAGAAGATTCGCATCCAAATTCTTTCTCAAGAACGACATCTTATACAAGCGCAACCACGACTTGTGACTGTAGACCGAAACAAAGAATGCGTATCATGGAAGAGTTACGAAGGCTAATTTGGTACCCACTCCAATGGACACACCATGGCTAAGAAGATTTTGAGAACAGTTACTATTGGTCTACCATGGAAGTCGATTGTCACCGCTTTCGATCTTGTCACAAATGCCAGATTTATGCCGATAAAGTACATGTACCTCCAATACCTTTGAATGTTTTAACTTCTCCTTGGCCTTTTGCAATGTGGGGCATTGACATGATTGGAGAAATTAAGCCCACAGCTTCCAATGGACATCGTTTCATCCTTGTGGCAATAGATTATTTCACCAAGTGGGTAGAAGCAGCCTCGTATGCATCTGTTACCAAGAATGTTGTGGCTCGATTCGTCAAGCATAATCTTATCTGTCGGTATGGCACCCCCGAAAGGATTATCACAGATAACGACTCCAATCTTAATAACAAGATGATCACTGAACTCTGCACGCAATTCAAGATCAAGCATCACAATTCTTCTCCATATCGGCCTAAGATGAACGGCGCAGTGGAAGCCGCCAATAAGAACATTAAGAAGATTATACAGAAGATGACAGTGACTTACAAAGATTGGCATGAAATGTTACCATTTGCTCTTCATGGTTATCGCACTACAAAGACGAACATCAACAGCGCAACCCCTTCTCTTGTATACGGTATGGAAGCCGTCTTACCCATCGAGGTTCGATACCCTCAACCGTAGTCTTCCAGACGCAG
This sequence comes from Vicia sativa, assembly GCA_021764765.1. Classification (NCBI taxonomy): domain Eukaryota; kingdom Viridiplantae; phylum Streptophyta; class Magnoliopsida; order Fabales; family Fabaceae; genus Vicia; species Vicia sativa. Next base: position 282,816,839 of record CM038793.1, on the reverse strand, counting down.
TTATGCGAGGATGATTGGATTCGCACACCTTGACCGATTAATTTGATTGATGAGAACGACTCGCGTCCATCCGCCATGGATGATTTATCGAGCGAATGATCGAGCATTTAACAAAAGGTCAAACACCGAGTCTACCAAATCGGTGATCTAGTAGTCAAGCGCATCATTCTTCCACAAGGTGATCCCAAGGGCAAATGGACTCCCACCCATGAGGGACCATTTGTAGTCAAAACAAGATTTTCCCGGAGCTATGATACTTAGCACCATGGACGGTGAAGACTTCCCACCCCGTGAACGCAGACATAGTCAAAAATACTACGATAACGAGACCCGCTAGGTCGATCGACCTAGGCAAAAATAAGGGCATCTGGCGAACCAAAAGGTTCGGGCAAAAGTTAAGGATATATACAAAACATGTACACCCGGCAAGTCGAAAACCTGAAAAGGCGGCTTGGGCAAAAAAGGGTATCCCGTAGAGAAAACCCGAAAGGGCGGTCTAGGCAAAAGTTAGGATTTAAGCGCATAACTATGTCTCTTCCGATCACCGCCTGCACTACTATCAGCATTCAAGGTTCAAATGGCGAGGATCAGTCTACTCACTTTCTACTGACAGTAAAGAGATGAGATAGTCGAAATATATGAGTACTAGCATAGTTGGAACTTAACGAGATTGTTTCCGCATAGATTTTTACCTTTCTTGTGTACAAACTACTTGGCCATACGCCACCTTTCAAATAAACGCAAACTTCTTTCTCTTTACAATTTCTGCTGTTGTTATTTGCAATAAGTCCAACGTTTGCTTTGAATGATTACACGCATTTGACAATAAAAATCTCTTGGAAAACATACGAAAAGTGAACATACAAAGGTAACTGCTGCAGGCTCCAGGAATTGAGATGACGATGAAAGTCACCAAAACATTCCCCCACAGAGCATGATCCCCCACAAAGGTGTCACTCACAACACAACTCCCCAGCAGAGCAAAAGGGAATCCACGAGCTGCAATTCCACTCGACTAAGTAATGTTACATCGGTCTCCAAGCAGTAACACCTCACCCCCAGTCAAGGTATTTATCCCCGGTATCTCTCATGCCTTTTTCCCCAACAAGATCTCACCCAAGACTTGGTCAGATAGTGTATCGGAGGAACCTACATCTTCATTCCCCAGCCAGAGATTACAACGGGATCCTGACTCTTCCAACCCCTCCAAGAACTATCAAATGATCTCCAGATCTGCACCTGTAATCCCCAGAGCGCCTCCTAAATTTCCTCAGCAGGATCTACATACAAGGTCCCCAACAGATCGCCTCCCAGACTCTCCTCAGCAGGGTCCATATATGAGATCTCCAACAACGAGCCTCTCTAATCCCTACCTTCCTCAACAATATCTAGGCCCAAGACTTGGTCAGATAGTGCATCGGAGGAATCCAGGGTATCTTTCTTCTCCTTCAAAAGCAGGGACTTCCACCTACTCAATTCCCCAAGCAGGAGTCAGAAATCTTCAAACAGAGCATCCGCATCTTCTTCAAGATGGATATGTTTTGAAATACCACAACATCTATCATTCATACATTACTCATAAAGTCATAATTCATGCATATGTCATTCATATACACTGTCATGCATCATACTTTGCATAAAACTAACCAATATTCTGTCAAAGTTCCTCTTGTTTTCTCCAAAACATGTAACAGTCATTTCTAACGCAAACAGGTCCAGGATTAAGCCCCGAATCGATGGGAAAACTATCTGAAAGACCGCCCTTGGTTGTCCTCTGATGACTGGTCCAGGATTAAGCCCCGATTCGACGGGAAAACTATCTGAAAGACCGCCTTTGGTTGTCCTCCGACGATGGTCCAGATTAAGCCCGAACCGACGGAAAACTATCCGAAAGACCACTCGGTTATCCTCCGATAATGTGCAATGGATCAACACCGATGCACAACAGGAAGCTATCCACATTTTGCCAACTACTATCTCCTCGTAGTAATCGGCACGAAGATTTATTCGACCCTTCCTATTATCAACAACAACTATAGAGTCTAGCGACTATTGCCTTGGATGGCATCTTAAGCCCATCTCCGACTACTTATCAAAGGCTTCACTTTCGAATGCATATATGGTTAAAAATCAATACAAACCAATAACTTCATTAAAAAATGAGCACGAAGTCTAACGTATGACTCTAGATGGCATCTTAAGCCCATCTCCATGCTCCTTCCGAACGCCTACGAGCCTAGCGACGGCTCACTCCCCAAAGATCGATCTTTCCAGATGGCATCTTAAGCCCATCTCCGTCAATTCTCCTATCGACATTCTCGAGTCTAGCGACGACTCATCTTCCAAATAAGTATCCATTTCCAAATGGCATCCGAAGCCCATTCCCGCATCATCCACCAACAATGAGTGCAAATTTTCGGTGTATCGAGTGTTCAATCATCTTCTACCTGTGTCACAAAGACAAGCTTGTCAATCTAACCCTCCAAAGACAAGAAGATTGAACAGGGCATGTCATACCCCAAAATTTGCCCTCCATCTACTCAAGAGATTTCATACATCTATGCTCAAGGATTCCTCAAGAGTTGATCAGACAAACTCTCTCCTAGACAATCAACCCAAACTAGGGTTTGGTATCTCTCAAGTCAAGATGAACTTCCAACATCTCCAATGGCCTTCATGCCTCCTCATATGCTTCAAAGATTCTCCATGTCAAGTTTCAAGCTTCACAAGTCAAGTTTCCTCAAACAATTCGAGATGGTTGAAAATCAACAGATTGACAAAAGTCAACTGTGGTCAACATACAACAAACTTCATAATTTTTGGTCAACATCCTCATTTTGAAGTTACATTCATCATTTGATCAAGGGTTGATCATGATTCATCAAGAAAACTCAAGATTTGCTCAAAAGTCAAAATTAGGGTTTCTAGGTGAAAAGTCAACAGAACTTTGACTGATCATAACTTTCTCATACTTTCTTAGATATTTTTCCACCACCTCTTGTTTTGAAGGAAATTCAATTCTCTACAACTTCATGTCTCACAAGAATGTCCAAAAAATGCTTCATTTGAGAGGTATAGCTCAAAACATTACAGGTCATTTTCAAAGTCAACAAAAAGTCAACTTTTTGTTTTGAAGATATATTGAGCATGGTGACTCCAATTGAGATGAGACCAAAAGGGTTGGTTATAGGACTCTTAGAGCTTTCCAAAAAGTCCAAGAACACTCAAAAATGTGGAAAATTGAGCAAGATACACCATTCACAAGTTGGGCAATTTTGAAAGAATGCACAAAGAGAGATACTTCTAAAAAATCAAATCTTTTGCAAATGGGCTTGCTTTTTCTTCATCCAAACTTATTCCTCATACAATTAGGAATATCCAAGACCAATGCCTTGAATTTTTGATTTATTTTTCTATTTAATTTTGAATTTATTCATTTAAATACAAATTAAATTTTAAAATAAATTATAAAATCAAAATTAATTGAAAGATTGATTTTATTCCTTCCTTGAGATTCAAGAAACTCACCAAAGTCCAGCAAATTTCGAAATTTGACAAAAATGGCAAGATTGGATTGGAATTGATCAAGTTTTGAAAATTTGATTTTATACAAAAATCAAATTTTGATTATCATTGAATGGTGATTGATTCTTGCCAAAAACTGTCTCAAATCCATCCAATATAAATACTTGATGCATACCAATCAAAAGGAAACGAAAAAATTGCCTCAAGAAACCCTAACCTAATTCAAAAAACCCGTGACCTTCAAGCTATTGGCAATCATACTTCCAGCCGTTTTCAATTAATTCTAAGGTGTCAAACACATTCCTTGGCATCTCCAGAGTCGATCCAGACCCTTACATTGTCAAAAAGCATCAAGAATCGCGAAATCCGAATTTGGTTTGTTCTTGAAATTTCAAAATTCGAATTCCTTCATTCATGCATTATTAACTCGATTTGTTGTTGTTTTTGTGTTTAGTTTGAAGCTTGCAAGCTTTCTGGGCAGACCAATTGAATTTCCATGGCCTGAATCGTGTTTCACCATGATTAGGGTTTCTGTGAACGAATTAGGGTTTCCTTTAAATGAAAAAATTGGACAATAAGACCTATGCCATTGAATTCGGAACACTCCAAGGAATCGAACCATGGCCTTAGATTTTATTTATATTATGTGTGCTGTGTTTTTGATGTTTGCCAGGGACTTTGCGTCGAACTATGGCCGACGCAGACTTTTCAAATATTCAAAAGGTTGAAGACGAAGCTTGGCGCGAGCGGGATGAAGCCAGAGAGCGACGCGTGTAAATCCCATTCAATCCGTTTCCAAACAGTAGCGCGCGTTGGTTCAGATGGCAAGGGAGTGGGTTTTCAAGGTTTGAAGCTAGTGTCTCCAGTTCGATCCCTGGCTCAGACACTTATTTTTACAAGTTTGCAAAACCTCATATTTTCTATTTTTTCTATTTTATTTAATATTTTCATGTTATTTAATTTCTTTTCACAATTTTATTTCTGCATTAAAAACTCATCAAAAATAATTTTCTTTTTGCATTTATTTTCAGATAATCTTTATTTAATTTAATAAATTAAAAAACATATTTTTGCATGCATATTTATTTTTATTTGTAATTTTGCATTTAAATCATTGTTAATTAGTTTTTAATTATTAAATTGCATCTAAAAAATCCCAAAAAATTATCTTAGTATATTTACATTATTTCCAGCATGTCATATTTTTTTCCAATTTAAAATTTGCATTTTTTCTAACATTTTCTCTTATTTCGATTTCATCATATTATCCGATTTCTTGTTCGTTTCACAGGTTCTTCCAATTCGGACGTTTCTTTACTATTTTCGTTTTATTTTCCAATAATGTAATTGTATATGGGATGTAATAGTTTAATTTAGGACTTTATTTTCCGCATTTTAAATTATGTATCTGCCCCAAAGCCTTGTAATAGCGTAGGACATTTACCTTTCCGCACTTTACATTCCGCATTTTAATTTCCGCACCCTATAAATTGCTAGTAATTAGGCGTGTATGGCAAGACTAAAATTGAACATAGCCCACTAATTTTCAAGATAACATATTCAAATCAACACACTTCTTTCACACACGCACCCTTAGGGTAATTCTCTCTGCCTTTGCGAATTCAAAATGGTCATGTCCCTCGAACGTAGAGGTATTCTAGCACCGCTGCCTTCCAAACAAATCATCATAGTCCCTTCGATACAAAGATCATAAGACCCACGATGTCGCTCCGAATACATGATCTTGACCCTCGATTGTCGCCACGAAAATGATGATAGTCCCTTCGAATGTGTTAGGATACTTCCTACAAGTTGCTTTCTATGACCATCCGATGTCCCTTCGAATGTCCCGCTTACATCCAACGAATGGAGCTATCCTACTAACTAATGGTACGGCTAGCGCTATTCTAAAGGAACGTAGAAGTACAATAAAATGACCAATTCTGAGTGGGTAAATAAGTCTTTTAGTTGCTTGCTGTACCAAATGCTTTTCACACCACACACTTTTTTCAAAGTTCAAATTCTTTTCGAAACAAAAACATTTCCGAACACTTTGTATACACTCCTACATGAGTCATTACAAAGTCAAAGCGAAATGCCTTTTTTTTCAAAACATCTTTGTCAAAAACACAGAAAGCAATTTTAAAAAGTGATCTAGAGCAACTAAGAGCCCGTAGATAACTACGGATGGAAAGGGGTGCTAATACCTTCCCTTTTCATAACCATTCTCCCGAACTCAGAATCTAACGAAGGTCTTTTTCTGTTACTTTTACCTTCCCTTAATTGGATAAAAATAAAAGTCGGTGGCGACTCTTGCTATCCGCACATTTGGATACAAAAATCCTACAAAGTCAGTTCACCGTATCACAGAGGTAATATAGTAAAATGTTATATATTCTGTCATTTTCAATAAAATTATTTATTTGTCATTTTATATACTCAATTGATTATGGAATTAGATATTTGGAATTAGATATTTGGAATTATATATTTGGAATTAAATATTTGTCATTAGATACTAATGTTTTTCTTTATTACAGGTTAGATGACTAGTAACGAGGATCACCCACACGATGATTCTATTAATGTTGGAGACATTGGTGGAGGCAAATCCGATAAGGGAGTGGAAAAGAAATTAAATGAGGAAAAACTATTATGAATAATATAGTTCGTGATAGAGATAAAGGCATAAAATACGATGTGCATTGGAGTCCAAGTGACCAATTAATTGAGCCTAACGGTTCTAAATTGACAAGTTACATTGGTACAGTTTTAAGGAGAGAAATTCCAATAACTTGTGATGAGTGGAGAGATGATAAGTTGGATGACGCTAAAAACAAAATCTGGAGTGAGATACAGGTACTTTAAATTATGTCTTTAAATTACGATTATGTATTTAAATTACTTATAGAACGCACTCTAAGTATGTTTTTTGAAGAGGTATTTCAATATTGATGACATAAGAAAAGATTATTGTCTTGGATTGACCGGCAAAATACTAAGAGGGTTAGAACATATTTAAACAGAAAATATCTTAAAGATGCCGAAAAATATTTTATTGATGCAGAGCGTCCAATAGAATATGCAGATGTGATTTCACTTAAAGAATGGGATGTTTTTAAAGCCAAACGAAAAACCCCAAAATTTCAGAGTGTAAGTGACGTAAATCTCCAAAGAGCATCATCTCCCGCGTATCCATACCAAAAAGGGTGTTTGAGATATGCACGATTAGAACAAAAAAAAAGTATGTATTTATAAATTGCAATGATATACTTGTTCATCAAGAGTTATAACTGATCTTATTTTTTGTGTTATTGTGTAGTTAAAAGAGGACAATAGTTCTGAAACATCTCTTCCAGAACATGTTTTGTGAAAGGCTGCCCGTGTGGGTATGGATGGAGTTCTTAAAGAAGATGCACAACAAATCTTTGAAAAATACGTAAGTATAAAATTAATTCTTTAATTAAATCAAATTTTTAGTAACATATAATATTCATGTTTTTTTGATATTCATATGAATTTCAGGAGATTCTGTCTCAGTCTACATCTCCACCAGATGATTGCAGGAGCATACTTAGTTGAGCATTAGATGTTCGTGAGTATTCTGGTCGGGTGAGGGGTAAAGGACATGGGGTTACTCCAACATCCTTGAAAAAGAACAATCCAAAGACAAAAGCTTCTAGTAATAAAGAACTGCAGGCAAGGTTGGATGCATTAGAAGCTGAAGTTCTTGAATTGAGGAAGGAAAAAGCAAGACACCAATCAGAAAGGGAAGCTTCGGGTGTTAAAGAAACTAGTGACATAGCTAGTGTCAATTGTGCAGTTCAACCGAGTATTCCCGAGGTAATTATATATATTATTATGAAATTAAATTACTGTAATTTATTTAACTGACATATAGACACATTAACGATGTCATATTCATTATTGATTCTAGGGCATTTCACCTTGTCAACTCTTTTTAGAGACACCGACTTATGGCATGGTTGGCAAGGTAAAAGGGCATAACACTCTAGGAGAAGTACTTCATCATAAATCGCTCCCTTTTGGATATTGAAAGTATCAATTGATATTGCTTTAGAGGAGGGTGCGTTATTAACAATCCCAGACAAAGTTTCGGATGATACATTGGTGGGAGAGGAAATAGGAGCGTATGTTGCATGGCCGTCAAGACTCATTCGCATAGATGATGGGGTATACTTAAAACCATTATGAACCTTTGAGTACTCAAATTTTTTACGTTCATTTTACTTACATTTTTTTTGCATGGTAATGTTAGACTCCTACAAAACCCAAACCAAAAGATAAGGAGATTACGCGGCCAATCGAGTCAGTGGCATCAAAAAAACAGGTACAACACAATTTGTCATCTTATACTTGACCACTATAATTTTATGATATTTAGATTATTCTTGCTAAAGAGATTGAAGCTGTCAATAGGGGTAAGGAGCCTGTAATTAGCAACATTCCCACTGAAATATAAAGTGTTGCTAAGAGGATTGGGGCTAGAAAGAAAACTACTTCACAGTATAGGTCGTGCCTTTAGACATATATAAGCTTCACAATAATTTCGCAAGGTGGTACTAGTCTTATACCCATGGATGCAGGGATTTATGGTTCTGAAGGCATGACAACAATTGGTAAGGAGGATTTGGAACAAGTTTCTAGACACTTGACATTAGGCGTCGTTGTTATCAATACATACATCAGGTATACTCCAACCAACTTTGTTTAATTAATTGAAGAATTTATTTACTCATTTCAATGAATAATTAATGTTAATGATGTTTTTATTTAAGGTTTTTATATGACAAGTTGATTCGCCTGCGTGGATTGGAATCCAGATTCGCTTTCATAAATCCCAACTTTGTCCATGCAGGATCAATCATCTCAAAACCAGATGAAGTAATAGTGTTTGTACTCCATTTATTTATGATCAACAAACATACAGAAAAATTGTTCTTTTTACCATATAATACTGGCCACAAGTAAGATTTTCATTCTAAATTTCCTCTATTATAATTTTTTCGTTTTTTGACGTTGTTTGAAAGTTTCCATCTAAAATTTATTTAATATTACAGTGGACACAGGTTATTGGTTGCGATTAATCCTGTGAGAGAAATTGTATTATATCTGGACTCATTGGGCAATGATTGGACAACATACCCAGATATGAAGAAGACGATTGACACGTAAGTGAGATTGTTCTAAAATATTCCTCTGTATATTTAATTATTTATGTGCGATGGTTCTAAATATTCGTTATTATTTTATTATAACATTCTACAAAGTTTTCGAGCACAAAGAGATATTCAAGTACCAAGGAGTAGAGTCAGCAATATTTTTGTGATCAAAGTGGAGGTATATATTTTCACAATTTTGATTATATAGCGATGATACTTGATAAAACAAGTTAAGGTGTATATTTTGATGTATATCCGTATTTTCTTTCCATGTGTAGTGTCCTCGTCAGTGTAATTGTGTAGATTGCGATTATTTTATGTTGAGGTTTATGAAAGAAACTCTTCTTTTGGACCGATTAGAGATTCCATCCACGGTATAATTTATAACTTAGGAATTATTTTAATATTTCTCATAAAATGACTTAGTGTTTTAAGTAAATCATATTATGTTATATTATTATATAGGACTTTGATGAATTCAAGTGTGCTTATTACTCAAAAGATCAATTGGATGAACTTATGGAGGCTTGGTGCCAATTTGTTATGGAGTTGAGAATTTTATTATAAGTTATAACTTTGATTTTTGAGAATATAATATATGTCATTATAGTTGTGTTACAATATTATTGTTTTTGTTGTTGTTATTTGGTAACTTGTATGAATTTCGATTTTTTGATTTTGTTTCAGGTTATATAGGTGCAGATCGATGTAGAAGATATAGATATTTTGTAATTCATTGTTGTATATATTAATGTTGTTGTTGTTGTTTCAAGTTGTTTCATTGTTGTATATATTGTGCAAAAAAGGATTGAAGATGTATATTGATGTTGTTGTAATATTGTTTCATTGTTGTATATTGATGTTGTTGTTTGTTTCAAATTTTATATTGAAGCTACAAATTCTGGTAAAAATCTGGTGAAAATGGTGAAATTAAATCTGATAGGCAGCATTTTATTTTAAATGAAAAAAAATTATATTAAAAAATTTATTAGGGAAAGCGCTGCTAAAGGGGGGAATAGACAGCGCTTTTAATGAGAAGCGCTGTCTAATGTGGATGAAAAAGCGCTGCTATAGGGGCAATAAAAAAGCGCTGCTATAGGGTAAATAAAAAAGCGTAGTATAAAGTAAAGCGCTGCTAAAAAGGGAATCTATAGCAGCGCTATTCAAGAAAAAGCGCTGCCTAAAGAGTATCTATAGCAGCGCTTTTACCAAGCGCTCTCTAAAGCTCCACCTAAAATTCTTTCAAAAGCGCTGTTTAAAGTGAAAGCGCGGCTAAAGAGGGTACCTATAGCAGCACTTTTCAGGAAAAAGCGCTGCCTAAAGGGTATTTATAGCAGCGCTTTTACTGTAACCTTAGCACTGTCTATACCTTTAGCAGTGGTGGTTTTAGCAGTGCTTTTAAGCGTTGTTAAAGGCCTAAAAAAGCGTTGTCTAATCCCTTGTTTGGAGTAGTGATACTTAATGAGTTGATTACAAAATATGAGTTACTCCCTCTATTTATAGTTTTATGTTAGCTTTCTCCCTAAGCCAAAAATCCCAAATCTATAAATATCCAAAATACATATGTTAGACCTTAATCGAAATCCTGTGTGAAGCAACCTACTTCGAAACTTCGACAACTACATACAACTCGACAAACTAAACTTTCTGACACACCTTGTGTCGAGGAACAACCTATTTCAACACAACTTGCGTCGAGTAACAACCTGCTTCGACACAAGGAATTAAACTTTCAACATAACACCCAATTCATTGTGTCTAAGCTATCTATATTCATCATAGCTCTTAGTCTTCCAAACACTTTGACTTGCACACCCTTTGTCATAATGTATGCAATCAGATTCTCAGTTCTGCAGTGTTTCAAGTTCATCTTCCCATCTGCTACCTACTCTCGAAAATAATGGAACCTCATCTCAATGTGCTTGATTCAACCATGTGTTGTCGTGTTCTTTCTTAGATTGATAGCTGAAATTCTGTTGATCTTCATGGTAATTGCTCCATGACCTTTCTCTGTGATTTCTTCGACAAAGTTCACCATCCATGTTGCTTGACATGCACAAAGAAAAGCAACTATGTATTATGCTTCGTAAGATGATAATGCCACTACTGGTTCTTTTCTCGAACTCCAAGCAACTGGTGTACCACCTAGCATGAACGCATATTGTATTGTGAATTTTTGATCCTCAACATCACCACACCAACTTGAGTCAGTGAATCCCACTAACTTGCACTCTTTTCCAATATCATTTGTTGGAAACAAAATTCCATAGTCGAGAGTTCCTTTCATATACCTTAGTATCATCTTCGTCGCTGCTAGATGTGATACCTTTGACTCCTGCATGAATCTACTCACCCCACCTACATTATATTCTAAGTCATGCCTTGTGTGACAAAGGTATCTTAATGACTCAATAATTCTTCTGTGTTAAGTTGGGTCGACATCATCTTCTTCTGAATATTTCAATAGTTGCACTATTGGTTCAATAGATGTCGAAGTCGAGTTTCATTCTTCTATCTCAAATCTATTGAGAATCACTCCTACATATCTTCTTTGATGCATCATCAAACCTCAACTACTCTTGTAAAATTCAATGCCAAGGAAATATGAAATATTATCCAGATCCGACATTTCGAATTCCTTGCGGAGATCACCTTTGAAGTCTTTGATCTCCTTCTTGCAACTACCTGTTATTAACAAGTCATTGACATAGAGACATAGTATAAGCAATTTATTATTGGTTCTTTTTGCATATACTCCATGTTCAGATGCACACTTCACAAATTCCTTCTCCCTTAGAAAACTATTAATCTTATTATTTCAAGCTCTTGGAGCTTGTTTGAGTCTATACAGGGCTTTATGCAACCTATACATCATTCTATCTTCTCCATGCTTCACAAATCCAACTGATTTTTCAACATAAACTTCTTAGTGTAAGAGTTCATTCAAGAATGCACATGTCACGTCCATCCGACATATGTGTCAACTGTTTATTTCTACTAGACCAAAAACTGACCGAATTTATTCGATTCTAGCCACAGGTGGAAAAACTTCTTCGAAGTTGATTCATTCTTTTTGAAGAAATCCTTTCGCCACAAGTCTTGCCTTGTGTCGAGTTACTTCCCTCTATGGGATTCAACTTTACCTTGTATACCCACTTCACATGGATTTCCTTCTTACCTTTAGGCAATTCGACAAGTAACCAGGTGTTGTTATCTTCGATGGAATTCACTTCTTCATTCATTGATTTCACCTACTTTGAATCCTTCAATGCTTCATCTGCATTGACTTGTTCGACATTTACAATAGAAATCACAATGTACCATTTTAACTTTATTATAGACCACATCATCTAATGTAATCACACAATTATGAAACCTTGCAACTATGTGTCCAGTTCTCTAAGGCCTGCTTGTACTTGTTTGATATCTAACTTCCTCCCATCGAACTTCTATTTTGACTTGAGTTTCTGGTTCCTCAAGTAAGATTCTCACTGAATATTTCTTGAAATTTCCAGTCCAATCCCATTCTTTAATCTTATATATGATCACGACCCAGCTGATCACAATCTACTTGTTCACTGGGTCAAACAACTTGTAACCTCCCGTCGAATGATATTCAACTAGGATCATTTGATTTGAGTTTTCATCAAGTTTTGTTCTCTATTAATCTGGAACATGTCTATGTGCTATGGACCCAAACACTTTCAAATGATTCAAGTTAGGCTTCACAATAGACCAACATTCTTCTGGAGTAATTCCTTTTACATTGTTCGTCGGATTTCCATTTAAAATATATGTTGCAGTTGACACAACTTCACCCCAAAACTCCTTTGGTAAATGCTTGCCTTCTAACATACTTCTCACCATATTCATGATGGTTAGATTCTTCCTTTTTGTAGTTCCATTATGCTCTAGAGTGTAGGTTTACACAACCTCATGCACAATCCCTTCTTTCTCTCATAACATGTTAAAGTCTTTCGACACACAATCTCCACCACCATCAATTCTCAAAACTTTGAGCTTTCGACAACTTTTCCTTTCGACCATATATTTAAACTTGGAAAATACCTCGGTCACTTCACTTTTCTTCTTTATCAGGTAAGTCCATATTTTTCGACTAAAATCATCTATGAATGTAACAAATTACTTATTACATCCATTCGACTCCACATGGTTTGGTCCACATACATAAGAGTATATGTGTCGCACCCCAAAATTTACCCTCCTTTCCATAATCTCTTTTTGGAATATTTGTTCATGTTCCTTTCTTTTGTACCCACCCAAATTATTTGAAACGAATGATTTGTCAAGATCCATCCAAATTCCCGTTCGCAATTGCAGATTCCTAAAGCCCAAAAGGAAGTTCAAATTCTCGAGTCAATCGGAATGTGGGTTTATTGTTTTAGCAAGTTGATCATGAGTTGGAGTTCAAAGGAAATTTTGAATTCTATTTATTGAAACCAGGCAAGATAGGATTATTGAATTTTTTTATGGCAACTCAAACGTTCAAATTATTAAATTCAAAGTCTAAGTCCTAAGCTTGCACCAACATTGGCAAGTTGAATTTTGAATACTTTTCAAATGCGAGTTTCATCCAAGTGTTTCTAAACACGTTACGAATCTGTTCAAGAACCTTTACATGTCATGGAAATTTTGTCAAGTTCCGTTTTGAACATTACGCCGAAGCTATTTCATTCAAAGTTCACTATGAAAACAATTTCTTCAATTTTTCAAAGTTACTACAAGTATGGAACGTTTGGAACGTTTGTGTTACGATTCAAGAATCAAAAGAAATGTTCGAATCAAGTTCGTTTTCATTCAATTTACTAAACTTTTGGTACAAGAGTAGTTCGAAATTGGAAAGTATACAAGTTCACCAAAAACGTTGAAGCTTCTTACATTTTCAATTATAATATTGAATTACAATTCAAATTCTCCTAAAGAAATTCTAAATCCTAAAACTACAAACTACTCCGACAATATCTTCGAATCGTCACCGTCTTTATGCCAACATCGCCATTCGATCTTCAAGCTTCATCCATGTTTTCATCAATCGCCATTTGATCCAACCTCCGATACACATGAAACAAGAAAGGAAAATCGGGTTAGAAGTTACAAAACATAAACATAAAACAATGCGAAATTATAAAAGGATTATGTTTTTGTCGAGGACTCATCACTAGGCGTTTATGGAATCAGTTTTATCGTTTAAGCCTCAGAATCTCGAAGATTAATCATCGGCGAATGCTTGTTTGCAAATCACGGGCTAACCCGGTTCACAAACAAGCGCGACGGGCTGCAAGAGAAAGAAGCGACAGTTTAATACGACGGGCTACAAGCATACGAAGCGACAAGTCTAAATTTCGGGCAGCAAGCAATCGAAGCAGACAGATTCAATTCCGGGCAACGTATATAATCAGTTCATGATAAGGCCAGCATACATAGCAACACAACAGGCAGCATGTCTCAAGGCAGCAAGCAGATATCAGTTCACAACCAACAATACAAGAGGCAATAGACTAAAGTATGGGCTATCAGCAGCAAAGGGACAGTTTGAGAAAGTAAGAAGAAAAAGAAGCAATATAAATTCCAAGCAAGCATGTAATGATCAAGACAAGCAGAGTAAGTACATTGAGCCAAAGATTAAGCCCCAAAAGCCATGAAAGTACAAATGATCATCACAATATTCCAAGTAAAAGATTAAGCGATTCAAAATAAGCCACAAAGTAAAAGAGCAGAGCAGGACAATTCAGGCCAAAAAGTCAAAAGCATGACAAAACTCAGAACATTTCATCATTAAAGTATGGTGTTAAACCATTAAAGCAAGCAACTGGAAAAGGTTGAATGGACAGGCTAAGATCAATGTGATATCTGTTCAGGATATATGTTCAAAAAGGAAAAATAAAAGACAGTTCACATATACACGAAAGAGAGACCTAAAAAAAGGTGTAGTATCAGTTCTCACAAAACGAAATCAGAAAAAATGTAGTATCAGTTCTCACAAAACCAAGTCCAGAAAATCCCAGAACAACAACAACCGAAATACCAAACAGCAAACACAAACAGAGCAAATTCACTCATCATGTTCCTACACCTAACGCCTTCAGATTGTTGTTTTCAGAAATCAATTCCGAAATAGAGAAAGAAGAAGAGAAAGAATCGAACGGTCTCACCCGGATTAAGTTCGGAGAAGCAAGCCGGACGCGTGAAGGTTAGGGTTTCCAAACCCTTTCTTGTTTTCCCCAAATTCCAAACCTGTACCAAACACAGAAACCAGAGCAAACAGTATCAGAAAATTGAAACATGCAAACGGTTCGAGAGAGATGAGCGACAGTGAGAGAGAGAAATAGAGAGACAAGCGGCGGCGACGGTGAGAGAGAGATGAGAGCGAGTGATTTCCGATCGCGACGGCGAGAGAGAACCAAAAATCGCGGAATCACGGTGAGAGGGAGACAGGGACGGTCGCGGTAGGAGAGAGACAGTGAGCGACGGTCGCGGTGAGAGCGACGGTCGCGGTGAGAGCGGCGCCGATGAGGGTCAGAGAGATAGAGAGAGCGGTGGGTGAGGGTTGAGAGGAAGAAGATACGCATGCGTGAGAGATTGAAGAACATATGTTCTTTTGTTTTTGCCAAACAAAAACTTTGTTTTTCTTGTTTAATTATTTTCATAAAAATACAAAACAAATCCTTTTTATTTCTTTTTCTTTTTAATTTTATATTAAATCTGGTGGTGACAAGTGTCACCACCTTGTTTTTTATAAAAAAAATATGTTTGTTTTATTTTATTTTCATTTTGTTATTCTTAAATAAATTCTTTTTAAACAAAAATGTTAATATTAAATAATATACATATGTGGTGTAATATTGCTTTTTGGAACCGTCGGAGTATTTTGGATCGGAAACTGTGGTATTCGGTTCATTAGTGTGTGGAGGTTTTTCAGACCAACCAAAGATCAGATGGCTTTCTTTTCATACTCCGTCCAGAATCACTGCAATCCAGGCTATTTCTGAACTTTCTATTTCCATTAATTTATTTTATCGTAAATAATATTCTCATTGCGATGTACTAAATAATTATTGGATATGATAGTTTTTGTTTGATGACTAATCGATTAAACTATTAGCCGATTTTTCATCAAATAGAAAAAATCATCTCTAATAATTATTTAAATTTCCGATTGTATTGTATGGTATTTTTGTCTGTTTACTTATTCATTCAGCAATTATTCACCATTGTACACGTTACACACAACGGAAATTAAAATCAATTCGAGTTCATCTTGATTGGCTCATACGCCGATTTCTTAAAGGGTCTCATGGTTGGGGATGGGCATGGCCATCCTCACGAGATTGGTTAAAGCCCTTGTTGCTTTAATCGATCATAACCCGAAAATAACATTGGTCTACACCAATTACCATGCACCAGGGTCTCATGGTTGGGGATAGGAGCACCTATCCTCACGAGGTTAATTAAGTCCATATACTTGATTAATCATAACCCGCTTCCATTTTCTCTCAGCACGCGCATCAGACTGCTTTCATAATTTAAGGTTCTAAACCTCGATCCAACGTCGAGTTTCTTTTCAAAACAATTTCATAAATACTCTACTTCTCCTCCTCCTAAACATATGGTAGTCATCCAAGATCGACCCTCGAGTATGTTTGGTGTCTTAATTGAATTAATCAACGCGGAACCATGTTTCACCTCACCTTTTCTTAACAAAAGCTTTGGGTAGAAAAAGATGATTCGGATGTTTCTGTCCACTCATCCGAGTAATTGGGGCGTTAGCCGTTGAACGCTTATGGTCCAATACTTGTCTCCCACATAAAAACAACTCAACTCACTCAAGCTCCTTTTATCGCTCATATGCGATCATTAAAACTCTTTTCAGATAAGAGTGTGCAATAGTCGTTTCAAATACGAACGAGGACTTAAGCTTTTCAAACAAACAAAACAAGTCCTAGTTCAAAGCATTTGAAACGTCTAAGTGCACGATTTTTCAGATAAAATCAATGCAAACCACTTAAAACCTTTTTAAGAGGAACTACAGAGTTTTGACTTTCCCATTGCACAAGGGAATATGTAGGCACACGGTTCAAAAGCCGTGCCAAACTCAAAATATAATAATCAAATCTCATTTCTTCATAACTTAGAGATTAGCAAATATACACACACACGTAGAACTAAACGGGTCCCATCGAGTACGATGGATGTAAGGGGTGCTAATACCTTCCCCTTACATAACCGACTCCCGATTCCAATTTTTGGTCGTAGACCGTCTTATCCGTTTCTTTGGGGTTTTATCTATATTTCCCCGTTCCTTTTTGGAACGAATAAAATTAGGTGGCGATTTCACTATTTTCGAGAATTTAAAAGATTTTTGAAACCGAGTTGTTTTGGGCGATACTTCACCGATATTGACTAAGCGGTCAACCCTAGTTTGGTTCTTCGATGTGTGTTTATTTTCGCTTTCTTTTATCACTCCATTTGTGTGTTTAATTTCATGCTCATTTCCTTCACTTTAATTATTACCTTGTTGATATATTATTGTGTGTGGAATGATGGATGGGACTATAGGAAAAGCCCACTACCAAGGCTATAGAACACATAAATTAGAGTGGTTGTAGTATTGATTTGCTAGACGGAAATGTCTTGTAAGTTGGTGCGAAGACCACACCTAGGGAGGTTCTTCAAGTCATTATCGCCGGTTGCAAGTTATTTTGCATTGATGATAGTGTTGTTAGAAGGGATTTTCCCCCTAGTTTTGACCTTTAAGAAAACCTAACCTGTAGGCTTTAAGAATGCTCAAATGAGACGTTCTTGGATATATCATCTAATCACAAATTTATTTGCGATGAAAATGATACACCTAAGTTGGGATCAATGATTTTGAGCACCCCGTTCAGATCCCAGTATTGAGGGTTACGTTTGTTGGATCGTTAGACCTGCTTTGTCTATTCGGTACACGTAACTCTCCTCGCACAAATTCTCTTGAAAACTTGGTAGCGTTGCAAGTATCTTTGCGATGCGCGAGAATTTGTGTTTGTTGTATCAAAAACCCTAAGAACCAACCTTGTTTGGGGAATTGTTGGGTAGACGTCGAAACCATGTCCGACCGTCCTTTTAAACCCTTGTCTGTTCAACTTTACATGTGATTTTGCGCATAACATCAATATGTATCGCATCACATTGCATTCTTACATGCATTACCATTATATCGCATTCTTACATGCGTTACTATTACATTACATCGCATTCTTACATGCATTACCATTATATCGCATTCTTACATGCGTTACTATTACATTACATTGCATTCTTATATGCATTACCATTATATCGCATTCTTACATGCGTTACTATTACATTACATCGCATTCTGACATGCATTACCATTATATCGCATTCTTACATGCGTTACTATTATATTACATTGCATTCTTACATGCATTACCATTATATCGCATTCTTACATGCGTTACTATTACATTACATCGCATTCTGACATGCGTTACTATTACATTACATCGCATTCTGACATGCGTTACCATTATATCATATGGCATTCTTACATGCATCACCATCATTGCATTCTTACATGCATCACCATCATCGCATTCTTACATGCATCACCATCATATGACATTCTTATATGCATTACCATTACATCGCATTCTTACATGCGTTACTACTATATTACATCGCATTCTTACATGCGTTGCCATTATATTACATTTGCATTCTTTAATGCATTACCATGCATTTCATCTTCATCAGAAAGCTCATTTCATTTCTTCTGTCCAGAAATATCGAATTGTCTACTCGACGCGCGTTCAGAACTCCAAGGATGTCTCAAAGGACTATAGACGAGCTTCAGCATGGTCAGGAACATTTGAGAGCAGAAGTTAAGCACTTGAAAAGTCAGATGAATCTGGTCATGGATCTCTTGCAAGTTGTGTTGAAGAGAGAGTGCAACACCACACCAATCTCCGCAAGTTTGGTTGCTGCTCTATCATCTGATGTCTCCATGAGTCAAGGACATCCACATGTGGCGAACTCTCCAGTTCGAAATTTTCCTATTGAGTATCATCCTCGGCCTTCACCTTTGAGGATTCCTCGACAACAGCAATTGCTTGCTCCCCGGTCGAAGAAGAAGGATCCAAATCAGCGTATTAATCCGCATTATCGCCGATATGCTCCACAGGATATTCAGCCAATCCCGATATCATATTCTCAACTATTGCCTTGCCTGATTCAGAGCGGTGTGGTGATACCAAGGGAGTTGAAACCAGTCCCAGGGGTTGCCAAGGCTTGGTTTGATGAGAAAGCTAAATGTGCTTTTCATGCTAACTCTGTGGGACACGAAACTGAGAATTGTTCGGCCTTCAAATGCACAGTTCAAGAGCTAATTGATGATAAGATTCTGTTTTTCAAACAGAATGGATCGAACTTATACATTTTGCTTGCAAGGTCTAATCATAGCTTTGGGGAACTTCCAAAACTCATTGGGACAATTGCTTATCAAGAAGGAGTTGAGACTTTGAAGAGTAGTGATGAAGTAGACCAGATGTTCACTTCAGAAAAGGTGGTAACCTTCAGCAAAGATATCTCAAGTTCTAGCAAAGGGAAGTCGGTTGCAACGCCAACTCATAACCCTCCATTACCATCTTTCGAATCCTTGCATCAACAACTTTTGTCTGATCTTCCTCAACTTCAGAGTCAGAACTCTTAAAATCAAACTGTGCCTCAGAATAATCTGGAAAGAAGGGAGGCTTCTCTGGATCCAATTCCAAGTTACCTACAGCCAACTGCTGCCGTATCTGATTCAAAGCTCATTGGTGGTTTCCAAGTTTATTAAGCCACCGAAGTCATTCCCGCCACGATATGATCATAATGCACGATGTGGATACCATGCTGGTACGGTAGGACACTCCACAGAGGATTGCAATCCTTACAAAGCCAAAGTTCAACAACTGATCGACCAGAAGTACTTGACTCTTCAGGGAGGAAATCTGCTTGTGAATGGAAACCCTGTACTCGAGTGAATGCCAAGACTACTGAAAGTCATCTGAATCAACAAGTCAAGACGGAGCCCAGGCCTCCTCAACGATGATAATCTTGTATTTCTTTGATGCATTTTCATGTGTATCTTGTTTGATTGTTTAGACTTTGTTTGCATGTAGAAACTTGTTTGTTTTTATCTTAATGCAATGAATATGTTTGTCTTGAAGCAATCCATTCGTTATCACTCTTTAAATGATTTGCGAGCATTTTGATACCAACGTTACCGAATCTTTCGCCTAGGCAAAGATTGGAGGGAGGATGACGATAATTGAAAAAACGCCAGGTCTCTAGTCATGTGCTTTTGAGTAGAACCCTGCTAATGATGTACAGGCCTTGTTTCAAATCCCTAAAACACCGGAGTTATAAGGGAGATAGACCCTCGTTAACCCCCTTCGAGCCTTGAAGTAGGAGTTTCTTTTCTGTTCAGAAAAAACCCTCATCATTTTTACCCTATGGGCGGGTAGTGTTCAGCTATTCTGATCGAGCGTTCAGAGCTCAACAAGAGAGTAAGAATCAAAGGATACAACAATAGGCTATCCTTCAAAAGATTGAGAAAGGTCAAAACCACGATATTCAACCTTCGTCTATCAACAATGTGCGTCAAAAGAGAATGATACCACATGGGTGTCTCTCGCACATCAGAAGGTCAACAGATGACCATACAATCCCTCAGGACTCAGACAGTCACCATCTTCTAACAAATCAAAGGTTGTGTACAGATCCACGACTTGTTCAAAAAAAAAAGAGTATGAAAAAGACAAAGAGCCCGCTAAGTCATAACTTATTAATAAGTCGCTTAGACAAAAGTCAGGCAAAAGTCAGGAGAAAATCTTGAAATGCATTATCAAAGGATTCTCAACAAGGAACAAGTCGTGTGGTTAGACACCAAAGACAAATGTGAGTGATTGTCGTATCCAAGAAAACTCGTATTGGTTCCTCAACCATCATAACTCCTCTCGAGAGATGAGTGCTCGTAGCAGGATAGTTGAACTTAAGACTGAAGAGCATCATGGAGAATGGGCGGGCACCAAATATTTTGAGCCTAAAAATCCTTTTTTCTAAAAAACCGTGAACCAAACCACGTTACAACCCTTAAAAGTCCTAATTGAAGCATGGGTTAATTCAAAAGCATACAACGAAGAGATCGCGTTTACCTGACTCCTACAGTGTGTGCCAAGTATCTGTGTTGGATCATATGCTCGTCTTATCTTTCAAAAAGAAAATTTTCAGTGTTGCGCTCCAAAAGTGTTTCACTCACAAAAAAATCATAATGTTTTTCATACAAAACTTCAAGACGCATAAATGTTGCATTATAATTGTCACAATAAACATTCTTCTACATGTAAAACAATTGTTTGACATTGAAAAAGTTCTCATAATGAACGTCAGTGAAGAGTTTAACTTTGTCCAAAGAAGAGAAACTTGATTTTTCTGCTGAGTTAGCAGTTATTTGTAACAAGGGGCAGGACGTCTAAGGACTCCTTTGAGCATATCACAAGTTGTCTTCTCAAGATTCTGTTAATTTGGGGGCAATCAAATCGAATTTCAGCTCCTCGAATTTCTGCCAATCCGGGGGCAAATCCTTAAAGAGCAATCAGCAGTTGATTTAGTCTTTCCCAAAAGAGCAGTTAGCCTGGGACAACTATCATTCCATGTTTCAGTCAACTTGAAGCAACCACCTCGAGACATGGGAGTCTCTCTAAGGCTGTTTACAGTGGGGCATTTCACTTCAATCCTTTTCGAACCAATCAGTTCCAATCAATCTGAGACAATTACTTCGACGCGTGGAAGCCTTCAAAAGCTCTTGTTCCACCAAGTTAGTCGCTCACTTGTTGATTGATCTGAAGCAGTTACTTCATAAGGGTGAAGCTCTCTTAATTGGAGCATGTGTTCGTTCAAGAATCAATCAGCCTGAAGTAATTACTTCGAGACGTATGAGTCTCTCTAAAGCTAATCCTGGGGCAGGTCTTCCCGATGCTCGCATAGCTCCTTATTCAGATGCAGTCAATCTGAGGAAATTACTTAAGATATAGAAGTCCCTTCAAGACTCATTCTAAAGCAAGCTTGCTGAAAAGATTCATCTGAGGCAACTACTTCGAGACGTTGGAGTCTCTCCAATGTTCATCCTGGGGCATGTCGTCCATCTACGCAAAGTTTGCCACCCTAAGATTTTGATAAATCTAAGGAGGTTATTTTGAGATGCGGAAATACCTCCAAAGCTCCTATCAAGGCATGATATTCCCATATCAGAATATCCAGTTCCTTTGAAATACTGATGATCAGTAAAGTATTGCGTCAGAATACAGGATGCCAGGGCACTCCTTTTCAGGAAAGATTTCTAGAAGGTCTACCAGACCGGGGCATATTGAGATTCTGAAGTGCAAAATCTAATGCAGCTGCATTCCCACGCATGGGGCACCCCTCTAATCATCATTGTCTGATCAATTCAGAAGTTTGCTATTCTTCGTTCTACAAGAATTAGCATTGCAGCCCTTCCAGTGGCAATTCAATATTTGGAGCTTGGTCAATCATCTTGTTGTGCCATGTTCTTTTGCCCTCCGGACTAACGATGTCGAGGATTCAGTTTGATAGCCAGTGCATTAACCAGTATATTCATGCATTCATTCATTCATGCATTCATATCATATACTACATAGCACATTCATTCATAAACCTCAGCCAGGACTCGGGTTATTCCAAGATCTGCTAGTGATGCTTCTCAGCAGAATCATAATTTGAAGACTACTTTGAATGACAAATTTAGTTCTTCCGATCACAAGTTTGAGGGCTTGACCATAATTGGGCTACAACGATGACGATTCTCAAATCGAATCTATTCCAAAGTGATTGGGCTTCTGTTGCACCCCAAAATTTGCCCTCCTATATCGATCTTATCTGGTCTAGGCCTTGCATTTATCATGACACTCACATACATTCATATCACTGTTTCTGTGGTTACGGATTGGAGTTGATTCCCAAAGATTTCTCTGTTGAGCAGAAAAGGCGTGGTGTTTTCGACCAATTTGAGGATATTTGAAAATGATGAGATTTAATGATTAAATCTTGTCCGTTCATATCTATCGGGTTTCAGGGCTTGGTGTTCGGTTGTTGAAATGAATGGTCTGTTCTTGATGGAGCTACGGAAGTCTGGTTATTTTGAATGTCATTACCTCTCGATTCAGGAGATCAATTCATCACAAGTTTGTGTTTTGCTGTTGCTTCAAGTTCGTTATTCAAGATGTAAAGGGATGGATATTGATTATCCGTTCATTGATCAACAATTCCAGTTCTAGTGCATTGGGTTTGATCATCAACTTTATTCGCTTTTGGTGATAGGGGATGTATGTGAAATTTTCGTCTGAGGGTTTGTTTGCAAGATTTACGAATGTCAAGTTGCCACATGTTGAGATCTTTCCGGTCGCTTCATCGCCTACGAAATTCAAGGCATTCGTAAAATATTAGAAGTTTTTAAAATTGCTGGTTTCAAACCTTTTTCTGCTACCAAATGTGTTTCGACTTATGATGCTGACAATACCATTAATTTCAAGTGGAAACTATCACCCTTTTCTTAAAGGAAATTATGGAATCGCCAAATTGACCAAGGTTTGGAATCAAGAACTCATTTGAAACTTAGAGTTTATTTTTTTGTTTCAAATGGCAAAAGGCTCGCTTTTTACAAAAGCGGATCAACATGAAAACTTTATGGCTGGAATTTCAAAAAGAATTCAAGCATTGCTCATTTCCAAGTCATCAAGACTACGGATTGTTTTTAGATTGAAGTGGTTTTGGATACGTCTGTTAATCAATATTTCAACATGATTTGATTTAACCGATTCAATTTTGGTTCATGACAAATTTTTCGATATTTGATGCATTTTGAATTTCAAATTTTTATACGCAAATAAGAATTCAATTAGTGCATTTTTTTTCCTCAAGGCTTGTGTTCATAAATTCCAAGAGGTCCAAGATTACTCTAAAGTTTTTATTTGTACAAGAACACAAATCAAGATATCGACATAATTTGTCAAATCCTAAAATGCAAGTTTCAATCCAAAACCAATTCCTTCAACATTCAAATTCCTTTCCTTGCATTCAATTTCCAAAGTCTTATGTGAATTCAAAATGACATTCAAAGCATATCCATTGATAAAGTAGAATCAAGCTTCCAAATTCAACATTCACTTGACAAGTTTGTACAAATACTACATGAGTCATCGAATTCACAATATCAAATTTGAATTTGTAACATTACAAAATTTCAAGGTTTCTAATACAAGAGTTCCTAGATTACAAGCTTTGAGTTCTAACATCATGCTACAAGTGTTATATCCTAATCCTATTTTCTATTGGAGTTTCATTGTTCTTTGGCTTCTATGTTTTCTTGCCCTATCTTCGAACAATGCTTTCTTGACCAACTTTCCTTCACCACTTTTCCAAGCTTGCACCGTTGCTCATGTTCATGAAACAAAACAAAGAAACTTGGTTAGCAATAAACGGACAGCAATGATAACATAAACAAGATACAAGATACGCAATTTTCAAATCATCATTAGGATTTTCTTTCCGGAATCAGGTTGTGCAAGGGTTTCAATCGTTCAAAACCGGCCTCATAGCGAATCATCGGCCATAAACTCGCTATTGCAAATCCTCAAGGGTGTACCCTTGGTTCACAACAGGAGGTGTGGAAAGAAGATGAGGAAAAGCAGTTTTCAAAACAGTTTTGGCATGACAGTGCTGTAGCTTTACACAGGGCAGCAAGGGTAGACACTTTTTAAGGCAAATTTTACCATAAACAATGCATCAAACAGCCAACATATCAGAAATGCAACACAGAACAGCCCACATATCAGAATTGATAACAATTAAACAGCATCAAAACTATCAGCCCAATACAATTGATGCAAGCCCATCAAGCAAAAGGTTTGTTTTTCAAAAGATCAGAACAAAGAAACCCTAAGCAACTGACAGTATATAAACATTAAGTTTATAACAAAGGAGGCAGAGACAACTGTTCATAAACCCTAGCCGAAATTCCCCAATCAAAACCCTAACAGCATACTAAACATCAACAAGCAAAAACCAGACTGAGATTCAACAAGCCAAAAACCCAGAAAGATAACCAACAGCATTCAAACGAAAAACCAGAACAGCATCCATCTAACTAGCATCATCATCATCATTTTCCAGTCAGATAATCCTTCAGAAAAGCGAAAACGAGGAAAAGGCAAAGTGTAAGGTAAAAGGATCGATCTCACTGGGGTTGCGGCCACAAGCCGCCGTCCACCGCTGTTTCGACCTTCGAGTCATCATCATAACTTCCTTTCTTTTCATTTTGTACGTTTCCATCATGCAACAACATCGATTTTGCCCGTTTAGAGCCTAGGGTTTCCCTTTTCCCCTTTCCATCATCCGCTTTCCTGTAATCAAATCAACAAGCATTTAAGAAATCGAATAACCAAATAGTTGTAACAGAGTAACAGATCGAGAGAGGGACAGATTTCGCTGTTCAGATCGCGCGGTCATGGTCGAGAGAGAGAGATCAGTGAGACGGTGAGTCGCGACGAGAGGACAGAGAGACGAGAGAGGTAACCGAGTCCCGGATCCGGAAACAGTCGAGAGCGGCGATGAGTGTAACAGAGCGAGATCGTGGTGAGGATACGAGAGCGGCGGCGCTAGGGTTCGTGAGAGGTAATGAGAAAGTGAAGCAGATCGTGAATGAAAGTAAAACATAAACATCCCACTTTTGTATAACTTAAGTTTTAATCATATAATTTAGTTTTTGTTCTCTGCATATATTTAAGTTTTTGTTTTAAATATGAATGAATCCATTAAAAAACTGATGTATTAAAAAGGAGTAATTTCTGTTTTTATTTTATAAAACCTTTTTTTTTAAATTCGCACTGTTTCAGAAAATATGTTTTGGTTTTCATTTTTTTTATTTTCTTTATCATTATTTACTTTATAAATATAGTTTAAGTTTAGTATTAGTTTAAAATTTAATTAGACTTAGTTCTTTTTTTCTCTTTGTTAATTTAAAGTCATAATAAAAATGAGTTTAGTATAGCATTAGTTGTAGGATTATTTGGTCTTGGTGGTTAGTCTAGGTGGTGACACTTGTCACCACTTGTGTGGTCTGTTCGAATCTGGTGTGTACATGTCCATGGTATATATTTTGCACCCTCCTGCATCAAACCGTCAGATCTGATGAGGTCCAGATCCGACGATCCAGAATGGTGGACCACACTCTGCATTCATGGAGCATCTCATACAAGATCCAGAAGATTGCTTGGGCTCGATTGCATTCTACACCTCCGATTAAAGCTCCAATCAGGCCCATTTCTCAACTTTTTCTTTAAAATTAATATTATGCAAGTTTTTTATTATTATACAATGATGTATTAAATAATATTTTGGCATATGGTAGTTTTTATTTGTTGAATTACCAATTAAATTGTTAATTGATTTTTCATCAAGTAAAAGAATATCTATACTAATAATTATTTAAATTCGATTTGTATTGTGTGTTAATTTATTTTCTTTTATTTTCCGTTATTACATTATCCGCTTGTTTGTTTATTACTCGATTGCACTCCGCCTCCTCACATTAATATAAAACAACAATGCCTCCGCTATCTCTCTCATTTTGGTTACCCATACCAAATTCCTAAGGGTCTCATGGTTGGGGATGGGCATGGCCATCTTCACGAGGTTAATTAGGCCCTCGTTGCCTTGATTAATCATAACCTAAAAATAATTGGTCCATATACCAATCACCATGCACTGTGGTCTCATGGTTAATCAAGTCCATATACTTGGTTAACCATAACCCAAATATCATTTCTACGTCCAACGCCGCAATTTTCAAAATAGTGTTATGGTACTTAATTAAATTGTTAGAGGTTCGCCCAACGATTTAATTAAAATGTAAAGTATTTGGGCCATTGAGGAAACCCAATGACTCAATACTTTATTCCATACACTCGAACATTTAAAACACTTTCAAATTAAATTAATTAATTGAATTTGTTTTCAAAAATCAATTTTTCTACAAAAACAAAAAAAACATAGTGTTATGGTACTTAATTGAATTGTTAGAGGTTCGCCCAACGATTTAATTAAAATGTAAAGTATTTGGGCCATTAGAGGGTAACCCAATGACTTAAATACTTTATTCCATAACACTTAATAAAAGTGAATTTTGTTTCACCTCACTCTTTTCATAATAAAGATTTTGGATGAGAGAAGATTGGTTGACCTCAATCACCAATCTCGAGTATCGAATTGTTAGAGGATATCCCGACGTTTTGGTACTTGTCATCTACCACTAAAATCAATTCAACCCATTCAAATCCTTTTTCGCTCATATGAGATTATCAAAAACATTTCAATTAAAATCAATACAACCAATTCAAAACATTTTCAACCAGAACTACGGAGTTTTGACTTTCCCATTGCACGAGGGAATACGTTAGGCACGCGGTTTCGAAACTGTGTCAAACTCAAAATAATAATAAACAAATCTCGTTTTCTTCTTTCTTATTTATAATTTAGAAATTAGCGATTACACACACACAAACACATTTTGAACTAAATGGGTCCCATCGAGTACGATGGACGTAAGAGGTGCTAATACCTTCCTCTTGCGTAACCGACTCCCGAATCCGTGCTTTTTGGTCTTGTAGACCGCCTTATCCGATTTTTGGGGTTTTATCTATATTTCCCCGTTCTTTCTAGAACGAATAAAATTAGGTGGCGATTTCATTGTTTTTGAAAATTCATTTTAAATGATTTTGTTGAAAATCGAGTTGCTTCAGTTGGCGACTTCCCCAGGCGAACTCTTGTATCAATGAAGCTTCTTATTCGGGATTTCCCCAATGATTCTTCTTTATAGAGCTTCTTTTAAGGTACCCCATTACAAGCAGAAGACTTTTCTCAACGACAACTTAGTTCTTCTCCCTAGTGCAAGAAGAACGCTTGGGTGACAGAAAATCGACAATAGTGTCAATTCTCCAATGAAGTCTCTTCCCCAGAGGATCGATTGATCATCCCCAGTGAACTCTTATGATATCAAGATTGTTCAATTGGATTCCCCAGTGATATCTTCCTTCTCCCAACAGTCAGGAAATCATGCACCATTTGCATTAGAAAAATCATATCATGCATATCATACTCATGCATATCATACTCATGCATTTAGCTTCGGCTATCTGTTTTGCAGGTTTTTCAACTGAAACTGTAAATGTCCTCGTAAGGATCAAATTGAAGGATTAATTCTCAGATGACAAATTATCCTCTTTTCTACAAAGCACAAGTTATATACTTGTTTGGATCTCAACAACTGATGGTTTCTCCAATCGAGATTTCTTCCCCAGCGAGACAGTTGTCTCTTTCAGACAAACTCTAATGTCAGCAAAATTATTCAACCGGGAATCCCCAGCGAATTTTCCACATGGTTTTCTTACGAAGTTTCCCCAGCGAAGTTTATTTTCACTCCCCAAGTGAATCTCCTTCAGAAAGGATTACTACGACATTATTCTTGGTATTTTCAAAGATTTCTTTCAGACAAGAATCTTCTCAACAAATACTATTGGCAGTGGCTTCCACAATATACTCCTTTGAGTTATTCCCGGCCCACATCAAATAAGCACCCAAGTTTCTTCATCCATACAGTGCGCCTGACACCGATCTTCTATCAACCAAGCTATCTCACACAAATGAAGATCTTGTTAACTCGTGGTTGTTCAACATGTCCGTACATGTTCAGCGTGAAGATCTTCATCGCAGTAAATGTCGAAACAAGATTTATCGGCTTCATAAACATCTATATCACGGTGTGCTAGATATTGTTATGTTTATCCCGCAGAATTGTATTCTGCGCCATTAATTCGCTCGGGTAACTGGAGGTTACACGGTCAAAGACATTCGATGCCATGCTCCTCGCACTTTCGTGCACCAACAATTCAGATATTGTTCTAAGCTATTCATTCGAGAACTCTTGTTAAGTTCTCAATCCCGCCAATTAGGGAACTCTTTGTTAAGTTCTCACCATGTCAATTTTTCAATTTTGTTTAAGGTTTCTGTGTATTCCTTAGTTCAGAGAACTTTGTTAAGTTCTCAACCGTGTCATTTTTCAATTTCGCTTAAGTTTCTGGTATTCTTAGTCATTCGAGAACTCTTTGTTAAGTTCTCACCATGTCAATTTTTCAATTTTGTGTAAGGTTTCCGTGTATTCCTTAGTCATTCGAGAACTCTTTGTTAAGTTCTCACCATGTCAATGTTTCAATTTTGTGTAAGGTTTCCGTGTATTCTTAGTCATTCGAGAACTCTTTGTTAAGTTCTCACCACGCAATGTTTCAATTTTGTGTAAGGTTTCGTATTCTTAGTTTTCGAGAACTCTTTGTTAAGTTCTCACCATGTCAATTTTTCAATATATTGTTTTTCTTTTCGCTTGAGAAATTGCTTCTTCTCATAGCATTTTCATTAAAATTGTTGTCAAAGTCATTTCGTTACACGGTTATCCCTGTTGTCGAAATCTCCTAGTTATTTCTCACCGCGCACTTTTGTGTTAAAGCATTCCGTTAATGCTTAGCAAGTTTTCTTCAAGCCGCTTTTTCTTGGCTCCGTAGTCAAGATTTGTTATCTGCTTTCTTTGGCATTGGTTTCCGCGTAGGGCAAATTTTTGTTCTTCTAGTATTCAATCCTCTTCCACCTTGAACGCTCGAAAGTTATCAATCTTTCTCACTTACCAGGTCTAAGATGATTGAATAGGGGCAACTGTCGCACCCCAAAATTTACCCTCCTTTCCATAATCTCTTTTTGGAATATTTGTTCATGTTCCTTTCTTTTGTACCCACCCAAATTATTTGAAACGAATGATTTGTCAAGATCCATCCAAATTCCCTCGCATTGCAGATTCCTAAAGCCCAAAAGGAAGTTCAAATTCTCGAGTCAATCGGAATGTGGGTTTATTGTTTTAGCAAGTTGATCATGAGTTGAGTTCAAAGGAAATTTTGAATTCTATTTATTGAAACCAGCAAGATAGGATTATTGAATTTTTATGGCAACTCAAACGCTCAAATTATTAAATTCAAAGTCTAAGTCCTAAGCTTGCACCAACATTGGCAAGTTGAATTTTGAATACTTTTCAAATGCGTAGTTTCATTCAAGTGTTTCTAAACACGCTACTTAACTGCTCAAGAACCTTTACATGTCATGGAAATTTTTTCAAGTCTGCTTTGAACATTACCGGCTATTTCATTCAAAGTTCACTATGAAAACAATTTCTTCAATGTTTCAAAGTTACTACAAGTATGGAACGTTTGAACGTTTGTGTTACGATTCAAGAATCAAAAGAAATGTTCGAATCAAGTTCGCTTTCATTCAATTTACTAAACTTTTGGTACAAGAGTAGTTCGAAATTGAAAGTATACAAGTTCACCAAAAACGTTGAAGCTTCTTACATTTTTCAATTATAATATTGAATTACAATTCAAATTCTCCTAAAGAAATTCTAAATCCTAAAACTACAAACTACATCCGACAATATCTTCGAATCACCGCCTTTATGCCAACATCGCCATTCGATCTTCAAGCTTCATCCATGTTTTCATCAATCGCCATTTGATCCAACCTCCGTATACACATGAAACAAGAAAGGAAAATCGGGTTAGAAGTTACAAAACATAAACATAAAACAATGCGAGAAATTATAAAAGGATTATGTTTTGTCGAGGACTCATCACTAGGCGCTTATGAATCGTTTTATCGCTTAAGCCTCGTAATCTCAAGATTAATCATCGGCGAATGCTTGTTTGCAAATCACGGGCTAACCCGGTTCACAAACAAGCGACGGGCTGCAAGAGAAAGAAGCGATAGCTTAATACGACGGCTATAAGCATACTGGCGACAAGTCTAAATTTCGCAGCAAGCAATCGAAGCATGATTCAATTCCGCAACGATATAATCGCTCATGATAAGGCCAAGATACATAGCAACACAACAGTAAGATGTCTCAAGAAGCGATATCGCTCACAACCAACAATACAAGAGGCAATAGACTAAAGTATGGGCTATCGCAGAAAGGGACAATTGAGAAAGTAAGAAAAGAAGCAATATAAATTCCAAAGAAGCATGTAATGATCAAGACAAAGAGAGTAAGTACATTGAGCCCAAGATTAAGCCCCAAAAGCCATGAAAGTACAAATGATCATCACAATATTCCAAGTAACCAAGATTGAGCGCTTCAAAATAAGCCACAAAGTAAAAGAGCAGAGCAGACAACCAGCAAAAGTCAAAAGCATGACAAAACTCGAACATTTCATCATTAAAGTATGGTGTTAAACCATTAAAGCAAGCAACTGGAAAAGGTTGAATGGACAGGCTAAGATCAATGTGATATCTGTTCAGGATATATGTTCAAAAAGGAAAAATAAAAGACAGTTCACATATACACGAAAGAGAGACCTAAAAAAAGGTGTAGTATCGGTTCTCACAAAACGAAATCAGAAAAAATGTAGTATCGCTCACAAAACCAAGTCCGAAAATCCTGTAACAACAACAACCAAATACCAAACAAAGAAACACAACAGCAAATTCACTCATCATGTTCCTACACCTAACGCCTTCAGATTGTTGTTTTCAGAAATCAATTCCGAAATAGAGAAAGAAGAAGAGAAAGAATCGAACGGTCTCACCCGGATTAAGTTCGGAGAAGCAAGCCGGACGCATGAAGGTTAGGGTTTCCAAACCCTTTCTTGTTTTCCCCAAATTCCAAACCTGTACCAAACACAGAAACCAGAGCAAACAGTATCAGAAAATTGAAACATGCAAACGGTTCGAGAGAGATGAGCGACAGTGAGAGAGAGAAACAGAGAGACAAGCGGCGGCGACGGTGAGAGAGAGATGAGAGCGAGTGATTTCCGATCGCGACGGCGAGAGAGAACCAGAAATCGCGGAATCACGGTGAGAGGGAGACAGGGACGGTCGCGGTAGGAGAGAGACAGAGAGCGACGGTCGCGGTGAGAGCGACGGTCATGTGAGAGCTACGCCGATGAGGGTCAGAGAGATAGAGAGAGCGGTGGGTGAGGGTTGAGAGGAAGAAGATACGCATGCGTGAGAGATTGAAGAACAGATGTTCTTTTGTTTTTGCCAAACAAAAACTTTGTTTTTCTTGTTTAATTATTTTCCTAAAAATACAAAACAAATCCTTTTTATTTCTTTTTCTTTTTAATTTTATATTAAATCTGGTGGTGACAAGTGTCACCACCTTGTTTTTTATAAAAAAAAATATGTTTGTTTTATTTTATTTTCATTTTGTTATTCTTAAATAAATTCTTTTTAAACAAAAATGTTAATATTAAATAATATACATATGTGGTGTAATATTGCTTTTTGGAACCGTGAGTATTTTGGATCGGAAACGTGGTATTCGGTTCATTAGTGTGTGGAGGTTTTTCGCATCAACCAAAGATCGATGGCTTTTTTCATACTCCGCCCGTAATCACCGCAATCCGTGCTATTTCGAACTTTCTATTTCCATTAATTTATTTTATCGTAAATAATATTCTCATTATGATGTACTAAATAATTATTGGATATGATAGTTTTGTTTGATGACTAATCGATTAAACTATTAGCCGATTTTTCATCAAATAGAAAAATCATCTCTAATAATTATTTAAATTTCCGATTGTATTGTATGGTATTTTTGTCTGTTTACTTATTCATTCAGCAATTATTCACCATTGTACACGTTACACACAACGGAAATTAAAATCAATTCGATTTCATCTTGATTGGCTCATACCGATTTCTTAAAGGGTCTCATGGTTGGGGATGGCATGGCCATCCTCACGAGATTGGTTAAAGCCCTTGTTGCTTTAATCGATCATAACCCGAAAATAACATTGGTCTACACCAATTACCATGCACCAGGGTCTCATGGTTGGGGATAGGAGCACCTATCCTCACGAGGTTAATTAAGTCCATATACTTGATTAATCATAACCCGCTTCCATTTTCTCTCAAAGACGCCGATCGATCGCTTTCATAATTTAAGGTTCTAAACCTCGATCCAACGTCGAGTTTCTTTTCAAAACAATTTCATAAATACTCTCTCCCTCCTCCTAAACATATGGTAGTCAAGATCGACTTCTAACCGTATGTTTGGTGTCTTAATTGAATTAATCAACGTGAACCATGTTTCACCTCACCTTTCTTAACAAAAGCTTTGGGTAGAAAAGATGATTCGATGTTTCGTCCACTCATCCGAGTAATTGGGGCGCAATGCTGAACGCTTATGGTCCAATACTTGTCTCCCACATAAAACAACTCAACTCACTCTAAGCTCCTTTTATCGCTCATATGCGATCATTAAACTCTTTTCAGATAAAGAGGTAATAGTCGTTTCAAATACGAACGAGGACTTAAGCTTTTCAAACAAACAAAACAAGTCCTAGTTCAAAGCATTTGAAACGTCTAAGTGCACGATTTTTCAGATAAAATCAATGCAAAACACTTAAAACCTTTTTAAGAGGAACTACAGAGTTTTGACTTTCCCATTGCACAAGGGAATATGTAGGCACACGGTTCAAAAGCCGTGCCAAACTCAAAATATAATAATCAAATCTCATTTCTTCATAACTTAGAGATTAGCAAATATACACACACACGTAGAACTAAACGGGTCCCATCGAGTACGATGGATGGGGTGTAATACCTTCCCCTACATAACCGATTTCCGATTCCAATTTTTGGTCGTAGACCGTCTTATCCGTTTCTTTGGGGTTTTATCTATATTTCCCCGTTCCTTTTTGGAACGAATAAAATTAGGTGGCGATTTCACTATTTTCGAGAATTTAAAAGATTTTTGAAAACCGAGTTGCTTCAATATGATTTCAAGAATAGCCTTCGACTTACTTCTTGCATCCTTGCTGAAGCTATTCTTGTGTTGTTTCGCCTACACAAATGCCTCACACACCTCATTTGGAATGTCGATCTCTGGTAATCTTGAAACCATATTTATTTTCTTCAAATATTTGATGTCTCTGAAGGTGAGATGACCTAGTCGATAGTTCCGTATCCATTCGTCTCTGATAGCTATAGTCGAAAAGTAATTGTGCTATACCACATTAAGTTCAATCTTGAAGGTTCTATTTTTAGAAATATATGCCTTTAAGTTACTCTTCCACTGGCATCAACGAATTTCATCATCTTGTCTTCAGATTACACTTAGTAATTCTTTCCGACCAACTGCTCTATTCTGAGAAAGTTGCTCTCCATGCCTGGTATGTACAACACGTTGGAAATTACTAACATTTTGCCATCTTTCTTCATAATGATAACATCTTCAATACTTTCAGCTGCTAGTGTATTGTCATTTGCAAATTTTACCATGTTCTTCATTGAGGGTTTTAGGTTGACAAACAGATTTTTTCTTCTAGACATGTGTGATGAGCATCCTGAATCCAAGTACCACTGATCCTTGAATTTTTCTCCATATCTTGTTGTGACCATCAACAACATCTCTCCTTCTTCATACTTTTCATCACTTTCTTAATTCTTTCTCTTTTCTAGAAAATCACTAGAACAATGACAATACGTCTGACAATTGAAACCCTGAATGTGACTCTTGTTAGGCTTTCGACCACTGCCTCTTCCTCTACCTCCAGCACCACCTCTCTGGTTTACTTGGTATTGACGTCTTCTCTGATTCAACACAATTTCTTTCTGCTGGTTTCCTCTACCAATCGAATTGTTGTAGCCACATCTACTTTTGTGGAACCACTTTCCTTTGCCTTTACTTTTTCTTGCTAACTATATCTGCAAAGCCACATCACTCTTCGAGTGGGTTGTAACTCTTTCAGTCATTCTTTGTTCATGAGACTCAACTGTCCCTTGAAGCTCTTCCTTCGATAAAGTTGAAATGTCCTCCAACTCTTCTATGGAAGCTACTGCATGTCCGAACTTCAGAGCCAAAGATCTCAAGATCTTTGAAACAACAGATCTTGTTTTTAACATCTCTCCACAAACCTTGATTTGATTTACTAGTTTCATAATCCCAGTGATGAAATCAAATATGCTTTCACTATCTTCCATAAGAAGCAATTCATACGTTCTTTTTTGATTTTGTAACCTCACCTCTTTTTCCTTTTCTACAACTCCAAAAGATTTCTTAAGAATCTCCCAGGCTTCTTTTGCAGATTTTACATCACTAACCTTTCTGAAATTTTCTGGACTAACGCATTGGTGAATTATAAAGAGAGTTGTATAGTTCTTCTCCAATTCGTTATGTTCAATTTCTTCATCATCTAAAGGATCTTCATCAAGCGGTTCTAACCCTTCTTTTACAAGACCCCAAAGACCTTGATAACAAAATATAAACTTCATCTGTTTGCACCAATTCTCATAGTTATCACCTTTCAGAATTGTAAGACTTGCTAGAAAATTCTCATTTGTATAATTCTCTCTGCCCATAAATTGTGGAAACTATTTATTCACTTGCAACTACAAATTTTGTGAATACTCAATGAGTTGATTACAAAATAGGGATTACTCCCTCCATTTCTAGTATTAGGTTAACTTTCTCCCTATGTCAAAAAAATCAAAAGTATAAAAAGCCAAATTACCTATTTTATCCCTAAATCAAGATCTTGTGTGAAGCAACCTGCTTCGACATTTCGACAACCACATACAATTCGACAGACTAAACTATTTGATACACCTTGTGTCGAGCAACTACGTGCTTCAACACACCTTGTGTAGAACAAGAACTTGCTTCAACATAAAACATTGAACTTGATAAGTAAGAACAATTTAAGGAGTGATTTTTAATATTCTTTAAAGATAATTCGTATATGTGTAAAAGAAAATTATACATTCGTCACATTTTCATTGAAAAATAATAATAATAACATTTAAAGAATTATACCTATAGTTGTGTACTTTATTTAGTAATAATTTTTCAAAATTATTTCTATAGTTGTAATATTCTATATGACATATCATATTTTTATCTTAAATTTTGGAACTCACTTTAAATTTCGTAAGTATCTTATCTCAATCTATTGATTATTTTTCTGATATATATGAATTGAGAAGTATGTTGGTGCCGGGTCATAGCGACTAAATATATACTTTTGAATTCATTTCATCTAAATTATATATTAAAATTGATTTTTATTTTAAAATCTTAAATTTTTTTTAAATTATTTAAAAAAAACTAGCCTAATCATATTATTATATTTAAAACAGATAGACTCTGTCTTTATTTTTTAGTACTTTAAAACATGTTATGTCTTAAGTGTGTTATTTTTCTATAAATACTTTTTTTTTTTTTTTTATTTATTATTTATTAAGGGTCTGTTTGGTTCAATGGAGCGGAGGAGAGGGGAGGGAATTTAATAGAGGGGTGGGGAATGGAAGGAGGGATTTTAACACTCTCTCGCTCTTATATATATATATATATATATATATATATATATATATATATATATATATATATATATATATATATATATATATATATATATATATATATATATATATATATATATATATATATATATATATATATATATATATATATATATATATATTTGTTCAAAGAAGGACGAAGGAGGGGAGCAATTTTTAATAACATGTATGTTTGGTTCACAAGGGGAGGGCATATATTTTACAATTAAGTTACATTTTTATCGTTATAAATATTGTCATTTGTACTTTGTAAAAATAATTTTAAATAAAAATAGTTTTGACATTCAGATATAGAAATAAACAACAACACATATTACTTGGACTATATCTCTTCGACGTAAATCAAACCATTTATTAAAAACAATTCTCCGATCTTGATGATCCATCTAACCTAATAAAATAATTTTTATACATAAAAATAAATTAAATAATGTTAGATTATTAAAAACATTAAACAAATAATATTAAAATTAAAACTTTTATTTATAACATATACATACAACATATTATTGTTATTATTAATATTATAATAAAAAACCTTACTACTATTGGTATATTATAAATAAAAATCTTATTTGATAATGTTACTATTATAAAAAAAACTTTGTTATTATTATTATTATTATTATTATTATTATTATTATTATTATTATTATTATTATTATTATTATTATTATTATTATTATTATTATTATATATTAAAATGAAATCTGATATAAGCTATAATAATAAGAACATATACGGTATTAGTATACAGTATTGTCGACAATGATAAATTCAATAAAGACAATTTAGGAACTAAAAATATAATTGAGGGTAAATTAGAAAAAATAAGAAAATTTTAATTATTAATATTCCCTCCCCTCCAAATGCTTCCAATTTAAAAGTGAGCAAAAAATGAGTTTAAAAGAGATTTTGCTTCTCTCCCCTCTCGTCCCCTCCTTTTATAAAAAATGAATCAAACAAATATATTAATAAATCTTCACTCTCCTTTCCTCCGTCTACTCAAACCAAACGAACCCTAAGGAGATAACATAAACATTTCGATATTTTAAAGTTTTGTTGGGTATGTACCTCTATTATTTCACTATATTCATTTTACAATATCTAAATATAGATTTATAATCCGATATGATATAGCACTATTGCATATTCTCTCTTAAACGAAATTCAAAGGTCCTCCCATTAAATACATGCAATTGGGGTTTATTACCTAACAATCACAAATACATATTAAAATGAAACCATGTGACAAAACGACTCATCCATGTTGGTAACATAATAGGTTGAACTATGATAATATAATAAGTCAAAAATGACCATAATTTTTAAATAAAATAAAATTTAGGAGACTTAAGATTTTTATCTCTTTATATAATACATAAAAATATTAGTGCACAAGAATCAAAGATGATTGAAATAATTGGAGAATAACAGAATGACGACTACCACAAGAGTGAAAGAAATAAGGATTGTTGTTATAAATGACATCTACTACTAGTCTATTTAAACAAGGGGAAAATTATCACATAGGTCCTAATAGAGTAAACTTAGTGACCAAGGTAAAAGGTACATAAATAGTAAATACTATAGTACCCTTAAAATTAAATTTAACAGCTATGCTAAAGAAACCCAGAAGTTAAGCATATTTCTGGACGCAACCTCAGAAGTTCTACTGCTTTTGAGAAACACTAGAACATCAACTTCTGATTAACAACTTCTAAATATTGAATCACTCTTCAATACCATCCCTTAATTCATATTTCTATAAAAAACTAACAACGCCAATTTCATCCCTTAAGAGGAGAAATTGATCCGTCTTGATTGCCTTCGTCAGAACATCTGCCAACTGCTTCTGGGTGTTACAGTGCATAACTTCTAGTGTTCCGTTTTGAACTTGGCTTCTCAAGAAATGATACTTAGTCTCAATATGCTTGCTTTTTTCGTGTAACACAGAATTTCTGGCAAGATTGATTGTAGACTTGTTATCAATCATTAGCTTCAAAGGCTTCTTTACTTTAATCTTCAAATCTTATAATAAGTTTAGAAGCCACACAGCTTGATATGCAGCTACAATGCCTGCAATATACTCAACTTCACACGTTGATAGAGCAACAACAACTTGCTTCTTGGAACTCCAAGAAATAAGACCTCCCAGAAACTTGAAAAAGTATCTAGAACTACTTCTTCTATCAACTCTATCTCCACACCAATCAGAGTCAGTGTAACTCATCAACTCTGACTCTGCCTTTCTTCTAGAAGGAAATATTAATCCAAACTTCAAAGTTCCCTTGATATACCTTAAAATTCTGACAGTAACTTGATAATGGGACCACTTAGGTTTACTCATGAACCTACTAACAAATCCAACTGCATATGAAATATCAGGTCTGGTACTACACAAATACTTCGGAGAACCAACCAGTTGTTTGAAGATCATAGCATCGACATCTTCAGCCTCAGAGTTAGAATCCAATTTATGATTGGTTTCCGACGGTGTAACAACAACCTTGCAATTTTCCAGCTTAAACTTCTTCAGAAGTTCTAGTTCATACTTCAACTGATGCAAAATGATACCCTCCTTCGAGTACAAAATTTCCATCCCTAGAAAATATACCATATTTCCCAAATCAGTTATCTCAAATTCATTCAACAACACTTTCTTGAACTTGATTATATCTTCTGGAAAGCTCCTTGTAAGCAATATGTCATCAACATAAAGACACACCAGAATCATATTGCTTCCAGAACGCTGCACGTAAACTCCATATTCCATCTCACACTTCTGAAACCCTTGCTTCTTGAAAAATGAATCAATCTTCTTATTCCAAGCTCAGGGTTCTTACTTTAATCCATACAGAGCTGTGTGTAACTTGTACACCATCTCTTCCTGATTCTTTTTCACAAAGCCAAGAGGTTGTGACACGTATGACTCTTCATGTAATGGACCGTTCAGAAATGCTGACTTCACATCCAAATGCATCAGAGGCCAATTTCTATTTGTAGCTAAAGCAATCACCAGTCTGATTGTTTCATGTCTAGCTACAGGTGAAAATACCTCAAAGTAATCTAGTATATGTTTCTGAAGAAAACCTCTGGCCACTAGCCTTGCTTTGTGCTTACCAACTGATCCATCTGGCTTAAGCTTCATCTTGAAAACCCATCTGACACTGATGGCTTTCTTCTTTTTCAGAAGCTTAGTAAACTCCCAAGTTTTGTTTCTTTCTATTGCCTCAAGTTCTTCTTTCATGGAATTCATCCAGACTTTCTTCTTGAGCGCTTCTTTAGACTTTTGCCTTCCAGAAGCATGATCACCACCAGATTCTGGATCATCATCAAAATCTGGATCAAAATCAGATTCATCATCTTCATCTTCAGAGTCTTCAGGATCATCTTCTGACTCCGACTCTTCTTTATAACTTTCAACTTCTGACTCGTCTTCAGAAGTTATCTATACAACAGAAGTTGGTTGAGACTTACTCCAATCCCAAGTTTTTGGCTCTTTCACAATAACGTCTTTGTTAACTTCAACTTTGTTAGTTTATGGACAATAAAGTTTGTATGCACCTGTATTGTGGTACTCTACCAATAACATCACCTTACTTTTATCATCCAACTTCTTCCTTCTAGCTTCTGGAACGTGTTTGTAACACTCAAAACTAAAAACCTTCAGATAACTAACACTTTGCTTCTCTCTAGTCCACTTATCTAAAGGAACAATTCCCTTCAACTTCTGCGTTGGACACCTATTGAGCATATATGTTGCAGTAGAAACAGTTTCTCCCTATAATTTATGAGGAAGCTTATTCTCTTTTAGCATACTT
Organism: Vicia sativa; assembly: GCA_021764765.1. Lineage (NCBI taxonomy): Eukaryota > Viridiplantae > Streptophyta > Magnoliopsida > Fabales > Fabaceae > Vicia > Vicia sativa. Next base: position 282,776,770 of record CM038793.1, on the reverse strand, counting down.
CTCGTCTTATCAACAAAAGTTCAATTTCTCCATTTATCAAGACCATTGTGTTGAGGAGTATAAGGAGAAGTAACTTCATGCTCAATTCCATTCTCATCACAAAACTTCTGGAATTCTGTAGAGTTATACTCACCTCCACCATCCGTTCTGAGAATCTTTAACTTCTAACCACTTTGAGTCTCAGCCTTTACCTTGAACTTCTGGAATTCTGTAAATACCTCATTCTTAAACTTGATGAGTGTTACCCACGTCATTCTTGTGAACTCATCCACAAAAGACACAAAATACCTATTTCCTCCAAGTGAAGGTTATTGAAATGGTCCACACACATCAGAATATACTACTCCCAAAGCATATTTTGCTCTTGGGGCTACTTTTGATACAAATGGCAATCTGGGTTGCTTGCCTTTCATGCATACCACACATGACTTCTCAGGCTTCACAATCTTCGGAATACCACGTACGAGCTTCTTAGAACTTAGATGCCCTAAGCTTTTATAGTTTAGATGCCCTAAGCTTCTTAGAACTTACTATCTCATTCAGAGCCTTCTGCACTAGGACACTCGACTTCAGTTGTTTCTACATTCACCCTGAATATTCTGTTGCTTCCCTGTTTAGATTGCATAATCAACTTCTAATTAGAATCATACAACTTCGAGAGATTTTTCTTCATAACAACTGAAAACCTTTCTCAATGAGCTAACCCACACTTATCAGATTGCTTTTGATTCCAGGAACATACCAAACATCCTTGATTAGAACATTCTTCCCATTCTTCACCTTGACTATGACATTTCTCATACCTTCTACATTAAGGTACTTATCATCAGAATATCTGATCTTTGTCCTCCTTCTAGAGTCAAAATCTGTCAACCATTGTTTGTTTCTAGTCAAGTGATTTGAACATCCAGTGTCCATATACCACCAATCTGCCAAACATCATCCATTAGACTCAAAAGCCATCAATAACACAGGTTCATCATCTGAATCTCCCCTGGCTATGTTTGCTTATTCTGATTTCCTTACTTTGTTTGACCAACAATCTTTAGCAAAATGGCCAAACTGCTTACAGTAGTAACATTGAACTTTCTTCTTCTCTTTTCCCTTCTGATGTTTCTTCTCATCAGAAGTTGAGGTTTCTGACTTCTGGAATCTATCACCACGTCTATTCTTGGCCTCTGACCAAGAATTCTTTTGGTCCTTCTTGAAAAAAGAAGCTTTCAAAGCCTGCTCAACTTCCATCTCAACATTTCTTTCATTCAGACGCAACTCATGCGCTTCTAGATTACTTGGCAGCTCTTCTATTCTCATGGTTTCCAGATATTTAGAATGTTCAATTGCTACAACAATGTAATCAAATTAAGGAGTATCTGACCTTAATACATTCTCTATGATTAGTTGTTTAGAAAGGGTTTCTCCACAAGCCTTCATCTCATTAGTTATCAGAATCACTCTAGAGATATACTCTGAAACCTTCTCATTGTTTTTCATGTTAAGATTCTCATATTGCTTTCTCAAGGACTGAAGCTTTACCTTTTACACTGATGCGTCACCACCGTAACATCTGCCAGTGTGTCCCACACTTCCTTTGACATCTTTGAATCTGCAATCTTCTCAAACATGTTCACATCCACACACTGATGGATGAAGAACAACGCCTTCTGATCTTTCTTCCTCTTGCTTCTCTGTGCCTCTCTCTCTTATTCTGTTGCACCTTTTGCAACCTGAAGACACCCATCAGTAACAAGCTCTAGAACATCTTGAGCCCCAAATAACACACGTATTTGAATTATCCATCTGTTCCAGTTCTTGACATCAAAAATTGGAAGTTTGGTACTCATACTGTTTCCGTTCATCTTCTATCTTGTACAGTACACTCAGATCTTCACTCACACAGTGTTTCCTAACCCACAAAATCAGAAAAAATATGATTTTTTTCAAGATTCAACACGAATTCAAGAACCAAAATAATCACACAACGCCTCACGTTTCACTCGTGTTTCCCTATGAATGGAACCAGAGCTCTAGATACCAATTTGTTGGTGCACAAGAATCAAAGATGATTGGAATAATGAGAGAATAATAAGAGAATGATGGCAACCACAAGAGTGAAAGAAATAAGGATTGTTGTTATAAATGACATCTACTACTAGTTTATTTATACAAGGGGAAAAATTGCCACATAGGCCCTAATAGAGTAAACTTAGTGACCAAGATAAAAGGTACATAAATAGTAAATACTAAAGTACCCTTAAAATTAAACTTAACAGCTATGGTAAAGAAACCCAGAAGTTAAGCATACTTCAGGACGCAACCTCAGAAGTTCTACTACTTCTAAGAAACACCAGAACATCAGAATATCAGAACCAATTTCTGATTAACAACTTCTGAATATTGAATTACTCTTCAATAAAAAACTGGCTCAAGACCACATAACAAATTAGCAACACAAAAAACACTTCACCGATGAGAAATGGGTAATTGATATTTGCAACAATATATTACATGAAGTGGAACAAAACAAACATGATGAAATCATAGTAAGTGTGTCACAAGTCCCCAAATCTTTAAGATCCTCAAATCCAGGAGCTTTCACCCCTTAATTTTAGGACTTATTATAGATGGTACAATCATCTTGGTGGAAAAAAGGAAGAATAATGTTCCCACGATTCTTGTATTCAAAAGGAAGAAGCGCACAACTTTGGCTAGGTCACAAGTGCAAGGTATGTTGCAAGAGTAAGATGGATTAGGGCGTAAATCTTCGAGCTTATCCCAGAGGATTTTCATGGCGGTAAAGTAGGAAGATAAAGATCAATCTCCTTGTTTAATAGAATGTAATTCGCGAAGAAGACTTGAAAAATGAAAGTGATTACCTTTGGTGAATCGATCTTTCATGAAGATCTTCCCAGATTCCAATGTAGAGTCAAAGCAAATTGTAGTTTGTGCAATGTGAGGGAAAATAGTGCATTTAATCCATGAAAGAACCATGTTATTTTCTCATTCCCATTTTTTGTATATAGGTCATATGTGAAGGGTTTTGGGAGACGGCCATTGATGAAAGAAAGTTTGTTTTTAGAGGTGAGAGTGTGGCACATTGATTTTTTCCAATTTTGGTAGTTGTTGTAGTCGAGGGGTGGTGCGACAAGGGTGACACCTTGATTCTCTTCGAGATGGATGTAGAAAGGGTGGGTTGTGTCGATCTGTTTGGGGCTATTTTTGGGGATATTTTGTGGTTAAGCATGTTGGTCAGATTCAACATCTGAAGCCATGGTGAATGATGATGCACAGGTAAGACAACGAGAAAATTGTAGGTGGTTGTTGCAGATGGAAAGGGGGCGGAAGATTGAAGAAAAGGTGTATTCACCGATACCATATTACAAATGGTACAACCATTTTGGTGGAAAAAGGGAATACGAATCTTCCTGCATTTCTTGTATTCAAAAGGAAGAAGAAGATACAATATTTATATAACCTAGTGAGCTTGGACTAACACAGACCTAAGGCCCAATATGATATTTTTCTTATAGGACTTGGTCTTTATCACCATTACAAATCTGATCTCATCATGAATGATAAATTGATATTAGGTTCATCCAAGCGAGCTCTCAAACACCTCTTTGACCACTTTGACACCAAAACACTTCATCATCGTCTTGAATCAATTATTTCACATTCACATATTAAAGCTTTCTACCATATTGATGTAGCTTCTAAATACACTTATCAAACCCTCTTATAATTTCTCACTATTGATGGCTTATTATTTTTGGGTTTGTTGCATAGAGCTTTAACAATAAAACCTCAACAAGATCAACAATACTCTTCTTAACCGGAAAAAACAGTATTTCCGTGGTCAACTCTTATGGTGTAGAGTTGACCAAGAATTTTATCATAAGAGATGTTTTTATGCTTGAGAATCAAAATTCCCACTTATTTTCTTAAGCATATCCATGAAGTCGTTGTCTCCATAAATAGGGACGAATTGAATCATCTCTAGAAAAGGAAGCTTATCAAAATTTTGGATCATCCATGAGGTTATTTTGTGAATCACTATGTGTATTTGTTCATGAATTTCAACTCACCAAAAATACAGAAGATCACGCGCATTTGTTGGATCTAATGTATAATTTGATTGTACCAAATCATGTTGATCTTAAACAACCTCCTGTGTCTGTTCTAAAACTCGAAAACAAATCTAAGCCCAAACCACAATATAAATCTGAGTCTAAGTCCAAACCACAATCTAAGCTTGAATTAGAGCCTACGTACAAACCTCAATCTGAGTCTGAGCCTAATCCTGAGCCGCAGTCTGAGATTGAGGTAAAGTCCAAGCCTCAAAATCAACCTAATGACATAAAAGAAGTAAGTTATGCATGTTCAACTTGCTTCACTTTTCTTGCATTATTTGTGGCCATTTGTATTATAATAGGTTTTATTATAAAGTTCATTTTCACCATGTTTTTTTGGATATCAAAAACTTTATTTAGTTTCATTAAATAGGCATTACACCTCGATTCCGGATGTGTCTTGAAACACTAGTGGGAACATCAGATTTGATGAATGATGTTATTCGTCAATTGGATACGGAAGAAGGTATGTTTGGTTTTTCTAGAACCAAAACAATTTCAAAAGAGGACATGGATCAAATTTTCTTGCATCAAGAATTAGGCGTCGGTATTGTACACTTATACATCCAGTAATGCAATCAATCTATTATTTAATTATCTGAACAATTTATTTACACATTTTAATGAAAATAGTCTAATGTTTATTACTTTTTTATTTAAGGTTCTTGTATGACAAATTGATGCACGAAAATCAATTGTCAAACAGATTCCATTTTGTGTCTTCCTCCCGTGTCAACCAACAGTCTATTGTTGACGATCCGGATTCAGTAAAAGAGCACTTGGTCGAGAGATTCATGGCTAGCAATACAGAAAGCTTGTATCTTTGGGCGTATAATACTATTCCTACAGGGTTAGATCTTTATTCTAAACTTTTTTTTTTAACTTATAGAGAAAATTTTCATCTAAACTTTTATTTTAATTTATAGACGTCACTGGTTGTTGGTTGTTGTGGATCCTATGAAATAAGTGGTCTATTATTTGAATTCGGTTGACGGTGATTGTACAAATTATCCGAAAATGAAGTTAATGATTGATACGTAAGTGAAATTGTTCTAAATATTCATGTGTATTTATATATTTAATTATTTCGGTGACATTGTTCTAAATATATGTTTTTTTATTTTGTTAGAGTAATACAAGTATTCCGATGTCAAAGAGAAGCTCGGGTACCACGGTCTAAATCAAGCAACATTACTTGGATTAAAGTGCATGTATCATTAATTTCCACAATTTTGATTATAATAGTTATGCTACTTGATAAAATAAGACAACTATATATTCTTATTTGTTTTTCTATGTAGTATCCTCAACAACAAAACGATATAGATTGTGGATACTTCATTTTGAGGTTTATGAGAGAATCATTCAGTTGAATCGAATAGAGATTCCAATCACGGTATAGATTTATAATTTAGGATTTGTTTTATTATTTATCAGATTATTCTTATAATTTATTACTTTTAATTAAATCGTGCATATTATGTTTTTTTTATGTAGTACTTTGATGAATACAAGTGTGCTCATTACACGAAAAATAAGATGGAAGAAATCAAGGAGGAATTGTGTGAATATTTTATTGAGCAAAGAATCATATAAGGTATTCATAGTTGAAAAGTGTTAAGAAAAATTAGGTTATATGTTAGAGTTGATTTTGGTTATGTTGTAACAAATCGTTTATATGTGTATATTGAACTATAATATAATGATGTGTATATATTTTTGATTAATGGTGTATATAATTTGGATTGTTTGTTTATAATGATGTACATATTTTTTATTATAATACCTATGTTTATAAAGCTTGTTTGTTAAAATATAATATTTGTAAAGGAATTACAGGTTTATGGAATTACAGGAAAATATAGCAAATATATAAAAATTTGTTTACTTTAGGCAGCGTTTTTGAAAAAAGCGCTGCCTAAAGTAAACAATGTACAGATTTTTTGACTAAAAAAGCGCTATATAAGGGCCAACTTAGGCAGCACTTTTGACTAAAAAAGCGCTGGCTAACATGGCTCTTAGGCAGCGTTTTTGAAAAAAAGCACTGCTTAAAGTAAACTTTGTTGCCTAAAACAGCGCTGCCTAAGGGTCATTTTAGGCAGCGCTTTTGACTAAGAAAGCGCTGCCTAAGATGGCCTTTAGGCAGCGTTTTGTTTTAAAAGCGCTGCCTAAAGTAAACTTTGTTGCCTAAAAAACGCGCTACCTAAGGGCCACCTTAGACAATGCTTTTAGAAAAAACGTTGTCTAAAGGCCACCTTAGGTAGTGCTTTTACAGTGAAAAAAAGTGCGGCCTAAACCTATAGCAACGCAGGATTAGGCAGTGCTTTAAAGCGCTGCCTAAGACCAAAAAAAGTGGTGTCTATGTGCTTGCCTAGCGTAGTGGCATTACACCGATTGAAACTAGATTTTTCTACGTAAAACCGTGGACAAAAGTCGTCGGTGAAATTAAAAAAACAAGTGAAAATGTTATAAAAGAGGATTACTAATACAATTGGGACAATAACATATCAAATGTAACCATCCCATCGATAACAGAACTTCACAATGCTGGAATCAAATTCCAATCGTCAGATAAAAGTGGAAACGCAATCTCATCCATTGATTTCAATGAAATTAAATGTCAATTTTACTTGCCCATTATCAAACTTGACATGAATTCAGAAGTAATCATAAGAAACCTTATGGCTTATGAATCATTGATAAAATCCAAAGGGTTAATTTTCACAAGGTACATTGAGTTAATGAGAGCTTTAGTCGACACTCCGTTGGATGTGAAACTATTGATTGATGAAAAAATCATTGAAACTAAAATGAGTATTGAAGGTGTTGCACAACTTTTTAATGGGTTGATGGGAAAATATATTAGGCCAATAAATGTTCAAAATTTGGATCAAGGGATTAAAATGGTGAATGCTAAATTCAAAATCACTTAAGCTCCAAAAATGGCTATGATTAAATATATTTCTTCTTATGGAAAGATGTTGACAGCTTTGGCGGCTATTATATGTCGCTGGGGAACAAGTGGCAAACTTGTTGCGACGTGTTTCCCATGTCACAACCCATGTCACAAAGTTGTGACATGGTATTCACGTCGCAACATAGTTATATAGGGAACATAAATGGAAAGCATGCAACAGTTTTAGTAGCGACGTGAGAAACATGTCACAACTTTGTGACATTTAACTCACGTCGCTACCTTTAATGTTTATTTTTAAAAAAAATTATTTAGTAATTATTTTTTATATTAATTAATTTATATAATAAAATTTATATAATATAATAAAATTTATACAATAAAATTTATATAATAAAATTTATATAATAAAATTTATATAATAAATTTATATAATAAAATATATAAAATGAAATTTATATAATAAAATTTATATATTAAAATTATTATAATAATATTATTTTATTATATATTCAAATAATAAAATTTTATAAAATGAATTCATTTAATAGAATTTTATAATTAAAAATGATAAAAATAAATATCTTACATAAATGAAAATTTTAAAAAAAAATTAAATAGAATGTTTTCACGGGGCATCTTCACCTGGATAATTATCAAGATCAAAATCATCAGTTCTGTCATTATCCGACTATTGATCAGGAACATTTTGATTTCCACCACTTTGCATAAACCGTCTCATCTACTCCTCCATATCAGATTGCCTCTTCCGCATCATCTCCAACTGCTGCTCCTGCTCTTGCCTCATTGTCGTCATTTAGGCCTCCATTTCGCGTCTCACTTCACTTAGGCCCTTTTCCATTAACTACTTCATTCTAAATATAGAAATCAACATCACCATTAAGCGGCTCCCCCTCTGCTGGCCTATGTTGAGGATTGTGTTATTAAATTTAAAAAAAACATAAATTGAATTACTTACAAAAGCTCTCTTTGTGCGCTAGTAGACAAAACCTCCCGATTTCTTTGTCCGAGTCCTCGTAATCAACTCAATGATTAATGGTGGTCTCCCCAACTCCTTAGTCTAAATAATAAAATTAAAATTAATTAGTAAAAAATATTATGAATAAAAATATAACTTAAAAAATTAGTAATTTTTACCATTCGCCGAACATGCTCCGCAATACTAATACTTCCAACAGTATTAACACATCCCCCCTTTTCGGATGCCCTCATCTTCTTAAAAATTTCTGATTTAGCCTTGAATTCCGGCGAATCCCAATATGTAAGAAGTTTGCCGAAAACCTCTACGCCTATCTAGTTAGGACGGATACCATGAAGCTCATAATTCTCCCTAACCCGCCGCATTATATTAGAAAATCTTCTAGAGGTTCTGCTATAATAGATTTTTTCCATAATTTTCTCATGTAACAGATCCCACACACATTTTTCCTGCAATGTTGTATGACATTAAAATGAAAAGTTAAGTAATTATAATGAAAATGTCACTTAAAGAACAATACTAAAAAAATAAATTAAATTTACAACTTAAATAAATAACAATACCTTAAATTTTTTAAACCATTCTTCTTTATTTGTAACCTCGCCAAAGTTCCTCCAAAATGATTTATACATCTACTGAATTATATAATTAACAACCTTGGCAGCAGTCCGACTCGATGCGAAATTAAACAACAAGATTTTGAATAAACAATATTAATTATAAATTTATACAAAAATGAAAATGAATACGTACTTAAATAAAAGTTTATATAAGAAACTTACTTCCCTCTTCGGCCCAAATCCAAAACCTCCCATCAATGACATGAATCTCACTCGGATCATCTCTCCCACGAAGATCAGCTCCATCTATGTCATCACCACCACATCAGATCATCGCGCCTCACGTGTACATGTAGGACGTGGGGTGTTGGATCCTGCAGTTTGTCTGGGATGTGGGATGCGTGATCCTCCGGTCTGTCTAGAACATGGGGCGTGGGATCCTGCATCCTATGTGGGATGTGGACTGGGGAATCGTCTAGCCTGTGTGGGATATAGACTAGGGGATCGTCTAGCCTGTATGGGACGTGGACTGCTGGATGCTCCACATAGGTTAGTGAAATCTTATTTTACTATATATTTAAATTTTCATTATATATATATATATATATATATATATATATATATATATATATATACACACACACACACACACACACACACACACACTAACATATTAGTAATTCTAATTTTAAATTGTTTTTAAATACTAACCTATACTACTAACATATAAAAAATTGTAATTTTAAACTGTTTTTAAATACTAAATTATAATACTAACCTAAAACTAAAATTTAAAAAATAATTGTTTTTTTAATTGAAATAAACAGAATACAATATAAATAAGTATAATACATATAAAATATAAAAAAATTGCATAAATACCTCTTGTATATCCTTCACTTAATCTTTTTTTTCTTTTATATATATCCCTTGATGTTCTTCTCCAAGATTCTACAACTTAAACAAAACAAATTTCATTAAATTTTTTATTACCAAAATAAATACAGAATACATAAAATTAAAATTAAACAACATATAATTACCTTATATGATATTGGAATTGAAATCAAGAATTCTTTGAGGAAAAATTGGAGAAGGAAATTTTTTTGGGGAAGTTACAGTGATGAAACGCAGAAGAGAAGGAAAGGAAAGGAAGAAGAAGAAAGCAAATGGTTTCTGATAGTGATAGGGGTGTGTTATAATTTGTGATATTTATATCCCATGTAGCGACGTAAATATCACGTCGCAACCTTGCCACGTGAGAATCACGTCGCTACACTCCCAACGACAAATAAATTTAATTGGTCAGTCTGTCACCCTGTAATCAATCAAGTCAAAGTCAGATTTATTTTCACATTAGGAACCAAGCACAGATCGTTGACGTTATCACCAAAAAGCTCTTTTTCTTTGAGGGCTTTCAACTCTTTCTGCATCTTATCAAATTGTTCATGGAAACCATCCATTTGATCATAGAATTCTAAGCTTTCACTCGGAGGAGGAAGCGGATTATTGTCAAACTCTTTGTTGAAAACAAGAGTAGTATGCACCACAGGAGGTGCAGAAACAACAACAGGTTGGGCCAAGGAGGTCACTTGAGCAGCAGGATTGTAACCTTCAGGGATGAAATTCTTTGGCATTCCCCAAGGATAACTAGGAGGCATGCGGTGCTGGATGTAAGAAACCACTGGCACAGCAGAAACACAAACATCTTGAATCTCAGAAAATAACGGTTGTCTGTTGAGGTGGAATGATACGAGGAGAAGGCGGGAGAGGTAGTGGTTGATCCCGAACAGCCACCCACTGTTCCACCATGGCAGTGAAGTTGGCCATACCGACTCTCAAAGAAGTAACCTCTTCGCGATTCTCTTGTTCTAGATTCTCCATCTTCTTCTTAGAGTTGGCTCGAGTGTTATATCGATGCAACAACTTGAAGACTAAATGATGTAGAAAAATGGATAAGACACCTGGGAGACACCGTGAAATGCGAAATGATGCATGATATGCAAATGCTGGTTTTATTTGATTTTCAAGGAACTCGAGATGGAGAGAAAATCCCATATTGGATCAAAGTAATGATTAAGTTATTATCAAAATCAATCATCCATTTTGGTGGATTAGAGTTTTCACCGTATCAACACTAAAGATCCATTGAGTTTGATGAAACTTATGAAGTTTACATAAAAAAAATCTCTAGGTCCCTCGAAAATCGACTGAAAAAGAGTTTCATGGATGCATGAATGCTAGGTTATGCAGTAATCACAAACAAGATCACAAACATTGGGGGTTCATAGGTTCGACGTCACGAGCATGGAGTCAAAAAGGTTCTACCCACAAGGTACTCTAGGTTTTGTCACCTGTAAATCAAGGTTCTAAAGGAATCCCCAGAGTATTCATTCCTCCATCCAGCAATACCAATTTCCCAATTGCTCGGTAATTAATAATACCTTCAGGTGAAACTCGTCTGAGTGCAGTATCGCGTAGCAACTACTTTCGGATGACTCCGTAATAGTCCGCGCACTACCCCTAAAAGGCCAGGATGGGTTAAAGTTTCAATGACTACTCAGCTTCAGGGACTCTCAGGTCGAAAGCAACCATGTCTTCCTAATCGCTCAGTAAACAAAATACCATAATCAAGGAGGTCTCAACTGAGTGGGGGATCTAATGCCTCCTTCTTCGGGATTACTCCCTAAAAGTTAACATTACTATACCGCCCGTCCTATCTTAAGTTTTCCCGAGTCCGGGTATAGGAACTTAAAAAGACGATCACCAAGCACCCCTGAAAACCAGAAAAACAATCTAGACAAGCAAGCATATAATATATACAAATAACAAAGCACATATATAAAAATACACAAAAATAGGGTAAACCCCAACCAGAGATGGTCTAGAAATAGGTCAAACATCCCCAGCAGAATCGCCACTTTTCTGTAGCGGCAAAAACTGTGAGTATAACCCATTGAATTGACTTAACTCAAAAAATAACAAAAGAGTCGCCACCGTGATTTTATTTTATCCACATGACTAGGAAAAAGAGCGAATAAAATCCTAAAATATCATAGATCTGGGATCGGGGGTTAGTTATGCAGAGGAAAGGTGTTAGGCACCCAAAGCATCTACGGTACTCCGCATGAACCTTTTTGAAAATTTGTATATGTGTGATAAAAGAGTTTGTACAAAAGTGTCTGGAGTGTTTAGAAGAAAACAAGGAAAAGGTGTTTTTTAGGATTTTTGGTTTGATAGAACTTCCAATGAGTTTTAGGCCTACATACCAACAATGTGCAATGTTGAAATCAAAACCAAGTAGTTCGGCTAAAAAAGGGCCAAAATTATGTTTTGGTTGGTTTTAAGAAAATGTTAATTTGGAAAAAGCTACAAAGAGCTCAAAAAGGGATTGAATGAGGTTGGGTGTTTTTTAGTCTTATGAATAGAAAAGTCAAAGTATTATTAAATGGATTGGAAGTTTATTACGAAAAGAATTTTTGAAAATTCATGGACCTAAGTCCAAGTTTTTTATGAAATCGGTTCGAGTTTTAAAAACAAGAATCCTTTGAAAAAGAAGGAAGATTTTGAAAATTAAAGAATGAGGAGGAGATGAAGAGGCTAACCTATGTACATAAAGTAAAAGTTAAAGATATCAAAAGATCTAACCGGGTGAGAAGACTAGTACTTGACATCAAGAGCCAATACTACATCCCATCCTCTAGATAACCCACACAAGCAACAAATAACCAGACAAAAAAACTATGCTTCAGATAATTCCATGTCTCAAATGAATTCTTGTCTATAGAAAAACGGGTAGAGTACCGGCTGTATTGAGGAAATCCACTCATCATTTGAGTATAACGGAATAACCTGGATACAAAGATAATAACCAGACAAATACATAATAACACCAAGGGCACAGAGATCTCTCAAGCTGAGGTAAGGGTCCTAATCCTAAGTCCAAAGATCAAGCTCCAAGCACAAGGATAGTAACCAAGTCCAATTAAGAGTTTTTTATGTTTAAGTTGAATTATTAAGTATTTTGGAAAAGAAAAATAAAGCTCAAGTGAGAAAATTCAAAATATCAAGAAAATAAAATGCTCAAGTGAGCAAAGGAAAAATGACAAACAAAATATAATGCTCAAATGAGCAAAGAAAAAATAGCATGAAATGTAAATGATAAAATTAAAGGTGCATAAAAATAAAGAGCATAAAAATAAATGCGGAAAATAAATAGCGTAAAAAATAAAGCAACTAATAAATGTTATCAAGATTAGTAATTAGTGGTTAACAAGGTGACCATCTTGAAACTTACGCATGAAGACTTGCCAGAAGCTTGATAGAATAACTCAACCACACGACAAGTTTCAATTGTTTTTTGTCAAGTATGTCACCGGTTTTGGAATTATCACATCACTTGATCAAAGATAATTGAGAATTTCGTGGAAACTTGCCAGAAGCTTGATTAGAAATCAACGCGACCACACGATAAGAGCCACAAGTATTGAACCAAAATCAAAGCTCAAGTCATCTTTTGGGGCTTATGTTAGAACATGGAAATTAATGCCACCAATTGATCACTTTCCGATTCGGGAAAAAAGAAAAATAAGCTAAAGAATAAGCAATGTAGCGCTATGTTAAGCAATCACCAAGTGACTTATGTAGAAGCCACCCTATAACGAGGCCGGTCAATCGTGATCTATGTGTTGAAAAAGCAAACGAGAAGAATGATATGTAGATCATCTTCTAATGTTTGTCAACACATGTAAAATAAAAAAGAATGATAGATCAACTTGGATTATCTTCTCTAATTTCTTCCATCTTTAAGTTCAATCACTCATCTTGGTGGATTAAGGCACAAAATATATTGTTGACTCAAAGCACCAAGAATTAATTGTATAATTAATCCTTTGATATATTTGAATCACTAATACATTTCTCCAACCACATCAAAACCCAAAGTCCATTGAAATTAAAGAGTAATTAGGTGTACAACACCACAATCCAAGGCAATCATCAAAAGAATGGAGTAGAAGAAGAGTAAAGATCCAAAACAAGTCAAAAAACAAGTGAAAATCACAATTTACACACTGTGCAATCGATTGCAGCAGGATGAAGAAGAAAGAGGTTTGAGTGAATTGGGTGAATTGGGGAAAATGAGAGAATGAAGAGAGTAGAGAAATATTTTGGCAAGGTGAGTTTGACTATCAAAAGCTTGAGATTTGAATTAGAGGAGGCCTCTATTTATAAGGTTTTGGTTTGTGAAAGAGTGGTGGTTTGGAGTTTGGTTTGGAAATTATAATTAGTCTTGGAAATTGATTTTGGAGCCAAAATTGAAGCAATTAGTAATTAATTAAGAAATTAAGAGAAAATTAAAAAAAAATTGGAGCCCAAACCCACAAACTTGAAAATTGCCCAATTTTTTACTTTTCTGCACAGTGCAATCGATTGCACTCTTGTGCAAATCGATCGCACTAAGTGTAATTTTGAAAAATTGGCCAAAAATAGCAGTGAGAAATCGATTGCACCAATGTGCAAATCGATTGCACCAATGTGCAAATCGATTGCACCCTTCTTTGTTTTGAAAAATTGGTTTTAAATCAAGTTTGGGAAAAAAACACTAGAAAAACTTACATTCGCCTGATGTCTTAGATTGATACCTACAAAATACAAATATACAAAGACAAAAACAAATATTTTTTGTATTTTAATCAGAGGTTAGGAGATGAAATAAATGCAGATCAATCACGCATGCAAAACATGCTAGGGTGCTTGGTGATTCCTTGAGAGCAAACTTAGGAATAGGACAACCAAATGAGCCCACCCTTGTTTGTGATTTTAATGCATTGTGATGATGAGATGATGAGGGATCCTAGGGGAAAAAATTGGGGTACAACAGTCACCCTTGTATCTTTTGATACTTGTAGTAGACATAATATTCTCACTCAAAAGCCTTTAGATAATGAGTTGAGTATTGTTCTTGGTTAAATATTTTAAGTAAAACCAAGTATTGTTCTTAGTTAAGAGTCTTAACTAAGTATTATTTATTGGAAATGTAATATTCTTGTTGAGTTTTTTTTATACAGTCATTGGGATTGTGACTGTTAGATATCACTGAGGTGATTTAGGAAAGGAGATGGTGATTTCTCATATCTAGGAGGTCAAAGTTGCACTAAGTAGGGATTAAGCGGGAAATTGTAAACTGAGGTTGTTTAGGCTTTAAATTAATACTACTGATAGTGGATTTCCTTCTTGATTTGGTAGTCCCCAGGGTAGGTGAGTTGCACTAAATTGGGTTAACAAATCTATGTGTTATATATTATTATGCAATTTATTTTAAGTATCGCTTGTGTCTTGATAAATCGGTTCAGGATGTCAAATCTGATGTTATAACATCTACCTCAAAATTGTTCTGAATTTGAGATATCAGTATTACCATGTGTTGCATGTACTAGAAAATTTTAGCGACTATGGTTTTGTCTACGATTTTGGATTTTCCATATTATGTCATTTTGTCTCTGATTTTGTTCTTTAATTTTATCTATGTCGGTATTTTTCAACAACTCTGACCCATACTCTTATTTTCTTAAATTATTTAGTGGATATGTGGATTCAAGGTCTCTAAGATCTTGAAATTTATCCCATAGACATTTTTTATGCTCCCTAGACTCCCTTAGAATTAATATCAGAGTCATGGTTCAACTTAGCGAGAATAGGTAGAATGATGCTATTATAATAGTTTATACCCACTCACCAACTCCTTAAAATTTTGGGTGGTGATTTAGAGTCTCGTCATTGCTCCTGGTATTCATGGTCCCCCTATATTGATATTGTATTTAGATATTTTTATATTAGTGTAGAGGATGTAGAAGAAACTAACATTTTCCTGACATAAATTTTTTATCTTAGTAAATCGATGACATGGTAATAGAAAATAATATTTTCGGTTAGCTTTTCATCTAATAGCATTATGGTATTTTCACTTTTTTTTTAAAGGTAAAATAATAATAATACAAAATATACCAAAAAACAATAGCACAAAATATACCAAAAACACCAACAGAACCAATGCAAGAGAAAGAAATAAAGTGTAAATAACAAATAAACAACCACAACCCAAACTCTAAAACCGACACTTACTAAGAGCTACAATTCAAAAGAGTTCAAACTACAGCTCTAGCCAACTTGAATGCCTCCATCGGATCAAAAGTCACACTGGAAGGAAGATAGAATAGAACACACACTCTCAATAAAACATATTTGAACTATAAAGTTTACAAACTTATATGTTCAAATACTAAATAATTCAAATATTAAGAAGCCTTGTCTAGTGACATATTATTCATTAATTATGATCAAATATATTGTCAATCTGATGGTTCAAAGAATGCTCTTTTCCTTGAAAGATTGAATCGCATCCTCCAACGTTTCCTTGAGACTGTGTTTGAACTCAAATCCAGCATCTGTGAGTTTCTTTGATGTTAAATGTGGAAGCTCGAGACCTTTAGGTCCCTCAAGCAATCTAGAGAAATTTTTTTGAATAAAGTATTATATATTCATAGGCAACATCGAGGGTCATCGTGGGACTATGATCTTTGTGATGATTTTGAATCGAGGGACTTTTGCTAATGGTACCCCTACGTTCGAGGGACATGACCATTTTTAATCTGAAAGGCAACAAGAGAGGATACCGTAAGGGGGGATGCAAGTGTGAAGAGTGTGTTTGATTCAGATATTTTATATTGATTGTTAAGGTGATCTATGATTGATTTTAATTCTTGCCATGCAATCTTATTAGCATACATCTAAGCAGTTTATAGACAGTTTATAGGAGAGTGCAGAAAGTAAAAGTGCGGAAAATAAACCCTACGTTATTACAAAGCTTTGAAAAAGTTACATAGGAGGTGCGAAAAGTAAATGCGCAAAATTAAATCTACGATATTACAAAAATAACGTTGCGACCTATACATTGTTTTCTAGAATTTAAATGAGAATAAATCATGAATAAATAAGAGAAAAATATTTGAATGGAGACATGAGTGACCTAAACCCTAATTAAAAGGAAAAAATATTTTTAGTAATTTTTGAAATCGATTTTGATTAGAAAAAACCTAATAATTACAAGTGAAGAGAAAAATAAAATATTTTTTTGTCTAAAATTAATTAAACATTTTTTAAATATAAATCTAAAATAAAAATATTTTTTAGGGTTTTTATTGTATTTAAAAATAATTTTGGAAAAGAAATAAAATAAGAAAAAAATTAAAAAGAATTAGAAAACCAGTGCTAAAAAAATGATTTGGCCTTGCCAAGGTTTGAACCTATGACCTTAAGGTCATTGGTCCAAAATCAGACCACTGCGCTATCTGCATGTGTTGTAAATAACACGCCTCCAATTGTATGTATATGCAACCCTGTGTAAATCTGAAAAATTATGAAAAATTGCAAAAGGCAGGGATCGAACCCACGCCTTGAGAGAGGAAGAGACTTAATGCGCGCATGGCTTGCCAATGGGGTGGCTATACATCCAATAATATACGTGCTTTGATAAATATATAAGGGAAATTTAATTCCTAACTTTTGATTTACAAAAAGCCAATCCTGTGTGTAACACCCGTTTTATTTAATATTAAATTATATTATTATTTTTGGATTATCGTTTGACGATTGTTTTGACAACGAAAATAATTATATTAATCGGTATATTTATTAATTTATTTAGCGATGTGTTGTTCGGTTCGGTAAAATATTTTCGGACCGATATTTAATTTACCGGAATTAAGTTAACAAATTAAGTTAGAAATATAATTAGATGGTATGTGTAGTGTATTAAGAATAGTTGAGGGGCATTTGAGCAATTTAATTAAGTTAGCTAGTATGACATGTTATATTTATATCATTTCCTCCACCTTTCCAAACACAACACAAAACACCAAAGTTAAGAAGTTGGAGAAAAGTTAGGGTTGGTTGAGGAAGAAGAAGAGAGCAAGAAGGAGAGCAAAGCTTGGCTTGAAGAATCATCTTGGATATCCAAAGCTTGCTAGGTAAGGGGTTTGATTTCCATTTCATTTATTTAGGGCTTGATGGATTTTAGTTTGATTTGGGAAAAATTGTTAGATAGTATAGAGTTGTGTTGGGTGATTGTTGGAGGGTTTAGAAGATTTGAGTTTGGTGTAGAAATTATGAGTATTGTTGTTAGTGTTGTAGTATGTGGATTGTAGGTTGGAAATAGAAAATAGAAATGAAATAACAATAGGAATGTTAATGGAAAATAGGAAGAAGAAGATACACAGTGAAAACAAATAAACAAAATATGAAAATAAGAATGTATATGAAACTTACAGGGAATAAAACAAATAACCAAAATTGATGGAGTGGCGTACCTTGAGGCAGCCGCCTCCAAGTGCCATGAATGAGGGCATATAGTTGTCTTTGGATATATTGTGTCTCTTTCAATAAAATTATCTAGTGCATGTAAGTGGCTTTGTAGAATATGTATATTTGATTACAATGATAGTGTGGTGGTGGTTGAAATGTGAGGTATACATAGGGTAAAAGCAAGCTAGCATTAACAACATACATACAAATCCTATTACTCTCGTATCAGTAAATCATATTTACTCTGGTAAAGGAAAGAAAATGACAGTATAGTCCATTCTATAGTTTTTTTTTGTTCAAGTTTTAATCAACTACTTTAGTTATTCCATAATTTTTATTTATTTATAGTTTATTCTATTGTCCTGTAGTCCGTCCTATTCTAGTTTAAAGCAAACAAAGAAAAACATAGTTTTATTTGAATTGATGTGGTTGTCATATGAAAGAAAAACATATTTTATGGGAATTGTTGGTTTTTTTTTAACTTTACTGTAACTTGACAATTGCTCTTTACCTGTGAAAATGAAATTACCTGCATAAATTTTGAAAGTGGCTACTGGTTTTGTTAATAATGAAAATTTCACTTAGTAGCATTCGACAACCATAAAATATAATTAGGGGATAAGATAGTCGATTAAATTTAGAACCCGATGATGTTCCGATTTCCGATTTCGGTAAATTCGGCGACGGAGCAAGTTGCTCCGAATTCAACGAAAATTGACGTATAGCTAATTTTGACGTAGAACGAGTGGTGAAGTTATTTTTCGAAATTGTGAGTTTTACGGAACGACCGAAATAGGCTAAAATACGTAAATTGACCCGGATTGAGTTTTAGTCATTTTAAGACGTATATGAACTATCCGATTTTGAAGTTGATGTTTATAAATTGTGCCGGTAAATAAGAATGGTTTTCGCGACGATTATTGATGTTTTTACTATTTTTCCGTTTTTGGGAATTGATGGATTAATTGACGGTGATGTTTGCGACGGTGTATACAATTACGAATACTTGTTGTTTATGCGATGCGATGACATGTTTATGTGATGTGAATAAATATGGCGAAGTAGACTTTATGTCAATTGTGATGCGCGATGATGATATGTTGTTGTGTGGTCTTTATGCATTGAGTCACATACATTTCATAAGCGAAGAGGGCTTTTATGCAAAGCGATGATGGCTTTTATGCCGAGCGGAGTTGGGCTTTATGCCAAGTGTCCCTAATTACGGACAAAGCGATGGGTACCACATGCATAACATAGTCGTGTCTCATGGAGTCCATTATGTTTATTTGGAGTCGGTTATGTTTATGTTCGAGTTGTTTATTATTGAGTTCTTGATTGATGAATGATAATTGAATCGCGACGGCACATGGTGTTTTGTGTTGATGTGAAGATAATGATTATGTGATAAAGTTGATGTGTTGATTTATACACCAAATGCTAATTTAAAGTATGTAAGTTTAGATATATGTTGATATACTTTATTTAACTTATATCAATTATAATTCCAACTATCTATATATTCCATCATTGTTTCTACTTATATGTTTTGGAATTATCTCACCCCTTTACTTGTTTCGCCGTTACCTATATATTGGTAACGTGCAGGTGATCCCCGTGGATGAGGAGGATTAGCTCGAGTCACTTTATTTTGTGTCGTTCTGCTCTGGTCGTAGTAACACTCGGGATTTGGGCGACGTCATTGTTTTGATTGGATAGTTTGTATATACTATCTTATTATGTGATAACCGTGTGTATTGATGACAACATGATGTTATGTATATTTTGTAAACATATCCGCTGTGCTGTGAATATTCATATGTTTATATGATGAATTATGTATGATTCGGTAATATCCGATTTTTGATGTGCATTATAATGCTAATTGTTGGAAGTGCGAAGATGTGATGCCTCAATTTTATTAAATGGAATTTTGAAACTCTGATTTTATTATATAATTACGCGGGGTAGAATTGGGGTGTTACATTAGTGGTATCAAAGCAGGTCGGTCTGTCCGGCCAAGTTGTGGAGTTAGTGGTTGTCTAACAATCAAGTATTGTTATTTGTTGATTCTAATCCTTGTTTTGTTGTGAGCAGAAGTTGTTATGGCTGGTAGGCATGCTGGTAGGAATGCTAGTAGGAATGTTGGTAGGAACGATGATGCTATTGTCGCCGCTATGCTATGGCTCAGGCTTTCCAAAACCCGCCGATTGCTGACGAGGGCGCTGGGACTCGTAGTTTGGCGACCTTTCAGAGAGAGAATCCACCTACTTTCTACGGGAAGTATGATCCTGAGGGTGCTCTAACTTGGTTGAAGGAGATTGAAAGAATTTTTCGGGTGATGGATTGCACTCCTGAGAAAGTCCGTTATGGCACTCATAAGTTAAGTAAGGAGGTCGATGATCGGGGTTGACACCGTCAAAGGCTTGGGGTCGTGAAGAAGTAACATGGGATGTTTTAGTAGGGAGTTCTTGAGGAAGTATTACCCGAAGATGTTCGGGGAAAGAAGGAGATTGAGTTCCTTTCACTAAGGCAAGGGAGCATGTCCATCACTGATTATGCTGCGAAGTTTATTGAATTGGCTAAGTTCTATCCTCACTTTAATGGTGAGGGTGCTGAATTTTCCAAATGAATTAAATTTGAGAATGGCTTGCGTCCTGAGATTAAGAAGGCGATCGGTTACCAGAAAATCCGTGTCTTTGCGGATTTGATTGATAGCTGTAGGATCTTTGAAGAGGATAGTAATGCGCATTATAAGATGTTGTCTGATAAGAGGAGCAAGGGCCAGCAGAGCCGTGGGAAACCTTATGATGCCCCTACTGGTAAAGGGAAACATCAAGCGTTTCAAGGAAGAAGGACTAGTGGGGGAGATGCTCCTGCTAGTATTGTTTGCTACATGTGTGGGAAACCTGGCCACAAGAGTAATGTTTGTAGGAATGATGGGAAGGCTAAAGAGAATGAAGTGAGGTTTTTGTGGCTAAACGGGTCATGTAATTCGTGATTGCAAGCATAAAGAAGTGGTTTGTTTTAATTGCGGTGAGGGAGATCACACTAGTCCTCAATGCAAGAAGCCTAAGAAGGCGCAAGGAGCGGGAAATGTGTTTGCTTTGTCGGGTGCTCCGACGGCAAACGAAGATGGACTTGTTCGAGGTACTAGTTTCATTAATAGCATTCCCTTATTACTATTATTGATACGGTGCTACTCATTGTTTTATTGTCACGATTGTGTTAAGAGGTTGGTCTTACTTTGTCATCTCTAGATAGAGATATGGTGGTGGAAGTTCCGCTAAGGAACGGTTACTACTTTTGTGTGTGCAAATTGTCCTTTATCAATCTTTGGTAGAGACTTCGTGGTGAATCTTATTTGCTTACCGCTATTGGGTTGGACGTGGTTTTGGGTATGGATTGGTTGAAAGCTAACTATGTCCATATCAATTGCTATGACAACACGTGAGGTTCTTCCTTAACGGAGGAAAGCCAAACTATGTTGGTGTCAACGAAACAATTGAAGGAGTTCATGAAAGATGAAGCATCGGTTTTCTTGTTGATGGCGACTCTTTCCGTGGAGAGTCAATCATATTGCAAACTTTCCGGCGTGCGACTTTCCAAGTGTTTCGATGAGATTCCTAGTGCACCTAAAGAGAAGTTGAATTTTCGTGGATCTTATCCCGGTACTGCACTATCTCTATGGCGCCACAGGATGTCCGTGATCGGAGCTAGCGTAATTGAAGAGTCAATTAGAAGATTTGCTCGAGAAGAAGTTTGTTAGACCAAGTGTGTCACCGTGGGGAGCTCCCGTATTGTTGGTAAAGAAGAAAGATGGTAGCATGAGGCTTTGTATTGATTATCGCATTGAATAAGGTAACTATCAAGAATAGGTATCCACTTCCTAGGATTGATGATTTGATGGACCGCTTGGTTGGTGCACGATGTTTAGTAAGATTGATTTGAGATCGGGTTACCATCAAATAAGGGTGAAAGAAGATGATGTTCGAAACCGCTTCGTGACGAGGTATGGACATTACGAGTATTCGGTGATGCCTTCGTGTCACTAATGCACCGGAGTATTCATGGAGTACATGAACCGTATTTTCCATCCTTACTTGGATAGTTTCGTGGTTGTTTTTATTGATGATATTCGTTTATTCTAAATCGGAGGAAGAGTGTGCGTAACATTTGCGCATTGTGTTGGAAGTTCAAGGAGAAGAAGCTTTATGCTGTTGTCAAAGTGCGAGTTTTGGCTAGGTGAAGTGAGCTTTTAGGCATGTCATTTCGGTGATGGCATTGGGTTGATCCTTCTAAAGTTGATGTTGTGTTAAGATGGGAGACTCCTAAGTCTGTTACCGAGATTAGAAGTTTCTTGGGTTTGGCTGGTTACTATAGGAGGTTCATTGAAGGTTTTTCTAAGTTGGCACTTCCTTTGACAAAGTTAACTTGTAAAGGAGCTGCTTTTGTGTGGGATGTCATGTGTGAAGAAAGTTTTGTTGAATTGAAGAAAAGGTTGACAACGACACCGATCTTGATTTTACCTAATCCTGAAGAACCGTTTGTGGTTTATTGTGATGCTTCTATGATGGGTTTGGGTGGTGTGCTTATGCAAGGTGGCAAGGTGGTTGCTTATGCTTCGAGGAAATTGAAGATTCATGAGAAGAACTATCCTACTCACGATTTGGAACTTGCGGCGGTTGTTTTTGTGCTTAAGATTTGGAGGCACTATCTTTATGGTTCTAGATTTGAAGTGTTTAGTGACCATAAAAGCTTGAAATATTTGTTTGATCAAAAGGAGCTTAATATGAGACAAAGAAGGTGCCTGGAATTGTTGAAAGATTATGATTTCGGATTGAATTACCATCCTGGTAAAGCAAATGTGGTGGCCGATGCTTTAAGTCGAAAGACTTTGCATATGTCACTTTTGATGGTGAAAGAGTTGGAATTGATTGAACAATTTAGAGATATGAGTCTTGTGATAGAAGTGACGCCGAAGAGTGTTATTTTGGGAATGTTGAAGATTAATAACGATTTCCTTGATAGCATTAGAGAAGCTCAAAAGCTTGATGTGAAACTTGTGGATTTGTTGGTTGGTATTGGACAAACTGAAAGTGATGATTTCAAGTTGGATGCTCAGGGTGTTTTAAGATTCCGAAGTAGGATTTGTATTCCCGATGATGTTGATTTAAAGAGGATGATTTTGGAAGAAAGTCATAGGAGTAGTTTGAGTATTCATCCCGGAGCGACCAAAATGTATCAAGATTTGAGGAAACTATTTTGGTGGTCGGGTATGAAAAGAGAGGTTGTAACACCCCATCTAAATACCCCGAATATATTAATCAAATTAATATCTAAATCATCTTTAATCAGAGTTAACACGGCAAATGCGGGATGTCATAATTAATATATATAATAAAACTTCATTCAAACAAGAGCTATGCTAATCGAGGATCAACATTTTCAATAATTCACCAAATTAAGACCATGTCTTACACAAAAAATATCATCACCAAAACGGAATAATTCAATCATTGTATTCCCAACAAAATTTTAATTAAACAATAAACCAATGTCTAATTTCTCATCTAACGCTCCTCGTTGTTACAATCTAATCGTAGCATGACATCGACACGCGGACTAAACGATAAGCTCTAGAGCCATCCTCACCGACTCTTCACCGCTAACCTTAATCAAATGGTAAAGTAAGGGTGAGACTTTCATAATTAAAGCATATTATAAGTCTTTCAATTAATAATATATCACAAGCATATTATTCCACCCACTTAACATAAATTCGATTCACACACACAACCATATTCATCATGCATAATCATAACAACCCAAGAAGAGTAACACCGAAGACATCCTAACATGTTACCACTCCATACAAACACAATGCACTCAATGCATGCGGTACCGACTGTGACCAAGTCACCCAACACCGATCCATCATCAACCGGACACAAGACCATCGATTCGTCCATAACCACTGACACTAATCCAAATTTAACCACCCATCCTCACTCTGCATTATCGGCAATCCAAGTCAAATTCGCACAATAGGAATTAACTTCACCAAACAATGCAAATGCACGCACATCACTAGCATGCAACATCAATCGCCTATGTATACATTCATTTAACATAATCAATCACAACAATCAACATGATATATCAACCAATCATGCATACATCTAACATCAAGATAAACATGCAACCCAATCAACATGATATATCAACCAATCATGCATACATCTAACATCAGATAAACATGCTATTACATCTACACATTTGTCCTCATCACCAAAGTTCCTCTACTACACATACATCATTATGTGTCGCTTAATAATCATTTAGTTCAAATTCACCCTTTCCAAAATAATTTCAAGTTTTCCAAAATATTTTTATTTCATAAGGTAGAGCATTAATTTTAGGAAATAACATCCAAAACGGCACTCAAAACGGACTTACGGTTTGAAAGTTATGAATTTTGAAGTTTTAAAATTTTCAAAATATTTCATGGAACCCTGCCTCCCCTCGAGTAACTGTCCCACAATCAAAAAAATACCGAAGGAACCCTTCCTCCGTAGGAACCGGTTCCTAAATCAAATTTTCATATTTTCTCGAAAACAACGTGGAACCGGTTCCTCCCATGCAGAACCGGTTCCTGTACAAATTTTCGCTTAAAGCCAAAGTGGAACCTTCCTCCCCAGGAACCGGTTCCCACGCACTAAAATGTCATTTTCGATTTTTGACAAAGATTCTTCCATTCTAACTCAATCAACACATACCCATACGAATTCCATCATTGGAAACACCAAAATACATCAATTTGCATCATTTATCACATCAATTAACATCTTCCTATCAGTCATAATTGGTATCTAACACCCTAATCAATTCAGACCTACCATCTGACACAATCTGACACCCGTAGGGATACATCCATGGAAACCTAGAAATTACAAACTAAGATTTCCTAACATGCCATGATCTATAATATCAAAATCAAAACCTATAATAAGCAATAATCAATCGAAATCACCCCTTACCTTGTGGGTTCTTCGAATCTGACAATTTTAGGTTTTCTTCCTTCTTTTCTCCTCTTCTCACTTCACGTATCTTGTTTTCTCCAAAAATGACTCTATTTTCCTCTTTTCCTTATTTTATTCCTTTTAATCATAAATAAAATAAGTATTATTTCTCATTCTCCAATTAATTCCATCATTAATCTTAATAATCCAATATATTAAATAAATTATGTCCTCAATTAATTTAATAATTAAAATCATAATTATTTAATTATCAATTATTTTGGGGTGTCACAACTCCCCAACTTAAAAGAGTTTTCGTCCTCGAAAACATACCTCGACGGGATACGAGTCCTTCATCCGACTCTCCAGCTCCCAAGTGACATTTCCATCACCGTCCTCCCAAGCCACTCTCACCAATGCAATCTCTTTGCCTCGCAACTGCTTCAACTTCCGATCTTCAATTCTCATGTAACGCCCACAACAAATTCTCTCAGACCAGATATCATCTACCCGAATCTCATGAGACGGATCAAGTACTTCCTCACCGAGACACATGAAAACATCATGCAAATTGCAAGTGACGCGCAAAGCAACTGATATGCAACCTTCCCAACTCTCTTGGTAATGAAGGGACCAATAAATCGTGGAGTCAACTTTGACTTCAAAGCTCGACCAATACCACCATAGGAGTAACTCGCATAAACACATGTTCTCCTTCACTAAACTCAAGGTCTTTCCTCCTCTTATCATGATTACTTTTCTCGACGACTGAGAAGTCCTCATCTTCTCCTCGAATCATCTTAATCTTTTCCAAGTTTGTTGAACAATTTCCGTCCAATCACCGCACTCTCCGCCATACCAACACAATGGTGTCCGACACCTCCTACCATACAATGCCTCAAACGAGCCATACCAATACTCGAGTGAAAGCTATTGTTGTAGGTAAACTCAATCAACGGCGATAACTATCCCAAGCTCCACCCTTCTAACACACAAGCTCAAAGAAATCTTCCAACGATCGAATCGCCCTTTCCGTCGACCATCCGTCTGGATGATAAGCGGAACTCAAACGCAACTTGGTACCTAAAGCTTTGCAATCCCGCCCGTAACTTAGATGTAAACCTCGGATCCCGATCCGACACAATACTAGACGGAATACCATGCAAACTCACAACCTTTTCGACATACACCGCTAATCTCTCCATCGGGTAATCCATTCTTATCGAATAAAATGAGCGATTTCATCAACCTATCCACAATCACCGATAGAATCACAATTTTAGTCGTTTTGGCAAACCGCATACAAAATCCATAGAGATTCCATCCCACTTCCATTCGAACAAATAATGGCTCCATCAATCCTCGACGGTTTCGATGCTCGATTTTGACTTTGACAAACCAAACAAGCATACACAAACTCAAGAATTTCCTTCTTCATTCCAGCCACCAAAACAACTTCTTCAAATCATGGTATTTTAGTAGCACCGGATGAATACTCAACCCGCCACGATGTCCTTCTTCTAAAATACTCTTCCCGATCTCGAACATCCGGACACACACCGATCACCAAATCTCATAACACCGTTCGCCAATTCGAACCCGCCTCGACCTTGGTTGATCAACGCCAACTTATCAACTAAAACAACATCGATTTCGTCCATTTCTAATCTCTTCCGTATACCACTAGTCGCCTTCAACATACCCAATTTCACACTATCCGAGTAGTTTCACAAACTAAACTCAAATCGAACGCTTCAACCAATTCTAACTCACGGACCATCAACATCGACATATGTAAGGACTTTCTACTTAAAGCATCCGCAACAACGTTTGCCTTACCAGGATGGTAATTCAAACCGAAATCATAATCCTTTAAGAATTCTAACCATCTTCTCTGCCTCATGTTCAACTCCTTCTGATCAAAGAGATACTTCAGACTCTTATGATCACTGAATACCTCAAACCTAGAACCATATAAATAATGTCTCCACAACTTCAAAACAAATACGACAGCTGCCAACTCCAAATCATGAGTCGGATAATTCCCTTCATGCACTTTCAAATGTCGCGAAGCATAAGCCACAACCTGCTTATCTTGCATCAACATACCGCCTAATCCCATTAATGATGCGTCACAATACACCACAAAAGACTTAGTCAGATCTGGCAAAATCAAGATCGGAGAACTTGTCAACCTCCTCTTCAGCTCTTGAAATCCTTTCTCACATTCAACATCCCAAACAAACACCTGACCCATCCTGGTCAACTTAGTCAATGGCAGCTCCAGTTTGGAAAATCCTTCGATAAACTTCCGGTAGTAACCTGCAAGACCCAGAAAACTACGGATCTCAGAAGCATTCTTCGCTCCCATCGAGACACCGCCTACCTTCAGGATCCACGGCAATTCCATTCTTGGAGATTACATGCCCAAGAAAACTCACCTCCTCTAACCAGAATTCACACTTGGACAACTTCACATAAAGCTTCTTTTCTTTCAACAATTCCAACACAACTCTGAGATGTTCTGCATGCTCCTCATCGCTTTTTGAATAAATCAGAATATCATCGATGAACACTACTATGAACTTGTCAAGATACGGATGAAATATCCTGCTCATATACTCCATGAAAACACCGTGCATTAGTAACTCCAAACGGCATAATGTAATATTCATAATGCCCATACTCGCTCTAATGCGTCAATATCCTCCGACTTCACACTAACTGATGATATCCGATCTCGATCAATCTTACTAAATACACAAGCTCCAACGAGTTGATCCATCAAATCATCAATCCTCAAAGGATACCGATTCTTGATCGTAACTTTATTCAACCGACGGTAGTCAACACATAACCTCATTGAACCTTCCTTCTTCTTAACCAATAACACCGTAGCACCCACACACTGACTAATAAACTTCTCTCAAGCAATTCCTCTAACTTCTTCAATTCACTAATCAGATGCCGACATGCGATAAGGCGCCATCGACACCGACTAGTTCCGTGAATCGATCTATAGTAAATTCTACCTCTCTCGTGTGGCACCACTAACGCCTTCCGAAACACCTCCGAAATTCATTCACCACCGCAATCCGTCACTTTGCCTTTCCTTCGCTTCTATCGCGAATACAACATAAACACCACAAAGACCATCTTTCACTACTAGGTTCACCCATAATCTCATTTTCGATCTTAACCTCTTCGTGAAAATGACCTTCTCAAAATTGATATGAACCGTTGAATTCCAACCGCTCATTCCAAGGATGATATCAAGTTGTTCTAGCGGTAGGCACACTAAACTGCATCAAACCCCTATCAAAATCACAACAGACAATTCCTACAAACATACAAGTAGTCACCGAACCCGACGCAGAGTATCAATAACCATACTTCCATCCATATTAGAAATTTCCAAATTCAATCTCTTAGCACAATCTAACGAATAAAAGAATGCGTAGTTCAAGATCAATAATCGCAATCAAAGGTATGCCATTAATAAAACATGTACCTTTAATCACCGATCATCCGGTTTAGTCTCCGATCCGCATAATGCAAACACTTTACCACCACTTGCTCTTTCTTGTCAACCGAGGACTAGTATGACCTCTTCACCACTTGTAGCAAGTCACCACTTTCACTCATACATGGCCACATGGCCGAACTTTCCACACTTGAAACACTTCTTATCATTGCTCCACACCACCATGCGATGTCCTGCCTCACCACACTTGTAGCACTTAACGGAAGAACTAGAATCCTCCTCCGACTTCTTCCAACCATCGGATCTCGATTATTCCTATCATAAGGCTTACCACGATCCATCTGTTGCTTACCTTCCCACAACATACCCGAGCATTCGACTTAGTGTTAGCAAGATCCTCTAGAATCCTACTACAATCAACCAGATAAAATCTTCTGACACACCGATACCGAACACCGCTTAATCTCATCACGAAGACCATTCTCAAACTTGATACATTTGGAAAATTCTCCATCCGCATCGTTAGGGTAATGAGCATAATACTGCTAATTCGAAAACTTCAAGCATACCACCGACCTTGTTGCCTGAGTTCCAAACTCAATCTCCTTCTTTCCTCTGACGTCCTCAGGAAAATACCTCCTCAGAAAACTCTTCTGAACACAACCCAAGTCAGTGCAACACCATCTTCTTCCAGTTCAGTTCTGGTAGCAACCCACCACCATCTTCCTCACCAATATGTGAGTTCCATATCTCACCTTCACCTCTCCGACAACAATCACTCTGAAGATCCTCTCGATCTCCTTCAACCACTTCTGAGCACCTTCGGGATCATGTGCACCCTTGAACAATGGAGGATTATTCCTCTGAAAATTCCCCAATTGTCGGTCAACACCAATCGCAGCTCCCTGCTGGTTCCCTCCGAGTACTCCAGCCAACATTCCCAAAGCCTCAGCAATGGCATCATCATTCCTTCCGTTACCTCTTCCGCCATTGTTCAGAACGAGACAAAACAATCTACATCAGACACACGATCGACAAAGGTCACTTCACACTAGTCGCATACTAAAGGGATAACGACACAGGACAAGACCGACTATGCTCTGATACCACTATTGTAACACCCCATCTAAATACCCCGAATATATTAATCAAATTAATATCTAAATCATCTTTAATCAGAGTTAACATGGCAAATGCGGGATGTCACAATTAATAGATATAATAAAACTTCATTCAAACAAGAGCTATGCTACATCGAGGATCAACATTTTCAATAATTCACCAAATTAAGACCATGTCTTACACAATGGAAAATATCATCACCAAAACTAATAATTCAATCATTGTATTCCCAACAAAATTTTAATTAAACAATAAACCAATCTCTAATTTCTCATCTAACGTTCCCCAGTGTTACAATCTAATCAGAGCATGACACTGACACGCGGACTAAACATTAAGCTCTAGAGCCATCCTCACCGACTCTTCAGCTGCTAACCTTAATCTGAAATGGTAAAGTAAGGGTGAGACTTCTCATAATTAAAGCATATTATATATAAGTCTTTCAATTAATAATATATCACAAGCATATTATTCCACCCACTTAACATAAATTCAGATTCACACACACAACCATATTCATCATGCATAATCATAACAACCCAAGAAGAGTAACACTGGAAGACATCCTAACATGTTACCACTCCATACAAACACAATGCAGACTCAATGCATGCGGTACCGACTCGTGACCAAGTCACCCAACACCGATCCATCATCAACCGGACAAGACCATCGATTCGTCCATAACCACTGGACACTAATCCACCTAACCACCCATCCTCACTGCATCGGTTATCGGCAATCCAAGTCAAATTCCGCACAATAGGAATTAACTTCACCAAACAATGCAAATGCACGCACATCACTAGCATGCAACATCAATCAGTCTATGTATACATTCATTTAACATAACTGAATCACAACAATCAACATGATATATCAACCAATCATGCATACATCTAACATCAAGATAAACATGCAACCCAATCAACATGATATATCAACCAATCATGCATACATCTAACATCAGATAAACATGCTATTACATCTACACATTACAAAGGTCCTCATCACCAAAGTTCTACTACACATACATCATTATGTGTCGCTTAATAATCATTTAGTTCGAAATTCGACCCCTTTCCAAAATAATTTCAAGTTTTCCAAAATATTTTTATTTCATAAGGTAGAGCATTAATTTTAGGAAATAACATCCAAAACGGCACTCAAAACGGACTTACGGTTTGAAAGTTATGAATTTTTGAAGTTTTAAAATTTTCAAAATATTTCATGGAACCCTTCCTCCTCGAGTAACCTTCCCACAATTCAAAAACAAATACCGAAAATGTATGGGGAACCCGTTCCTCCGTGGGAACCGGTTCCCTAAATCATATTTTTATTTTCTCGAAAACAACGTGGAACCGGTTCCTCCCATGCAGAACCGGTTCGTACAAATTTTCGCTTTTCAAATTTTTCAAAGTGGAACCTGTTCCTCCCCATCGAACCGTTCCCACGCACAAAAAGTCATTTTCGCATTTTTGACAAAGATTCTTCCATTCTAACTCAATCCACACATACCCATACGAATTCCATCATTGGAAACACCAAAATACATCAATTTGCATCATTTATCACATCAATTAACATCTTCCTATCACTCATAATTGGTATCTCACCCCTAATCAATTCGCACCTACCATCCGACACAACTGACACCGTAGGATACATCCATGGAAACCTAGAAATTACAAACTAAGATTTCCTAACATGCCATGATCTATAATATCAAAATCAAAACCTATAATAAGCAATAATCAATCGAAATCACCCCTTACCTTGTGGGTTCTTCGAATCTGACACTTTTAGGTTTTCTTCCTTCTTTTCTCCTCTTCTCACTTCACGTATCTTGTTTTCTCCAAAAATGACTCTATTTTCCTCTTTTCCTTATTTTATTCCTTTTAATCATAAATAAAATAAGTATTATTTCTCATTCTCCAATTAATTCCATCATTAATCTTAATAATCCAATATATTAAATAAATTATGTCCTCAATTAATTTAATAATTAAAAATCATAATTATTTAATTACCGAATTATTTTGGGGTGTCACAGAGGTGGCTCAGTTTGTTTATGCTTGTTTGACTTGTCAGAAGTCTAAAGTGGAGCACCAGAAACCTACAGGGTTGATGCAACCGTTGGAGATCCCGGAATGGAAATGGGATAGAATTTCTATGGATTTTGTAACGGGGTTGCCGAATACACAAATAGGACACGATGCGATTTGGGTGATTGTTGATAGGCTCACAAAGTCGACTCACTTTATTCCTATTAACATCACTTATCCCGTATCGAAGTTGGCGGAGATTTATACGCATGTGATTGTTAGATTGCATGGTATTCCTTGTGTATTGTTTAGGATAGAGATCCGAGGTTCACTTCAATTTTGGAAAAGCTTGCAAGAGGCTTTAGGTTCTAAGTTGAGGTTGAGTTCGCTTATCATCCTCAAACCGATGGTCAAACGGAAGGACGATTCAATCGCTGGAAGACTTGTTACGCGCTGATTCTTGAACATGGTGGTTCATGGGATACATATCTTCCTTTGATTGAGTTTACTTATAATAACAGCCACGCAAGTATTGGAATGGCACCTTTGAGGCGTTGTATGGTCGGAGATGTAGAACTCCGTTGTGTTGGCATGAGTCGGGTGAAAGTGTGGTGCTTGGACCCGAATTGGTTAGGGAAACTACGGAGGCGGTGAAGATGATTAGGAAAAGATGAGAATTTCTCAAAGTCACAAAAGAGTTATCATGATAAAAGAAGAAAAGATTTGGAATTTCAAGAAGGTGATCATGTGTTTTGAGAGTTACCCCTACAACCGTGTGGGACGAGCTTGAAGTCAAGAAGCTAACTCCTCGCTTATTGGTCCTTATCAAATTACTAGTAAGGTGGGAAAAGTGGCTTATCGGGTGGCTACCTCCAAATCTTTCAAACTTGCACGATGTTTTTCATGTGTCACAACTTCGAAGTATGTCCGGATCCTTCACATGTGATTGAGATGGATGACATTCAAGTTCGGAAAATCTTACGGTGGAAACGATGCCTTTGAGGATCGAGGATCGTGAGATGAAGTCCCTTTGTGGCAAAGAGATTTCATTGGTCAAGGTCGTTGATTGAGCACCGTGAAAGTGCGATATGAGAATTGAGAGTAAGATGCGGATTCATATCCCGAGCTTTTCGAGTGTAATTTCGAGGACTAAACCTTTTAGTGGGGAGAGTTGTAATAATCTGCTTTATTTAATATTAAATTATATTATTATTTTTGGATTATCGTTTGAAGATTGTTTTGATAACGAAAATAATTATATTAATCGGTATATTTATTAATTTATTTAGCGATGTGTTGTTCGGTTCGGTAAAATATTTTCGGACCGATATTTAATTTACCAGAATTAAGTTAACAAATTAAGTTAGAAATATAATTAGATGGTATGTGTAGTGTATTAAGAATAGTTGAGGGGCATTTGAGCAATTTAATTAAGTTAGCTAGTATGACATGTTATATTTATATCATTTCCTCCACCTTTCCAAACACAACACAAAACACCAAAGTTAAGAAGTTGGAGAAAAGTTAGGGTTGGTTGAGGAAGAAGAAGAGAGCAAGAAGGAGAGCAAAGCTTGGCTTGAATAATCATCTTGGATACCCAAAGCTTGCTAGGTAAGGGGTTTGATTTCCATTTCATTTATTTAGGGCTTGATGGATTTTAGTTTGATTTGGGAAAAATTGTTAGATAGTATAGAGTTGTGTTGGGTGATTGTTGGAGGGTTTAGAAGATTTGAGTTTGGTGTAGAAATTATGAGTATTGTTGTTAGTGTTGTAGTATGTGGATTGTAGGTTGGAAATAGAAAATAGAAATGAAATAACAATAGGAATGTTAATGGAAAATAGGAAGAAGAAGATACACAGTGAAAACAAATAAACAAAATATGAAAATAAGAATGTATATGAAACTTACAGGGAATAAAACAAATAACCAAAATTGATGGAGTGGCGTACCTTGAGGCAGCCGCCTCCAAGTGCCATGAATGAGGGCATATAGTTGTCTTTGGATATATTGTGTCTCTTTCAATAAAATTATCTAGTGCATGTAAGTGGCTTTGTAGAATATGTATATTTGATTACAATGATAGTGTGGTGGTGGTTGAAATGTGAGGTATACATAGGGTAAAAGCAAGCTAGCATTAACAACATACATACAAATCCTATTACTCTCGTATCAGTAAATCATACTTACTCTGGTAAAGGAAAGAAAATGACGTATAGTCCATTCTATAGTTTTTTTTCTGTTCAAGTTTTAATCAACTACTTTAATTATTCCATAATTTTTATTTATTTATAGTTTATTCTATTGTCCTGTAGTCCGTCCTATTCTAGTTTAAAGCAAACAAAGAAAAACATAATTTTATTTGAATTGATGTGGTTGTCATATGAAAGAAAAACATATTTTATGGGAATTGTTTTTTTTTAACTTTACTGTAACTTGACAATTGCTCTTTACCTGTGAAAATGAAATTACCTGCATAAATTTTGAAAGTGGCTACTGGTCTTGTTAATAATGAAAATTTCACTTAGTAGCATTCGGCAATCATAAAATATAATTAGGGGATAAGATAGCCGATTAAATTTTGAACCCGATGATGTTCCGATTTCCCGATTTCGGTAAATTCGGCGACGGAGCAAGTTGCTCCAATTCAACGAAAATTGACGTGCTAGCTAATTTTGACGTGTAGAACATAGTGGTGAAGTTAGTTTTTCGAAATTGTGAGTTTTTACGGAACGACCCGAAATAGGCTAAAATACGGTAAATTGACCCGGATTGAGTTTTAGTCATTTTAAGACGTATATGAACTATCCGATTTTGAAGTTGATGTTTATAAATTGTGCCGGTAAATAAGAATGGTTTTCGCGACGATTATTGATGTTTTTACTATTTTTCCGTTTTTGGGAATTGATGGATTAATTGACGGTGATGTTTGTGACGGTGTATACAATTACGAATACTTGTTGTTTATGCGATGCGATGACATGTTTATGTGATGTGAATAAATATGGCGAAGTAGACTTTATGTCAATTGTGATGCGCGATGATGATATGTTGTTGTGTGGTCTTTATGCATTGAGTCACATACATTTCATAAGCGAAGAGGGCTTTTATGCCAAGCGATGATGGCTTTTATGCCGAGCGGAGTTGGGCTTTATGCCAAGTGTCCCTAATTACGGACAAAGCGATGGGTACCACATGCATAACATAGTCGTGTCTCATGGAGTCCATTATGTTTATTTGGAGTCGGTTATGTTTATGTTCGAGTTGTTTATCATTGAGTTCTTGATTGATGAATGATAATTGAATTGCGACGGCACATGGTGTTTTGTGTTGATGTGAAGATAATGATTATGTGATAAAGTTGATGTGTTGATTTATACACCAAATGCTAATTTAAAGTATGTAAGTTTAGATATATGTTGATATACTTTATTTAACTTATATCAATTATAATTCCAACTATCTATATATTCCATCATTGTTTCTACTTATATGTTTTGGAATTATCTCACCCCTTTACTTGTTTCGCCGTTACCTATATATTGGTAACGTGCAGGTGATCCCCGTGGATGAGGAGGATTAGCTCGAGTCACTTTATTTTGTGTCGTTCTGCTCTGGTCGTAGTAACACTCGGGATTTGGGCGACGTTATTGTTTTGATTGGATAGTTTGTATATACTATCTTATTATGTGATAACCGTGTGTATTGATGACAACATGATGTTATGTATATTTTGTAAACATATCCGTTGTGCTGTGAATATTCATATGTTTATATGATGAATTATGTATGATTCGGTAATATCCGATTTTTAATGTGCATTATAATGCTAATTGTTGGAAGTGTGAAGATGTGATGCCTCAATTTTATTAAATGAAATTTTGAAACTCTGATTTTATTATATAATTACGCGGGGTAGAATTGGGGTGTTACAGTGTGTGGGACCCATGGAGTTTAATTGGACAAATCACATAACGCCACGTCTGCCTTGCCCTAGTCCTCGCCGGTCAAAGAAGGTCAGAGGCGCCGAACTTGTGCTCCGATCACCTTCTCCGATGGGAGATTTTCTAAAACCTGCGAAAATGCATCAAAAAACGAAAACAAATAACCCAGATCTATTAATTAACATGCTATGAATCTAATGGTGTGGTCAGTTTTGTCTGAATCGGCCTGTAGCCATGATTACGACGAAGCAAAAGCTTCATGCCTTAACAATGGTATAACATGATTCCTGCGTCAAATACCATAAACGATGGATCTAAATATCCAAAAACATCAGTATGAACACACATACATGCATCGAAACATTTTAAACGACATGGATTTAGAGTTTGAAATTTAAAAACCTTTACCAAACTGGTGCACTTGGGAAAGTGAATTCTAGATGCTTTAACTCGTGTAAGGACTTGGATCAATTCCTGAACACCTCATGAGATTGATTAAGTGCTTGAAATTGATTTAGAATGGCTGCAAAGTGAAGCTCGAGTTTGCCCTAAACTTGCAAAGTTTTGGAAAGATTTCTAGGATTCTTGAGGCCAGTCATTCGTGTCCCTTGCTTGTGGTCTCGATTTGATATTTATAAGGAGTGAATTAGGTCAAAACTTTGAGAGAAAATATATTGCATTCATTGAAATATATTTGATTGAAAATCAAATGCAATATTTACAAAAATTGGCCAATCTTCTATCAATCAGCTCTTTTGCGTTTTAGCCAGCTATCATGGGCTTTCTTGGTCCTCAAGACTCTAAAGTCCAAGGCCTTGCATGCATCCTTCTTGTTTTATATTTTATTTTAATTAAACTTGAATTTTAATGAATTAATTCAAAAATAAAGAAATTAAAAAGCTATGTGGCGTGTGGCTGGGCTTATAGGTCATGGGTAATGTCATAAACAAGCTTGAATCATGAAAACATAAGCCCATTTGGAAAAAATTCAAAATTGATCAATATTTTATTCATGCACTTCTTCAAAATTTCCAAACTTGCACAAACCATATCTTGCTCAATTTTTATCATTTAAGAGTGTTCTTGTACTTTTTAAAAAGCTTAAGATGTCCTCTAAATTCTCCTTTTGGTTTCATATTCATTTAAGCTTCCATGTTCATATACACTTCATTGGAAAAGATGACTATTTATTGACTTTTAGAAGAACCAATAATGTCTTGAACCATATCTTTCAAATGAAGCATTTTTTGGAAACGCTAGTGAGACACAAAGTTGTAAGAATTGAATTCCCTTCAAAATGGGATATGGTGAAAAAATTTTGATGAAGTATGTCAAAGTTATGCCTGGTCAAGTTCTGTTGACTTTTTATCAACAACCCTAATTTAGAGTCTTTGACTTTTGATCAATTCTTTGAACTTTCTTGATGAATCATGATCTACCATTGATCAAATGATGAATGTGACTTCATAATCTTGATGTTGACCAAAAATGATGAAGTTTGATTGTATGTTGACCACAATTGACTTTTTGTCCAATACAACTAATTTTCAACCATCTGAGCAATTGACTGAGCAAAGTTGAGCTATGAGGCTTGAAACTTGACATGGTGATGCTTTGAAACATGTGAGGAGGCATGATGCTCACTTGAGGCAATAGAAACCATTTTTGACTTGAGAGAATCAAAACCCTAGTTGTGGGTTGATTGCTTAGGAGAGGGTTCATCGGGTCAACCCTTGAAGAACTATTGAGTATAAAGATTTGTATTGACTTAAAAAATAGGAGGGAAAATTTTGGGTATAACAATGAAAAATGTTTATCAAGATGTCGTAACATCTTGATCTAACTTCTATAGCAGAGTGTGAAGGTTTCATTGAAGACATGCGTTCTGCCACATGTTGTGACATGCTGAACAAAAACATCAGTACATGTTGCTTTAAATATTGACATATCTTATTTGATTTTTTGATATTTATTTTAGATATATCTCAATATATTTCACTGGACTAGAAGATTTAATATGGAACAAGTGATCTAATCTCCATTTGTACACAAGCTTCTAAAATTGGATGTCGAGACAATTTAGGAAACTTGATGTTTTGTTCCAAGATTTAAGGAGATTTTCCTGCTTAATTCCTGAGTAGGTGATGTTGTACTGAACTAGGTTAACAATATCATGTGTTATTTATCATTTTACAATTTATTTTACAGTTTGATATTATTCTGTATCAGGAACAGATGTCACAACATATGTCTTGATATTGTGTTCTGATGTTGGCTCATCGGTATTAACATGTGTTGTAAGTGACAAAATTTTATAGTTTATGGATCTATAGGATTAATTTTGATATGTTTGATTCCTCCCGAGTAAAATTGATTATGTTATTTGGAATTAATACTATTATTTTTAACTTTTGAGTTTAAACATGCTTTATTTTACATAGAAATTTATTATTCAACATACTTTTGCAAAAATTTATCTAAACATATATAAATAACTTTACCTTCAACTCACTTTTATTCAAAATCAATTTTACATAATCAATTCACTCCAAATCAATTTATCACTTTTTTTTAATGATAACTTTACAAACTTAGGTGTTCAAATAGTAAACACCTCAAATATTAAGAAGCCATGTCTAGTGACATATTATTTATTAATTTTAATCAAACATATTGTTAATCTGGAACATGTTTTATTTCTCCAGCTGTATATTAATTACTAAAATTTGCCTTGAGACAAATTAGAAAATTTGTATTGTTTGTTCTAAGATCTGGAAGTATTTTCATCATAACTTAAGGTGTAATTTACATTGAGAATATGTGGGGTAATTTTTGAATCGTGCTACTGAATAATTATAGTAGTAACTATTTAGAATTGACATTATTATTATAGTTCTATTCTAATGCTGGTCAAGATGGTGCAACATCCTTATCAATTGTCATAATAATTTTGATGTTATGAGTTTTTCAGCCAAATGTTGAAGCAAATGTCATGAGATCTTGGTTTGGTACAACACATGCTGCTGTTTTAAATTTGACAGATTTGATTTGATTCTGTAATATTTAATTTGGATATATTTCAGAAAATTTGGCAGGCCAAGAAGATTTAATCTGGAACATGTCCATCAAAAGACTTTACTATAGCTCATATACAAAATAATACAAATATTAAGCCAATCATGTTTAGTGACACCTTTTTTTATTAATTATTACTAATCATCTTCTTAGTTCCATGGTTTAAAAGAACCCTTTTTCTTGCAAGATAGAATAGCTTTTTCAAACATTTCTTCAATAGTATGCTTGAACTCAAATCCTACATCTGTGAGTATCTTTAATGTTAAATATGGAAGCTCAATACCTTTAGGTCCCCAAGAAATCTATAGAAGAATTAAAGAAATTTTAGATTAATTTAGAATATAGAACTCACTTAGATTTTAGTATAAAAAACTCACTGGGACTTTGGAATTTGATATTCGTTGAAGAAACAATGTCAACTAATTCCTTGACAGTTGCAATGAACGGTGAATAATTGTATTTCCCTTTTGGATTAGGATGTTAAATTAAGAATATATGTGCTTGTGCAACATCATCAACATGTACCATATGAAAATGAGATATTGGATTGTTGTCATCATCACAAGAGTTTGTTACTCCAAAGATTGTGGAAGATTCTAAAGCGCTAGGTGGCATTGCATAAAAAAGCTCTCAATAAAGCATTTTAAGAGAGAGTTCATTATTTGGAGTTTATTTTAGTTTGTAATCTCTATTTGTTTCATAGATAAAATATACAATGATTGTGAGTCTTGGAGTAAAACGCTATTGGTCAAGTCTAAAGAAGATTATATTATTGGAGTATATTGTGATCACTTGGATTAGAACTAATTGAATCATGATATATCTTGAAGATTAACTAGTGTTGAAGGAAGATTTTTTTTCAATTGGGTTGATTACTAAAAGAGTGCAATGTCAAA
Organism: Vicia sativa; assembly: GCA_021764765.1. NCBI lineage: Eukaryota > Viridiplantae > Streptophyta > Magnoliopsida > Fabales > Fabaceae > Vicia > Vicia sativa. The sequence continues at coordinate 282,737,226 of CM038793.1, read as the reverse complement.
CTGGAAGTCATGACATTGTAGTGTGATATGCTACTACAATCAAGATACAAGGATTTTATTCTTCTTGTAGAACAAATTCATTGATTTTGTCATCATTGTGTGATGAATCTTGCTACAGGAAATTGTTGACACTCATAAGCCTGGTATGACTAAAAATATGGAAGTATTTTCATCATAACTTGAGGTGTAAGTTACATTGAGAATATGCGTGGTAATTTTGGAATTGCACTACTGAAGAATTATAGTAGTAACTGTTTATAATTGACATTATTTTACTAAAACATGGTTCTATTATAATGTTGGTCAAGATGGTGCAACATCCTTATCAATTTTCATAACAATTTTGTTATTATGAGTTTTCAGCCAGATGTCGAAGCAAATATCATGAGATCTTGGTTTGGTACAGCAGGCACTGCTGTTTTAAATCATGGAAGATTTGTTTCGATTTTATGATATTTATTTTGGATATATTTCAAGAAATTTGGCAGGCCAAGAAAAATTAATCTGGAACATGTTTTATATCTCCAGTTGTATATTATTTACTAAGTTGGTCCTTGAAACAATTTAGGGAACCTTGTATTGTTTGTTCCAAGATCTATGGAGATTTTGCTGCACAATTGGTGCATCACTCAGCTAATGGATCAAGAAAACTTTAGACGCAGAATTCAAAGCCTATGGATTGTAGAAATGTATTTAAAGGAGAAAACCTAAACCTAATGCATCAATTCTTTTAATTAAGTTTTTCATAATTTGCAAATTAGGGGAAACTTAGATTCTTAGGTTTTAAGAGTCTCTTGTGTAGTTGTAAATCCCTCTTGTATCTTTTGATACTTGTGGTAGACATAATACTCTCGCTCTGTAGCCTTTAGATAATGAGTTGAATATTGTTCTTGTTTGAAGCTTTTAAGTAAAACCAAGTACGGTTCTTAGTTAAGAGTCTTAACTAAGTACTGTTTATAGGAAGTGTAATCTTCTTCTTGAGTTTTTTTTATACAGTCACTAGGATTTTGACTGTTAGATATCATTGAGGTCATTTAAGGAGTGAGATTGCGATTTCTCATATCTAGGAGGTAGAAGTTGCATTGGGTAGGGATTAAGCGAGAAGTTGTAAACATATGGTGTTTAGGCTTAAAATTAATACTACTGATACTGGATTTCCTTCCTGGCTTAGTAGTCCCAGGTTAGGAGAGTTGCACCGAATTGGGTTAACAACTCTGTGTGTTATTTATTATTATGCAATTTAAATTCAGTATCACTTGCATCTTGATAAATCTGTTCAGGATGTCAAATCGTATGTTGTAACATTTTCCTTGACATTTTTTCTAATGTTGAGATATTAATATTATGTGTTGCCAATACCAAAAAATTTCAGTGACCGTGGTTCTGTCTCTGATTTTGTGCTTTTGTTTTCTCGATGTGGGTATTTTTCAACAACTCTGACCTATACTCCTATTTCCTTAATAGTTTTAGTGGATATGTGGGTTCAACGTCCCTGGAATCTTGAAATTTAGCCCATAGACATTTTCAACGCTCCCTAGACTCTCTTACAATTGGTATCAGAGTCATGGTTCAACTTAACAAAAAAGAGTAGAATGTTACTTTTATAATAAATTATACCCATTTACCTAACGCCTTAAGAATTTTGTTGGAGATTTGGAGTCTCCCTATTGCTCTTGGAATCCATGGTCTCTCCATAATGATATTGTGTTTAGAGGTTTGTCTATTTTCCTGTCATAAAAATGGTATCTTTGTAAATTCGATGACATGGTAATAGAAAATAATATTTTTGATTGACTTTTCATCTAATAACATTATTGTATTATCACATTTTTTAAAGGTAAAATAATAATAATATTAATAAAAGGATAAAAAGTACAAAAAATATATAAGAAAACAATAGCACAAAATGTACCAAAAGCATCAATCAACAAGACCAAATACAAGATAGAGAATAATTATGATGAAACATATTGTTAATCCGATGGTTCAAAGAATGCTCTTTTCCTTGCAAGATTGAATGGCATCCTCCAACGTTTCCTCGAGGCTGTGTTTGAACTCAAATCCAGCATCTGTGAGTTTCTTTGATGTTAGATGTGGAAGCTCGAGACCTTTAGGTCCCTCAAGCAATCTAGAGAAAAAAATTGAACAAAGTATTAGTAACAATAAAAGAAAGTTCACATTAATTTAGCATATAGAAAAAAAAACTCACTTGGACTTTGGAATTTGAAATTCAGGATGCTTTGAAGAAACGATGTCAACAACTTCCTCAACAGTTGCAAGGAATGGTGAACAATTATATCTCCCTTCTGGATTAGGATGTTCAAGTAAGAATATATGTGCCCGTGCAATATCATCAACATGCACTATATGGAAACGAGATATTGGACTGTTGTCAGTATTACCAAATAAGTAAGGTAGTACACCATATACAGAGGTAGGGAGCTTAGGACAAATGAAGGGTCCAACAACAATAGTTGGTATAACAGTCACAATATCCAACCCATTTTGTTTTCCATACTCAAGAACAGCTTTCTCCGCTTGTGTCTTAGAAACTGAATAAGCCCAGCCAAATGGTTTATGATTTCTAAGAATGTCTATATCACTCCAATAACTTTCGTCCATTTCATCTTTTTCTTTTTTCTTTGTCTTGACAGTAAACAGCAGAAGCACTTGAAGTGTAAACAACTCTCTTCAATGTCTTAGAGTTTTTGCATGCTTTTAGAATTCCTAAAGCTCCATCAATGCTTCTTTTCGTGACTATCTCTTCTGGTTCTTTCTCTTCAAAATCAACCGAAGCTGCTGTGTGGAATATTCCAACACACCCTTCAATTGCTTCATTGAAACTTTCTGGATCGTCAAGATCAGCGTTGAAAAATTTTAGTTTTTCAGATGCACCTGGAAGATCTGTGAGAAAGCTAAGATCTCTCTTTTTCTCTGCAATTTACATAGTCTTGGTTACATATCTATCTTTTAATGAAAATTAGTATTAAAAAGTATAGTACAACAAATTAATATTTTACCTGGATCAGCTCTAACAGTTGTATTAACACTGTAACCATCTTCAAGGAGTTTCTTGATAATCCATGAACCAATAAATCCTGTACCTCCTGTCACACAAACTCTTCCTTTTCCTTCTGCCATTATTGCACTTTTGTTAGTTCTGTATGAATGTTTTTGCTAGTTCTGTATGAATGTTTTTGTAAGCTCTGTATGAATGTTGATGAATGTTGATGGTCACATACAAATATATATATAGACACATTCAATGTGTTTGGTTATTACTTTCAAAGAGATAAGTTTGTATATTATAAAGAAAACAAGATAGCCTGTCAAATTCAATATGACTTTTAGTTTCCAAGACTTTCAACAAAGAGCTACTACTTCATTGTTTATTATATATTAATTCCCGCAGACATGTACATCCATGTGTTAATTAAAAAAATTAAAATTATAAAAATAATTTATAGCATGGTGATTAATTATTGAAAGATGGCTAGCTTAGTTTGTAATAAAGCTCACTTGTATGCATATGGTTCGAACTTTTGTAGATTAATATTTTATTTTGCAGGTTTAATTCTTTAGTTTTAATATATACGCACATCCACTGTTGTCGGTCGAATATTATAGTATCAATATTTCTCCTTTCCCATTATATATTCCTAAAAAAAAGTAAACAAATACTCCATCATTGTTGTATATTAAATAAACAAATATCATTGTTGAAACATGGAATAAATATCTACTACCTAACCATTAATGGAGAATGCTTATGCATTCCCCATTATACCCTTCCCTCAAAAATTAATTTTCACTACACAAAGGGCAAATTGGTATTTCAATAAATCACTCCCACTGGCCAATCAAATTCATCCCAACTGCCAAGTGTCGCTCCATTTTCAAACCACATCTGGAGGGAAGCAAGAAACCGGGTAAAAGCTGTGTTTCATTGAAAACCAATGGATACAAGGAGAATGGCAAACCATAAACATACCTTTTCTTTCTTTCTTTTCTTCATCTTTCAAGCTTGCCGTGTTCCTTCATCTTCTTCTACAACCTTGCAAATCGTCTCCTTCCACTCATCAGGTATGTTACATTTACATTGCTTTCTCTTCTCGACCCGCTTTTGTTCCTTCATCTCCTCAAACTACCGCGGCGGCCCTCTCTCTTCGTTCTATTCATCTCTCAACCCCGATTGAGAGACCAATAATAAAGCTTTGTTCGTTTTCATTTACGTTTACCTTTCGCTTTAATTTTCATTATTGTTGTTTGTTCATCATAAGCAAATATCTTCCTATGATATTCCTTTTGGTTTTCGTTTATGTTTTCTTTATCGTTATCACAATTATATTTTGATTATAAATTTGTGCGAAGTGAATGTCGCGGAAGGAAGAAACTGGTCGGTCCGAGGATTTGGAAAATGATTTTGAATGGACAGAGGAAAAGAACAAACTCGAGCTTGGAATAGAAGAAAGGTTTGCCAGTTAGGCAAGAGATCTATATATGTGGAAAATGTATAAATTTGATTGTGCTTTTAGTTTCTAAATTATACCCATTTTCAAGTGATTTGTTCTTCGTTACCTTTTAGGCTTAATGGACAACCACCTCATTTTTATTCTTCCTACTATCATGTAGATTTTTTTACAGATTGTGTTTCGATTTCAAACGAAGAAGAAGATGAAGATATGCTTGTGGGTTGTGGTTTGGTTTCAGATACGATTTACTGATGATTGTGTTTATCTTTTCAATGTCAGGAGAATGAAATGACAGATGAAGAATTCTTTATCTTCTCCTCAACTCACCCATCTTCATCTTCTTCCAAGGTTTGCTTCATTCTTATTTCAAATATTAGCACTGTTTCGTTTATTTTTGTTCTGGAATGTTGATTTTCTAGATTTTGAGTGATTTTTTGAAATTTATATTTGCAATATTCTTTTTTGTTGTTGATGTTTTTTGTTGGATGTTTACTAGAGTTTTGGATAACTAGATCTATTTTTCATGTATATTTTAAGCAGCAACAAAATATGGAGTGGTCATACTTTGTACTAGGTAAACCTCTCTCGCGTTCGTTCACCTCTTGCTTCTCCGTTCAAACTCAGGTACGCAATACATCTCTTTCGATGATGGCTATCCAATGTCTTCAAGTTTTGCACAATTTTGCCGCAACTTTATTCTATTTTGATTCTGCCAAGTTATTAGTGTTGTTGGTGTTTCTTAATATGTTGTTGTTATTATGATTTGTGTTCCTGGTTTGATTATGTTTCTGTGATTCAACAACATTTATTACAAATATCCAACAACATTTCTTGCGATTTCATGTTTTGGCTTTTATTTCATGTTGTTTGTTCGACCATTCTTATTGCTTTCTTCTTCTATTCTTATTTTTCATGATGTTTGTTTGAGTTCATTGATTGAAATATTTGAAAAATCAATGAAACTTCAAGTGTATACAACCTCAACTTTCAGAAAAATGATGAAAAATGCTTTCCTGCTTTTTTTCTGTGAACTTTTCAAATTGAAAGAAATAAGCTTTTCATAAGGTATATTTTCTTCTCTTTTTTATTGTTCTTTCATTCATGTCTTTTTCTTCTTGAGTCCATAGCAGATTTTGTTCTAACAGATTTGTGGTTGTGTTCATTGATAATTTTTCATCTATTTCTTCTATTTTAGGTGTAGATCTGATTAGTGGTAGAGGAATATGAGAGGATTTACAAGAATGTCACTTCATTTTCCAATCTCTATTTTTCTTTTTCTACTTATTCGTTGTTTTTTAATGGGTTTTAAATGTATCTGTTTTGTAGATTTTTCATGATCTAAGGATTTACCTTATTTTGTTGATGCTATGAGAAAAGACGATTTAGAATCATCACCACGGGTAACGCTTGTATACTCAAGCAAAACACCTAATGCTTACAGTTAAAAGATTCAATCATCTTTTTCAAACATCTTTCTTAAACATGTAAGTGGTAACGCTTGTACACTCAAGCAAAACACCTATAACTTACGACGAAAGATTTTAATCAAACAAACTTTTAAAAAATGTATGTGATGAAATAGATTAGATACATTTTTCATTAAGATGACATTTGTCTGTCTTCTTACTAACATCCCGTTGCTTTCCACTAGCATAAGTGGGAACTACGATTGTTCTGACTTTCTCAACATCCTTTTGAGAATACGTAGGCACAAGGTCTCACATCCTTGCCGAGCAAATTTCTTTCTCCCTCAGACCAAACAAACCATAGAACCAGAGATCCGAGCTACAAATGCTCGATTCCCACTAGGGATATGTATGCAGAAGATCCACAGATATTTGCGAGCACAATAATAACAAACACTAGAATCCCACATAATCTGTCATTCTTAAAATCCCAAAGGAGAAACTTTCCCAATCATAGAAATAGCAATTAAAACACACAAACATATCAAATATATTCATATATAAAGCTATAGATAACTATATATATTTAGGGTGCTCCATCTATTCCTTCATATAACAATCCCTTACCGTAATCCCCAATGTGTTGCGTCTAGTTTGCGCTAGTCGTTACGCATACCAATATCAATTGAGGGTATTTTTTCCCTTTTCCATAATCATTAAATCATCTTTCTTGTGTTGAAAATAATAAAGCTTGATGCTCATGGCATCTTTATAAATCAATCAAAAGATTTAAATCGTTTGAGCCAGAATCCGAACTCACGTCAGATCCTCTAGCGTCACCTTTAACGAGCAGAAAAAATGGCGACTGGGGACTACGCTGAAATTTTTTCAAGAAAAGAAAACGTTACTCGCCCGAGAGCACCAAGCTTTTTTGTTTTCAAAAGAAAAGAAAGGGATAAGCTTTTATGTTTTGCATATATCTTTTCTTTATTGTGTGTTTTGCGATTTCATCGATGGAAAGAAATCCTAACCCGGATTTAAGAAACATTTTTAAGATCTAGGTGGAGGTATTAATACGTGAGAAGTTCAATGCTTACGGTTAATATCTCCCGCTCGATGGAGGTTGTCTTGGGGTATTGTGTTTAGCAAGTAATTGCGACGTTGTACTTCGGGGAACTTAAGAAGTTGAGTGGGTCAGAACACATAAACCATCCCGCCATTAGGATGTAGTGCGAGATTATTCGGTGTAAGCCTAGAGTAATTGTCATGCGATACTACGATCAGGCGAGTTTCTCTTGAAAAATATTATTGGACCATTGAGTATTCAACAAATCCGATAATATTTCAAAGAGGAGTGTTGAGCCTGTATTATCAGTAGAACCCGTTCCACAGATAAATAAGCCCTTAGAACTTAACCACGTTGATTCTTATCGTTGGCTTCATGCTCGTGACTTCGAACGCTTGCCCGTGTGTATAACTACTAACCATGTTTGCCGCATTCATGCATTCATTCATTCATAAAAACAAAAACAAAATTTCATTTTTCTCTTCCCATTTCCAAAGAATTTAGAGATTTTTTCTTTGTAAAATATTTTAGGTTAGAGTGATGGACGTCAGAGGAAGATTCACCAAAAGATACGCTTTAGAATTCTGACGAGGAAAGTTGAAAGAGTTAGCATCCTTGGTAGAAGATCCTCTGATTTGAAAATGCTATGGAACTCTTTTAACTCTTTGAACGCTAACGTTGATGAAGGACTTCTCAAAACTTTCGTTCAGTTCTACGATCACTATGCTTCACTTTCCATGATTATCGCTGATGCCTACTTTGGAAGAGTATGCGATATCCTAGGTATCTCAAGATCGGACAAAGTGCCTTTCAATGGTTTGGAAGCCATTCCTAAGACACCGTCATTGCAATGACTCACTTAAAGAAATCGAGATAGACAAAACCTAACTACCGAGGAAAACTCTTAGGACGACTTCAAAGTTCCTAATGGAGAAGGCTCTCAAGTTCTCTGTCGGTAGTATGGTAGCCTTTGAAGCTATTTTAGCTTTACTCCTCTACGGATTGGTGTTGTTTCCCAACGTCCCAAATTTCGTTGATATCAACGCCATAAGGATCTTTCTGATTGGAAATCCCGTTCCCACTTTGCTTGGTGACACGTACGTCTCTATTCATCATAGGAATCGTCAAGGAGATGGAACTATCGTGTGTTGTGTACCTCTATTTTTCAAATGGATTACCTCGCACTTGCCTAAATCTCCTATCTTCCACGAAAACAAAGACGAGTGGAATTGGTCAAGAATGATCATGTCTCTTACAAACAACGATATCCATTGGTATACCTTGGCAGCCAATGAGATGGAAATCATTGAGAGCTGTGGAGAATTTGCCAACGTACCTCGCCGTACGAAGGAGGAATCAACTACAACCCATTTTAGCTAGACGTCACGGATATGCAAATTCGTAAACCTTTGGTTTACAAGAGAAAGCTACTATCATGAAGGAGAGGATTCCTAGGGGTTGAAAGCTAAGATGATCAAAGCTTGGCATCACATCCGAAGGAAAGAAAAAGGGAAGGCAAAGAATTGTGTAGCCATGGAAACCTACACTTCTTGGGTAAAGAAAAGAGCCAAGGAATTTCGAATTCCTTACGCTTATGAGGATTCCATGTTCTCAATCGCCTCCAAATCAACAAATTTTCCCGTCGAAGCTGTGGGAGAATACCAAGAAGCCTTGACCAAAATAAGGTTTGAGAAAGAAGCTTTGGAAAACAAATTCCTTAAGGCTAACCTTGAGAATGAAAAACTCAAGAAGCAAGTCAAAGATCATGAAAAGACGCTCTACTTCTAGGATGAATGGCTCATGGAGAAAGATGAGAAGATTCGCCAGAAGGATACCGCAATCCAAAGATACGTCAAAGAAAGGAAAAGAAAGCTTGAGGAAATGACAACCAGCGATCCCGCTCCCAACGAGTGGAAGAGAGTCATCAGCAAGCTAAAAGCCGAGAAAGCTGAACTAAAAGCTCACTATGGGAAGGAAATCCTGAAGCTGAAGCTGCATCAAGCCTTTGGATCGTCATCCGACGAAGGCGTTTAATTAGTTCAATTTAGTTTGTAATTTTTATCATTTATCATTTGTGTGAGCAATGCTCCGACAAAAAACAATTGTTGTAATCTTCTTTCAATAATTAATAAAATTCGTGTTTTCCATCCAAATATTTGCCAGAAATATCTCTTTAGCATTAAATTCTTTGGAAACTTCTGTTCTTTACAATCATATTCATGCATCATACTTTGCATTTAAGTCTATTATTTAGAGTTTGACACTTTCACAGTGTTTCATACTTTCACAGCTTGAAAAGCTTAAACAGTTCGAACAGATAGAAAGATCGTCAAGCTGTCGCGTCTTAGAGTTTCTCGACCGCGTCCACAGCCAACTCGAACGTACGATACTAGATCAAAAAGAAGAAAAGTAATGGAGAACTTTGAGCAAGAGAACGTTGAACTCCGTAGTACGGTAACTACACTACAAGAAGAAGTGGAGAGACTCACATCTTTGGTCAACTCACTTGCCACAGCGCAAAGTCAACAAGCAGCATCGAGCAAGCAAAACCAAGCAACAACTTCAGAAGACACTACTACTCCAGTCTCAACTGCCGCAGCTAGTAGCTCGCTCTTGAGATGCCGGCTATCCATGGGCATGCCTTTAACTTCGCATCGGAGTTCGCCAACCGACTTCTCAAACAACCTCGCTTGAAATACCTACTTTGCAACAAAACTCTGCTCCGCAACGTGGAATAACTCTTCCACAAGTAACAATGTCGGTTTCTCAACCGATCCTGACGAACTCGACTTCTGTAGTGCACACTATCATAGACGAAGAAGTTCACCACACTCCAAGCAATAACACGAATGCTCGTGGTTCAATGGAAAATCTCCAAGAACAACTCCTCAAAATGCAGCTTGAGATAAAAACGATTCGAGGAAAGAATTGTTTGAAAAACGCCAGATCCGTGCTTAGTTCCTCGCGTAAAATACGCAAAATTCAAAGTCCACGACTTTGAAAAATACAAAGGAAACTCCTGTCATAAAGTCATCTCACGATGTATGCCGGGAAAATGTCTACGTACAATGAGGATCATCATTGTTGATCCATTACTTCCAGGACAGTCTCACCGGTGCCGCACTGAAGTGGTATATGGGTTTAGACAGCACGAATATCCAGACATTCAACGACCTAGGCAAAGCCTTTGTCTAGCAATACAAATTTAATTTGGATATGGCTCCTGATAGGGATCAACTCCGCTCCATGTCTCAAAAGGAAAGAGAGACATTCAAGGAATATGCACAACGATGGAGGGAAATTGCTGCCCAAGTCAACTCACCCTTGGAAGAGAAGGAGATGACTAAGGTATTCTTGAATACTCTAGGCTCATTCTACTATGAGCGAATGATCGCTAGCGCTCCCGGAGACTTCAACGAAATGGTAAGCATGGGAATGCGATTAGAAGAAGGGGTTCGAACAGGACGCCTAACCAAGGAAGTAGGATCTTCTAGTGGTACAAAGAAGGTTGGAACCAGTTTCCCAAGGAAAAAAGAACATGACGTAGGAATGGTATCCCGAGGGAAACCACGTAAGAATGTCATTCAACACAACTCCAAACCCGCTGTCAACACAACTCCAAACACAGGAATTGCTCCGCAATTTCAACAAAATCAACAAACTCAACAGCCTCGTCAAAGCTCAAGATATAACAATCAAAACCGTACGCCTCGGGTCACTCAGTTCGACCCAATTCCCATGACGTACACAGAACTTTACCCTGCGCTGATAGAAAGAAATCTAATATAGACAAGGTTACCACCTCCAGTCCTTGAAAAATTACCATGGTGGTACAAAACAGATGTATCTTGCCCTTTTCACCAAGGGGCACCAGCCATGACCTTGAGCATTGCATAGCATTAAAGCAGAGGTAGAGATTAGTGAAAACTAATCTTCTTTCCTTCGAAACACAAGTCCGAATGTGTGCCAATCCACTTCCTCATAGTGGACACTCGGTGAATCTAATGCTAAGGAATACGAGACAGTACCTTGTCACGATGTAAACTTAGTCGAGGAAACTTGGTGCATCTCCATGAAGCATACAAGAAATGAGTACCTTCACTAAGCATGATTACGCGACTTCTTGCATCTGCTCCCAGAATATTCAAGGATGTTCCACCATAAGAGCAGATATCCAGCATTTGTTAGACACTGGTGATTTACAAGTTTACAGAAATAGAGATGACCATGACGTAAATACAATAGGGCATTTTCCGCATGAGCTTTTAGTCTCGGATATCAACTTGAAAATCACAAGTAGCGTTGTGATCCCTTGTTTCAACATACCCGAGCATGTGGAGATCGTACAAAGGTTCCAACATCCCAACATCTCCTTTGGTGATTTGCCCACCGTCTGTTCGCATAGTTCTACGAGCAATTCCTTACCAAGACAATGCAACCTCGATAGAAGATGGGGAGAAACCCATGCCTACACTTCCGCTAATGTCAATATAATGAAATTGGACGAGTACGCAAAGTGGACGATACGCTCCATTGCCACCAAGATCGCCTCTCGTTGTTAAACAAAACCCGTTAACATATCTTCGAGAATCGCAGCGATTCCCATTGTTAACCCAAGTACAAACATTGGTTCTACTGATGGAACCAACATCAACTCAGACTTTGAAGAAATACTAAAACTGATCAAGAAAAGCGAATACCGAGTCGTAGACCAATTGATGCAGACTCCTTCCAAAATTTCAATACTGTCCTTACTCCTCAACTCCGAAGCTCACAGAGAAGCTTTGATGAGAGTACTAGACCAGGCTTACGTAGACCACGATGTGACTACAGACCAATTTGGAGGGATCGTCTCCAATATAACAGCCTGTAATAATCTGAGCTTTAGTGACGAAGAACTACCAGAAGAAGGGAAAGATCACAACTTGGCCTTGCACATCTCAATGATTTTCCAGACAGATTCCCCATCCAATGTATTGGTGGATACAGGTTCATCTTTAAACGTAATGCCAAAACGCCGCTCGCTTAGCTTACAAAGGAACGCCAATGAAGTTCAACGACATAATAGTAAGAGCTTCGACGGCTCAAGGAAGTCGCTTATTGGGAAGTTGATCTCCGATGACGATTGGCCCACACTTTCCAAATTACCTTCCAAGTCATGGACGTACCATTGCATCATTGCTTACTAGGAAGACCTTGGATCCACGATGCAGAGCGATAACTTCTCCATCGAAATTAAAATTCACAAGAAATGGAAAGTTGGTGACCATCACGGTGAACAAGCTTTGCTTGTAAGTCATCTATCCAGTTACTCTTTCATCACAGCTAATGACATTGAAGGGACGCATCTCTCAGAAAATCCATTAGAAGATGAATATACTAAAAATAGATCATCTATCTCTTCGTATAGAGAAGCGGCACAAATGGTGAAAGATGGCAATACTCAAGGATGGGGACAAGTAATTAAAACTGTCAACAACGGAACAAAAGCCGGACTTGGGTTCACACCCGTATTCTCCAAAGAAAAGCATAAAGATGAAGCACTTTCCCCGATCAAGGAAGTATTTCATAGTGGAGTTTCTTAAACCCCCAAGAGGTTAATGTTGTAACCATTGAAGAGGATGAAGATGATCCATCTGAATCTGAAGAGTGGAGCACTTATTTGAATAGCCCTGAATATGTGTCTCAAGAGGAATCATATGCACCGACTGATCAATTCAAAGACATGTCCTCAAAGAACATGAAAATCCGCCACCCGAAGTTTGGGATACCTTGGGAGAACCAAGTGGTAAATTTGACTACATGGTGAAATACTCTGCGCCAGAAAGCTCAAAAATCCGGATCGAAGATATCCAACCCACAGGATAGGGTGATGACTTTGAATACCCTAGTCAATTAGAAGAGGAATACTCGTCTTCTCAACCTAATCAGCAAATCGAGATCCCAAACGAAGATCTCTGCTTCAACACGTCTGTGGATTTCACCAAGCCAGATCCTGGTTATCACTACATCAACATGATCACTGAATATCAAGAGTATGACTCAGGATACGATGCGGAAAGTGTCGCCGACAACGAGTCTCTTCACTCCGAAGACTGGAAGGTACACCCCCAGAATTCAACACAAAGATCAACAGGAAGTACAAATGCTATATCTCATACTTCCCGATCTGTTAATCAAGAAGATCGCTTTAGCAGCACAAAAGGCAAGGGCCATCGTCCAGAGTCTTCAAAACCTGCTCAGCCAGCAATCAAAGTCTACTCAAGGGTTAAACCAAGCGGAAAATTACCCGAGCACCTCGACTTCCAAGGGGTTCGTCATTACTGGAAACCTGTTGAAGTTAGGACTAATGTTCATAGCTCTAAGTAGTTTATTTTTGCTTTTTGTTTTGAACTCTCGCTTCGCCCAAAGCGAAGAGATGTTTTATAGGGCTTAACTTTTAAATAATTTCTCTTTGTCTTGCCCAAGATGAATGAGTTTGTATTTTAGGGCCCTGTTCATATTGTGAAATCATAAATAAAACGCGTTGTTTTGTTTCCACACTCTGTGTTTATTTTCATTTTTACCCTTTTCTGGAAATGATAATCCTAAAAAACACAATAAAAAAAATCTTCAAAAAAAATCATAATGAAAAATTAATCTGCATACACTTTCACATTAATTTTCTTCAAAAAAAAAATGATGATAAAAACTTTTTTAAACATAAATCAAAATGCAGATTAAACAGATGGACAAATCCATTGAAAGCAATAACTCTACGCTCTTTCTCAACTCTGAAATCCCCTGTGAATTCGCCGAAGAGGAAGTTGAAGAAGAGATCCCGGATGAAATTTCTAGACTGCTAAGGCACGAGGAAAGGATCATTCAGCCTCATAAAGAACCTCTAGAAGCAATCAACTTGGGTTCTGAGGAAGATAGAAAAGAAGTAAATATCGGAGCTTCACTCGACATCAAACGTTTCCTTCAAACACGAGAGTACCCACTTGGGGCATCGTACAAAGATAAGAAAACTCTAAGGAGGCTTTCTAGGAATTTCTTCCTGAACGAGGATGTGCTATACAAAAGAAACTTCGACATGGTTCTGCTCAGATGCGTCGACAGACAAGTAGCAGACACGATCATCCATGAAGTACATGAAGGGGCCTTTGGAACCCATTCAAATGGGCATGCAATGTCTAGGAAAATCTTGAGAGCAGGATACTATTGGATAACGATAGAATCTGATTGCTGTAAACACGTCAAAAGATGTCACAAGTGCCAGATCTACGCATATAAGATCCATGTGCCACCGACTCTACTCAACGTTCTCTCCTCTCCGTGGCCTTTCTCCATGTGGGGCATTGACATGATTGGAATGATTGAACCAAAAGCGTCCAACGGACATCGCTTCATTCTAGTGGCTATTGATTACTTCACCAAATGGGTCGAAGCAGCATCTTACGCCAACGTCACAAGACAAGTGGTTGTGAGGTTCATCAAGAACAACCTCATTTGTCGATATGGAATTCCGAGTAAGAGCATTACAGACAATGGATCAAACTTGAACAACAAAATGATGAAAGAACTGTGTGAGGAATTCAAGATCGAGCACCATAACTCGTCTCCTTACCGGCCAAAGATGAACGGCGTCGTTGAAGCAGCCAACAAGAACATCAAAAAGATCGTCCAGAAGATGGTCATCACTTACAAAGACTGGCACGAAATGCTGCCATTTGCTCTGCATGGGTACCGTACTTCAGTTACACACTTCGACAGGGGCAACTCCCTTTTCTCTAGTATACGGCATGGAAGCAGTGCTCCCTGTAGAACTTGAAATCCCATCAATGAGAGTTCTCATGGAAACTAAGCTATCTGAGGCCGAATGGTGTCAAAGCAGGTACGACCAATTGAACTTAATTGAAGAAAAGCGCCTGACCGCTCTGTGTCATGGACAACTCTATCAAAAAAGAATGAAGAAAGCTTTCGACAAAAAGGTCCGACCTCGTGAATTCCGAGAAGGCGACCTCGTGCTTAAAAAGATTCTGTCTTTTCAACCATATTCTAGGGGCAAATGGACTCCTAATTACGAAGGCCCATACATCGTCAAAAGAAGCTTCTCAAGAGGTGCTATGACTCTCACAACCATGGATGGTGATGAACTCCCGCATCTTGTGAATGCTGATGCAGTCAAGAAATACTTTGTCTAAAAAACAAAAGAACAGCTCGGTAAGTCGAAAACCCGAAAAGGGCGGCTTAGGCAAAAATGAGCGTCTCGGTGGATTGAAAACCTGAAAAGGCAATCCAGGCAAAAATTAGAGACAATAAACAGAAATTATCCTGATAGATTGAAAACCTGAAAAGGCAATCTAGGCAAAAACAAGGATACAAAAATGACAAAGTAACTGCAGTCAGTCTGTATTTTGTCCATATGAATAATTTTCCATCAACGGATCTTCAATCAACTCTTCTGAAGCGACAAGCACAGCGGGAATTCAAAGTTGTTAGGGATAGTAGCGGTTATTTGCTTTCAATGTAGCCTTTTCCCAATAAATTATCATTTCCAACTTTTGTAAATAGTTCATGGAATCACGCATTTGGCTGATTACCATTCTATCAATAAATTTGAGCCTTGTGCTTTTTGTTTGCAATTCCTACTTTATTCTGTTTTGCAAGATAACGCTTTTTATTGTGAAAATCACTTTTTGAAACTAAAATGTTTTAAATGAATTTTTACTTCAAAATTTTGGAACAAAAGCAAAAAAATTTCTTTGAACAATGAACACGGAAAAAAAACTTCAACAGTTTCTCCAAGAGTGTTTCAATCTCCGAAGGATAAAACAACTGCTACAGCAGTCTTCTCCTCAGCAGAAATCATCAAAGGACGGTATTCTTATCCGAAAAAGAATCCCCAACCGAGTTGCCAATGAAGTGCCTTTCTCTGAAAGTTTAAAGCCTGCAACTCAAATTTTTCATTAATGAATATCTGCACCATTGCTGCAATTTTCACCAAAGTATTTGTTCGAACTGTGACGTGGTCCTTTTCCCAAATATCTCTTTAGTGTCTTTGTCAAGTATTGTTAGCATGCATATAAAATTCATGACATTCATACATAATAGCATCATTCATTGCATTTTTGCATCTTTTGAAATGTTTGCTTCCATATCACTGGTATAAGTCACGCTTATTCATGTAAGTACGAGTCTGTCCCCAGTAGAATATCTCCAAAAAGAAAGGATACATTTTCCTTTTTTCCCCGGCAGAGTCCCCAAACAGAGAAATACATTTTCTTCTCTCCACCACATTCCCCAGCTGGGATCATTCCTCATTGGGAATAATGTCTTGATTGATTTTTTCTTTCCAGTTCATTCCTGGATAGAACCTTGTCTTTAATCAACAAAGCAATAAGCGATAGCCTCATCATTTGAGCTGCTTATCTTTCTCTTCATTCGTAAAATTGTCATAAAAATTTGTTTTCTCAACAAAGTCAAAATCATGACTATACGAGAAATTTCCCAGCAGTTGTCTTTTTGTCAAAAAGAAAACCTGTGTCTGTCAATCAAAATGCCCGCATCTTCTCAAAAGAGAGATCCTCGGCAAGACTTTATCCGAGAAAATAGAAACTCATTGGAGTTCTGTTTCTTTCACTGTCTGTTATTCACAAAGCTGAATATACAACAATGTTCTAAAAGATTTACCTTGTTATAGTTATCACTTTGCTGATAATTGGTAATATCTTTAAAACTCATTTTGAGATCTGTTTCTTTCATTTGTTTGATATTCACCAAAACTAAATATACAACAATTTTCTAAAGATTTACCTTGTTATAGTTATCACGTTGTTGATAATTGGTAACATCTTCAGAATTTATTACCATGAACTATCACAAAGCTGATAATTGGTAATATCATTTCCACTTACCTTAAACATTGTCACAAGGCTGACAGAAGGTAATTTCTTTGTTTCCAAAAATGAAACAGATATTCACATACTTTGTGAATCACTCTTTCCCCAACAGGGACGTATTCACAAATTCCCCCCACTATGTCTTTTCTTTGATATTTCTTTGGGTGGAACTTTTTTCAATCATTTTGCATCATCCACATTTTTGGTATCTTAGGTCCAAAATTTGCGTATTCTGATATTTAAGTCTCTTTACACCTATCAAAACGAAGATATTCATCTTCATCTCTCAGGTTAAAGAAACTTAAATAGGGGGCCTAATATACCACCTTACATTTTGCATCGTTGCATAACTAACAGCTCAGACAACATTAATCGGGTGTGGATTTCACAGGTCAAAATTAGGGTTTCATCAGATTTTCATCTGATTCAAGAGGAAATCAATTAGGGTTTGAGTTTTTCTCACCTCATTTGATCTATCTTGATCAAATCATCAACCTCTGATCATCAGATATCCATTTTCTCTCACAGATCAATCAAGGATCGACCAATTAGGGTTTTGATCAAGCATGAGAATTCTCTGACTTTTTGAGCAAGAAATAACTTTTTTGGATAGAGATTGGTCATTATACCTTAAATACAACATCTTGACCTAATTTCTGGAGTCAAAACATCACAGAAGTTCACAGACTTTATCAGTCAATTTCTGAAACATCTGATGAATTTTCATCTGCACAGAAAAGTCAAACTTTGACTTTTTGTCAAAATTTTCAAAACAAAACTTTTTTCATCATCAAAATACTTCAAATGATCCATCATGATCATCAAAAATCAAAGAATTTGAAAAAGTCAACAAAAAGTCAAAAGTTTTCATACTTAGAAAATTTTCTAAGTGTTGAAATTTCTTACTTTTTTCAACCTTCATGCCATTTTTTCACCTAGTTCCAATTTGAATTGGAAAAAACTCAAAACATGAAAGTTGTAGCTTGTGGAAAAATCTTTCCAAAATGTCCAAGAACTCTCAAATCCATGGAGTCTAGCTACACTTTTGAAATTGAAACATAAGGCTCCATGAAACTTGATTTTCAAAAGTCAATACATCAAATTATAGGTGATTTTGTGTTTTTCTCATTTAGACCACTTGCCACCTTGCCAAATTGGGATATGAACTGATAAATATCAATGAGAAGTAATAATTGAAGGATTGGATCAAGTTGGATAATTTCTCACATGGTAAAAAGGAAGTTTCCTTTTCCTTTACAAATGACATTCTTACCCCTTAAGTTATCTTTGAATCACCAATTGGCTTGTACTTGTTGCCTAACATTTCAGAATTCTCTTGCCTATAAATAGCTCACAAATTCAAGCTCAATCCACACCAAAGCATCACAAATTTATGCTTTCTCTCCACTTTCTCCAAATTCAAGAATCATAACTCAATTTGTGAAAACTTACATTTTGAAAATCATGAGAAACATTAAGTAATTTGGTGTCTAACATGTTCTAATACTAACATGTAATTGATTTGAAACTTAAAATCAAACTGAAATCAAGCTAAAACCAGTTTTCATTTTCCATTTTTCCAAACTTTCAAAACTGCCATGGAATTCGAATTTGAAGCTAGGCTGCATTAACTTGTGATCTAATCATCGAAAGATCAATATACATCATGTATATGATCCAGGCCATTAACATCTAACTATAACACGATTTCCATCAAAATCCAGTTGCCATTTTCAGTCAGTGCAGGTCAACTTGGTTGGAAAGATTGGAGCAAGCTAAAGGCAAGCAGATCATTCACACAGCTTCCATACATGCCGATGAAGCTCAAGCAATCATAAAGAATCGGAAGCATCAAAATCCGAATTCAATTCTCACTTTCACGGTAAGAACACGAAATCCATTCTCATGATTCCTTGCATCAATTGAAAAAAACTCATGGCCGTTCTCTTTATGCACACCTAACGATCAATAACCCTCAAAAAAATCCAAGAATCATGAAACATACATCATTTAATTTGAAAAATCAGTTTTAGGGTTCTTAGCATTTTCCAGAAATCCAATTGAGTTAGACTGAATATAAATGCAATTAACAAGTACCATCATGTTCGTGATGAAAAATCGAGCAAGTTTGGTTTTATATCATTCAATTTGGTTGAGAAACGAATATTGTAGCTAGGGTTGATGAATCTGAGAATCAAAACCACGAAGAACAGCTGCGCGCGTGTTCTTCATTTTCAAAATTTTAAACTTTCCAATATCATGTCTACGCGTGTCATTGTCCACTAAACAACCCAGCGCGTTTGGCTTAGTGGTAGTCTGCTTGCTCTTAGTCTCTTCTGCCACGTGTATCACCCTTTGGTCATGGGTTCAACTCCCATCAGGACCATTCTTTTTACAACTTTTCCAATTTTTTCATGTTTTTTCATAAAACTTCCACAATTTTTTTGACCAATCAAAACTTCTCATTTTGAGATGATTTTTTAAACACTTGTCAATAAATATATATATTTTATGATAGTGCAAAAATTTTCAGAAAAAACTTTCATCTGATTAAATTTTAATCGAGCCGAAAACGACGTTCTGAACACTTTTTCAAACCTCCTTAAAAGGTGAATTTTTTGAGTTTTCGACTTCCAATTTTTTTCAAAACTTTTCATAAATGAACCTCACATTTCAAAACATTTTCAAAATCATTTTTCAAAACATTTCATCAAACTTACATCTTTTTACCACGATCGATCCGATTTAAACGGTAAAATCAAATTCGTTCTTTCTCGAATTTCTCAATCGATCATGGGCCACCCTTATGGTGTAAGTCCCAATCCTTTTATGTACATACTTAGTTTTACTTGTACATACTCAAATCATCATTGTCAATATTCAAACATAAACAAATTTCGTTCGTTTGTTTTCATTCATTTGTTTATACACCATTCCATTGGTTCTAGGAGAAGAATTATTCCCGATGAAACTTCTTGTAAACCAATGGGCCTCCTTCACGGTGTAAGTCCCATAACATTCTTTTATGTACATAATATTTCTTTGTACATATCAAACTCTCTTCAAATACATACAAATTTTCATCTGTACATAACACAGATACTTTTTATACTCAAGTACAGACAAACTTCGATCGTTTGTTTTTCATTTCACTTGAGTATACACAAATCAACATTCTTCATGTACATATATCTTTTACTTGTACATATCAAATTCTTTTCATACAAAACTTTTATCTGTACATAATACAGATACCTTTTACAGATAAACTTTGATCAGTCATTTCTGTTTCGTCTGTACATTTTACACTGAATACCATTGGTATTGAAAGGAGCATTATTCCCTGTGAAACTGCTTTTAAACCAATGGGCCACCATCATGGTGTAAGTCCCAACCCTCCTATGTACATCCATCTCTCTATGTACATAAATACTCGTTCGTGTACATATTTACTTCCTTGTACACAATTCAAACTTGTAAATAATCAAGTTTACGCTCGTTTTAAACGTTCATTTCACAGACACTTGTTTATATTTCATAAACTTCTGTAAATAAACATCATTGCATTGTTTATATTTCCTTCATAAACTCCTGTGAATACATATCACACACACACACCTGTTTATACAAACTGTCTAGTTATAACATAATAATTAGACTAATCAATAGGTTCCCCACAATAGCCTCCGCTTGGGCTTCATACAAGACAATTCATCACCAGCATGAATTAGCCTCCGCTTGGGCTTTATACAAGACAATCCATCCCCAGCATGGATCAGCCTCCTCTTAGGCTTCATATAAGAAAACTCTCCCCACAGAGTTTAGCCTTCGCTTAGGCTTCATATAAGACAACACTCCCCTGTTGAGTCAGCCTCCTCTTGGGCTTCGTTCAAAAGAACTCCTCATTGAGTTTAGCCTTCTCTTGGGCATCATACAATGAAAGAGATAGGAAATCTCTTAACAGCCTCCTATTGGGCTTCCAATACAAAGAATCACCCGCGCTAAGATAGAACCCTGAAAGGATGGTTTCCCGGTGAAATCACTTTCAAATCCCCAGAGAGTAAAATTTCCCGGTGAAATTGCTCTTATTCAAAAAAGGATGGTTTCTCGGTGAAATCCCTTTTAACACAAAGCCAGCCATACCCTATAGCTTCCTCTTGAGCTTCATACAAGGACCCTCGAAATGCCTCCTCTTGGGCTAACAATACAAGGACCCACGGGCTTCTTAAAAGCATCCCTTTAATCCAATCAATTTCTCCTCGAGATTTAGACATCTATCATCTCTATGGAAGAAGTATCTCATCTATCACATCACATACAGTCAAACCCTTTTCAAAAAAACTTTTCAAACTCTTTTCAAACAAAAATATCTCTTAACAGTAAGTGGTAACGCTTGTATACTCAAGCAAAACACCTAATGCTTACAGTTAAAAGATTCAATCATCTTTTTCAAACATCTTTCTTAAACATGTAAGTGGTAACGCTTGTACACTCAAGCAAAACACCTATAACTTACGACGAAAGATTTTAATCAAACAAACTTTTCAAAAATGTATGTGATGAAATAGATTAGATACATTTTTCATTAAGATGACATTTGTCTGTCTTCTTACTAACATCCCGTTTCTTTCCACTAGCATAAGTGGGAACTACGATTGCTCTGACTTTCTCAACATCCTTTTGAGAATACGTAGGCATAAGGTCTCATCCTTGCCGAGCAAATTTCTTTCTCCCTCAGACCAAACAAACCATAGAACCCTGTAGATCCGAGCTACAAATGCTCTGATTCCCACTAGGGGATATGTATGCAGAAGATCCACAGATATTTGCGAGCACAATAATAACAAACACTAGAATCCCACATAATTCTTCATTCTTAAAATCCCAAATGAGAAACTTTCCCAATCATAGAAATAGCAATTAAAACACACAAACATATCAAATATATTCATATATAAAGCTATAGATAACTATATATATTTAGGGTGCTCCATCTATTCCCTTCATATAACAATCCCCCTTACTCAGAATCTCCCCAATGCGTTGCGTCTAGTTTGCGCTAGTCGTTACGCATACCAATATCAATTGAGGGTATTTCAGCTTTCCCCTTTTTCATAATCATTAAATCATCTTTCTTGTGTTGAAAATAATAAAGCTTGATGCTCGCGGCATCTTTATAAATCAATCAAAAGATTTAAATCGTTTTGAGCCAGAGAATCCGAACTCACGTTCGCATCCCTCTAGCGCGTCACCTTTTAACGCGAACAGTTAGGCAACCTGATATGGCACCACCAAGCAAAGTCCCGCTTTTTATATTTCCTGCTATATGATGATGATATGATGGGCACGTGGAAAGGGTCCGCAATTGACCCCCGCATAATTCTAGTCCATGTCAGCTCAGCACACACGAATCGTGTTGCTTCCTTTATCGAGTCAATAATAAAAAAAGTGGCAAAAGTTCCCTATTCTGACTATCCACGCTTTCCCGGGGTTCGCATTTACTGTCGATACCTGCACTCATTTCTCTTCACACTTGACAGTTCATGTCATAAGGTGATACCCTTCACGGTAATCGGATGTGTCGGCTCTTGGTTGACTCATAGTATGCTCGTTGTGTTCGCAGACTATGAGACTTCCTCTTTTCCCGCTCTTGTGTGACATTTGTTTGTGAATTTAATTGCTTGTGTGCTTCTGCCAAAGCACTTGATTGCTTCATCCCTTTGTATCCCTCGGTTCTTCAACCAAGGTGGATATTAGGATATTTTCCCTAGGTTTGCTCGGTTAGGATAATCTTTGAGCTTAGACTTTTATCCTCAACCATAGGTCCACTTTGCATGATAACATTAGGGGTAGAACTAGTTATTTTCC
Organism: Vicia sativa; assembly: GCA_021764765.1. Taxonomy (NCBI): domain Eukaryota; kingdom Viridiplantae; phylum Streptophyta; class Magnoliopsida; order Fabales; family Fabaceae; genus Vicia; species Vicia sativa. Next base: position 282,714,530 of record CM038793.1, on the reverse strand, counting down.
CTTTTTGTTTTTCTAGCTTCTTTTGCATCTTTGCATGTAATAAAACTAAAACTTGTTTTCTTTTCTTTTGAAAATCAAAACACTTAATAATGGTTCAAACTCCATTTTCAAGGTAAAAGCAACAAACAAGTGCAAATCTTTTTCGCCTACGAGCTTTCTTTTTGTGTTTAAAACCTTTTTCCGAAAGGATGTGCTTCACCCGCACCGTTCCTAAACTTTTTTAGAAAGGATGTGCTTCACCCGCACCGTTCCTAAAATTTTTCAAAAAGGATTTGCTTCACCCGGACTGTTTAAAAACCTTTTCAAAAAGGACGTGCTTCACCCGCACCGTTCATTAAAAAAACACAAAACCCACCAAAACATGTGAATCGAACTACGATGCTCTAACTTTCCCATTGCACAAGGAAATACATAGGCATCTTGTCATGCGGCTCGGTCGAGCAAACTTTGTAAATACTTCCTTGTTTTCCCCATGTTTTCTTTGATTTCTTTTCTTTCACATGCATTCTTTCTTATCATAGCATTATAGAGATTAAGCAATAAATAGATATAAACACACCCATTAGATAGAAAATAGAAGTGGATATCGTAAAGTACTACGGGCGTGTGGGGTGCTAATACCTTCCCCTCGCATAACAGACTCCCTTACCCTATCTCTCGGTCGCAAGACCGTGTCTTATCCCTTTCAGGTTTTCGCGATATGTTTACCTTTCTCCTTTTGCGAGATAAAAAACATTCAATAGAGACTTCATTGATATAGTTATCTGATGATGTGCAGCCGGTTGTTTCAATTATGACATCACGCTACAAAAATTGTTAAGTTGTTACAGTTATGTTTTAATTAGTGCAGAATATTCTGGGAATATTATGCATATTATGTGGCATGATTTTGAAGGCATATGTGGAGGTCCAGGAGCTAAGGGGAAAAACCAGAAAGGACATTGATTGTAGCAGAAGTTATCTGCGTTTTTGTTTTTGCAAAAGTTTGTTTTTGTAGAAGTTTGTTACAGCTTATGTTGTTACTTTGAAGGCCCAAATCTAGTTGGATAATAGGTTATAAATAAGCAGTTGTTACCTAGTTTTACTAAGCTAGCGGGTTTTAGAAAGATGTAGTCTTTAGGGTTAGCCATGTAAGTGAACCCCCCGGATTGTGGGATGCTCACTGACTTTTACCTCGAAGCCTGTAGCCAAGAGGTTTGTGTTTACTCACTCAGAAGCTATGAAGCAATGAGTGTAGTTATGTCCTTGGAAGAAGTTGTGAAGCAATTCCAAGTTTGGTTTGTGTCACTTGAGTGACTAGTTTAGATTGTGTTTGAAGTGTGGTATCTTCAAACTGTTTTAGTTGTGTTTAGAGTGAGGTATCTCCAAGATAATTGTGTTAGGAGCCAAGCAGTCGATGCAGTTGCTGGTGTGATAGTAGTTGATAGACATCACTGAGGTGATTGGAAGTAAGCGAAGGTTCTCATATCTAAGTGTGGTATATTAGGTAAAAGGGTCATTGGGTAGTCTGATTAAGTTAGGAGTGTAAACAGGGTGGTTTCCCTCCGAATTAATACTGTTGATAGTGAACTTCATTCCTGGCTTGGTATGCCCCCGGATGTAGGTTGGTTATAACCGAAATGGGTTAATAATTCCTTGTGTTCTTTTGTTTCAAGTTCTTAATTTGTATGTTTTACCTTGTCTATTTTGTAATTTCGGATCAGATGTCACGAAATACTGAGTCTGGCCCTCACCATAATTTCAATTGGTATTAGAGCAAGCATCATGTCTGTTTCTAGATGAGATCCATGAGGGATTCTTTCTGGTTATGCACAAGGCAGAAGATTGTCTGAACAAGAAGTATTCATATGGTATTGTCCCTTGAAGTGGAGGATGAACCTATTTGTGAAGAACTAGACCAACCTGACTGAAGAAGATGAAGATGTTGGAACAAGAAAGTTAAATTCAAAGACTTCATGCGGGAGTGAAGAGTTTGGATTGTATTGTTTAGTCTCAACACAGAGATAAGAGTTATCAAAATCTTCATGCATGAGTGAAGACATTGATAAAGTAATCCCTGTGTTTATGCATTAGCACGTGGTCAGGATTTTAGTTGGGTCTAGATTGTTGCTTGATGAAGAAGCAAGCAGATTATAGGGTTGATTATTTTCAATCCTTATGTGTCATGCTTACAATCAAATTATGGAGTAAGCATTGTGTACATTCTGTTGAGGTATGGATATATTCTGCTGCATAGCCTCTAATGGAACCCCTATAGTGAGAGAAGGATCCTAGGGTTATTTTATCAACATAATATTTTGGCAGACTATTACAGCTATAGTAAAAGTGTCAAAGATACTTGAGATCTTTCTAAAGTCCACTAATAAAGGCATGGATTATTAAAGCTGATGAGGATCAACAGATCAATGATACTCATATTCATCTGCGAAGTGTTTACCTTGAAGACCTTCAAGGATGATGTGTTCCTAGAAGATGGAACATATGTTCTACTCGATGTTAGAACATTAGTACTAGTATGTAGCTACCAGTTGACGAACAGATGTTCTGGTGCTAAAATAATGTAGTGTAAGTACATATGTTTGGAAGCTACTCCTAATCTGGAAGAGGAGACATCTGCTTATCAATTGATCAAGACACGATCAACAAGTTTTTATACTCCATATGTCATCTTATTTCTGACCTAAGCTTATGGGAGTATTAAAAGTAAAGCTTAATGCATGGAAGAAGACTCATAAAGGTATACTTCTCAGTTACTTTATGCATAATCAAAGTGAGCTTATATCTGGTATTTTCTTCTGATCAAAGGAACCAGATATTTGGATTTTATTCATAACCATAGAATAAACTTGGAGATGAATACTTTGTCTCAACCATAGTGAAATATGGTCATGAATGTTGACTGCCCTAGTTATTATCCAGAAAGGATAGTGTCAATAAGAATCAAGGAAGTCAGATTGCTATGAAGAATCCGACTATTTTAATGTCATGTCATGAGTAAGACTACTCCAAAAACCTAGCTGAGGGAATCTCCTCTATAGGTACAAACTATAGCTTCCATAATCTCAAAGTCAGAAGTGAAACTCTAAAGAAACGATAATTGAGATATGGCCTACACCAGTCCTTGATATGTCTGGATGTAAAGTTGCTAAGTTACTATGCTCTTCTATTAACCCCCAAGTGTTACGAATAAGATGTTATGGATTTTAACCCATAACCATAATGGATGATGGCGTATCAGATATTGAAACATCATCTTATTATCTTTAATTATGAGAAGTATGTATTGTTGAAAAGTTAAACCACCCGGTTGAACTTCCGACTGATAGGGGTTTATCAATGGAGTCTCCATCAAACGTCTATTATCTCGCAAAGGAGAAAGGAAAACATCGAGTGAACCTGAGGGGAGAAACTGCAGTCCTACGACTGGGAGATCGAGAGAATTTAGGTAAGGGAGTTAGTTACGCGAGGGGAAGGGATTATCACCCCACATGCCCGTAGTACTCTACGGTATCCACTTCTATTTTCTAGCTAAGGGATGTGTTATATCTAACTATGCTTAATCGCTATAATACATGCAAAAGAAAGAAATGGAAACAAAGAAACCACAGGGAAAAGAAGGAAGTATTTACAAGTTATGCTCGATTGAGCCCTGTGACAAGATGCTTACATATACCCTCGTGCAATGGGAAAGTCAGAGCGTCGTAGTTCGGCTCACTTGTTTTGGTGGGTTTCGTGTTTTTTACTTATGAAAAAGGTTTTAAACACAAAAAGAGAATACGCCCGTAAGCGAAAAATAGTTTTTCTTGGATGGTTGCTTTTACCTTTAAGAAAGGAGTTCAAACCATTATTAAGTGTTTTGTTTTCAAAAGAAAAAGAAAGCAAGTTTTAGTTTTAATCACATGCAAGGATGCAAAAAGAACCTAGCAAAACAAAAGGGAGACTAGCTAGCACTAACCCTAATGTTGTCATGAAAAGGTTGGACCTATGGTTGAGGATGTAAGGGAATCTCTGCCTATGTCAACATGCAAAGGATGTAAATCCTAATGTCTAAGCTCGAGAGCTATCCTAACTGAGCGGCCCTAAGGGAAAGCTATCCTATACTCGTCTTGGTTGTGAACTCAAGGGATGAATAGGGATGAAGCAATCAAGTTCTTTGGCAGAAGCAAACAAGTAAAGCAATGCGTAAACAAATGTCAAACAATTGCAGGCATAGCCTACGAAGCAAATGATGCAAGTTATGTAGTAAATGCGAACCCCAGGAATGAGTGGAGAGTCAGAATAGGGAACTCTGACAACTTTTGTGAACGACTCGATAAAGGAATAGTAACATGATTCGTGTGCACCATACAAGACACATACTAGAATTGTGGGGGACGAATGCCGACCTTTTCTGCTTGCCCCATATATCATGACTCGATAGCAGGAAAAATAAAAACGCGGGTATTTGCATAGTGGTGCCACGTCGGGTGTCCTAACCACTTGACCTATGCAAGCACAATTGTAAACACCTACTGAAAATTGCCTCCCTATGCACGGATGGGGACTTTAAAAAAACCAAACACAATTAGCACACAGAAGCGCCCTAAACAGGTCTTTAAATAAACCAGAGGGGTTCCTGAACATGCTCCAACTACGGAAGCCCCATCATGCATCTATATTCCTACTTTTCATGGAAAAAGAAAGCTGTAAAGCCCTACTTCTCATGATATCTAGGAAAGCTGTAAGAGAATGCAGTAAATCAATGTAGAAATTACCAAACGGATATAGAATCCGAAGTGCACTGCGAGCTAAAGAATACTCTAGAAACTTCAAGTACTGCAGTATCGCAATAATAGTAAACCGGTGAGAAGAGCTCAAGGCATCAAAAACAAGCGGAATACACGATCATACGTAACTGAAGTAATAACACCTGCAAGAAAACTACGCAAGCAAAATATAGAGTGTGCGCATATGTGCACATGCCAAGGAACATGTGTATACACATTCCGATCAAGGTGTACCTACAAGAACGGTGTTAGATCAAAAAAGTAGACAATAGAATGTATATGTGGGTATACAAGTGCAAAATACCTGCAAGAAGGGAGTTAGACCCGAAAAGTAGACAATAGAATGTATACGTGGGTATACATGCGCAAGACACCTGCAAGAAGGGAGTTAGACCCAAAAATCAAGCAAAAGGAATGTATACGTGGGTATACAAGCGTAAAACATTGACATATTGTATCATATGTACTTATAACACAAGATTCTACATCAAATACATCTCAAGTAATGTTCAAGAGTGTTAGAACATATGATGTTTGCATTTGAAATTGAGAAAGAAAAGAATTTTCGGTTTGGTCGCTAAGCACGGTATTCGGTTGCGTTTGGCGCTAAGCCTGCTCTTGGTGGCGCTAAGTGCGACCTGCAACACAAAAGTCAGTGAATTTGGCTCTTAGCGCGCTTCTGGTGGCGCTAAGCGCGGTCTGTAACCTGTAGAATTTCCTATTTTGAGACAAATCTCCTTTCCATGATGTTCTCATGCCAAAAGTCGATCCATACAGTTAAGTAATCAAAGAAAAATACACATTGGGAGCTCTTACACTCAAAACTTGTTTGAAAGCGAGAATGCAAAGAGAGAATGAAAACACGGCTAAGCAACAAAGCAATCTCCAAGCATGCAAAGGCAAGTATGTCAAAGTGATGTGATAGCAATGTGAAGAATGTATGTCAAGGCAAAGCATGAATTATCCACATGATGAGAAGTTATGTATGACATATGAGGAAGGCAAGTTAAAGTAATAGTTCGAATGCTCATAGATGAAAATAAATGCATGAACATGTGAGAAATGCAAAATAAGTAACAATTCCAATGCTCATAGATGAAAATCAATGCGTGAACATGTGAGAAATGCAAGTTAGGCAACAATTCCAATGCTCATAGATGAAAATCAATGCATGAACATGTAAGGAATGTAAGTCAAGGTAACAATTCTAATGCTCATAGATGAAAATCAATGCATCAACATGTGAGGAATGCAAGTTAAGGTAACAATTCCAATGCTCATAGATGAATATCAATGCATGAACATGTGAGAAATGCAAGTCAAGGTAACAATTCCAATGATCATAGATGAAAATCAATGCATGAACATGTGAGGAATGCAAGTCAAGGTAACAATTTCAATGCTTATAGATGAAGATCAGTGCATTAACATGTGAGGAATGCAAGTTAGGTAACAATTCCAATGCTCATAGATGAAAATCAATGCATGAACATGTGAGGAATGCAAGTTAAGGTAACAATTCCAATACTCATAGATAAAAATCAATGCATGAGCATGTTAAGAATGCAAGTTGTATCAACAATTCTAACATCAAGGATCAATCCACGAATTACAGGAGCTCGATGCAAACAAGCTATGCCACAAAGGAGTAATGCATGATCATGTCAATTCTAACTTGTACATTAACACAGACACTTGAAATGCATATGCATGAACTATGTTTAATGCACAATGTACCTAATGATCAAAATACATCTAAATCTACATGTCGACACACTTTCGAATGTAAATTATACCTCAAAGCATCACGAATCAATGCAATTCCGACAATCTAAATGCTCTCTAATGCTTGAGCATGTAATGGATGATGCAAGATGCACAAATTTGTGGCCTAAATGCAAAGAAAATACAAATGCACAAGTGTATGTGTGGGCTATGTACAAAAAGTCTTCACACCGACACAAATAAGGTTGCAAAAATTAATTCAATTCGACGAATTCAAAGATGAAAATTCAAGAATCGGAATCTACATGGAATTTGCATGCAATTACAATATTCAATTTCAAGAAAAGCTAAAATTCAATAGTAGCTTAAAATAAGTGCTTAATTGAACTAAACACTTACTTGAAGTTTGAAGCAAATTGAAGAGGAATTCCTTGAGATCTTCAAAGAAAATACCAAATCAAGGTTGAATTGATGATAATACTCGAAATCAAGCTTGAGTTCTTGAAGATCTTGAAAGCTTCAAATGGATAATTGAAGAAGAGGAAGAGAAATTGCTTAATTCTTGAAAATTGAGAGAAATCAAGAAGAAACAGCTCCTTCTAGGTTGAATTCGTCAAGAATTAGAAGAGGAGGAGAAAGATCCGATGAAGAAACTTCTCTGGTGAGAAGATGCAGTTCCAGAAAATGCGCAGGGTGCGCTTAGCATGGTGAGGCGCACTTAGCGCGGTTCGCGGTGGTGACCGGTGCTGAGGAGGTGCCAGGTGGTGGCCTGTGGTGGTGGTTGCTCGGAGGGAAAGTTGAAATTTGATTTTTTGTTCTTGAATTTTGGCTTTTTATTTGAGAGAGAATTAGAGTGTGATTTTTGGTGAAAATTAAGCAAATGATTGTGTTGTGATTTGTGAAGACCAAATTTATTTATTGCATGGGGAATTGGGCCTAAAAGTGCCTTAGATCCATAATCAAGCCCAAATCGCGATTATCAGAATAATTTTCTTAATTAATCGAAAACAAGAAAATTCGTGCGGAATTTGAAGTCGGAATATAAACAAAAAGTGTCCGCAATGTGATTTTGTTTGCGAGAATCAAAATTTTGACTTGATCGGATAAACGGTCAAGGAAATAAGAATTTTTGAAGTTTCAACACAGTTTTCAGGCAACTGACACATGCAGAATTTTCAATACGCTCTTTGGATAAAATTCCTCGAACCAGGGCCTTCTGATCAAAATTTGCAAATGAGTATTTCTGAGACAATCGAAGATAACGAAATTTGTGAACTTTTGGCACTGATCCCACCTCGTTTCGATAAAAATTGAGTGAGATATGATTTTTCGAACTTCGCGTATCGATAAAAATTCTGGTATTTTTTGGTGAGGAGATATGAACTATTTAGTGGGCAGAACGCACGGTTCAACACTAGAATTCAGTTTAATCCACTAGAGAAATCAATTTCTTTGGGGACCTTCCTCATATAATATGCTTCCGGCTTTCAAAAGAAAGTTGTAGATAATAATGAGCGGGACTTTCCAGTCAAAAATAATCAGAAAATACCTGAAGAGCTGAGAGATATGCCTTATGAAGTGCCCAAAACGCACTGAAAACCCAAAATTCACTTTATTGAGAAATAAGCGAATAAATTATTTTTCTTTGACAAAACGGCTTCCGATCTGAATAGATAAACTGGAGAATAAATTGAAATGATCCCAGAGCTTATTGAACCACGCCAAAATAGGTTTCTTACCAGAATACATTGTATTGAGCATGTGAATCAAAGAATATCGATACCGGACTCAAAGTGATCTGAGATAACCGAAATGCGTCATTTATTTCACTACTTGGGATACCTTGAACCTGGTAACCCCATGATCAATGCTATGTGTGAAACTACATGTATGTTTATGCAATCAAATTATAAGCCCAAAATACGGGAAAGAAGAGGGTAAATTTTGGAGTACAACAATAGGAAGTATGTGAGTGTGAAGATGTAATCAGTCAAAATGATCTAGTGTGAGTAGATAATTCTAACAGAATAATCTGGTAGGTACTTTGACGGGAGACTTAGTACTTATTAGTATATAAACTCAATACCAAATCACTTATATACTCTGTCGGGAGATGAGTATTTGTCTGAAGGATTCAAGGTGTATTGTGAACTAAATATCAATATTAAAGTTCACTATGATCTTCACAAGTTTAAGATGTGTGGCAACATTGTCTAGTTATTATTTGAGGAGTTGATTCAATCCAAATAAAAACACAAAGATGTTGTTAATTATCTTGAAGGGAGATGGATATTAACAATAACTGTGTGGATATCTGAATCAAGAAGAGAAGAAGTATATGATGTATAGAAGAGAATGTTCTACATAAAGATATAGCATCACAATTGTTGAAGACACCTGAGAGATAAGGTTCTGACTTATCTATTGAAGAAAAAGTTATGGTTATACACATAAGGTTTCTTCTATTACAAGTTATAGAGTGTGGCAATCTGAATCTTGTGCAGCAAGCAAACTAAGGATTCCTAATTTTGAAACTGTGGCAAATTCCAAATAAAGAATGCTTCAAATACTATAAGGATCAACATCAAATGACCTTATTTTGTATAACTCAGGGGGAGTAACAACATATGGTAAGCTTCATCTTAGAAGCCAAAAAGGAAGATTTCTAATATTAAGGGGGAGCAAAAGTATCATTAGGAAGCAATAGTCTATTTGAAGAAGCAACTGTCCATATGAAGAGGAACTGGAAAATTGAAGAGCAATTGTCTATTGTTAATTATTAATTATCAATTGTGAAAGCTATTTTGTCTAGTGCTAATGTATAAAGGCGAAACTGTTATATAGGTTGATGACCAGCTAATGTCAAGGGAGATATTTTTCATTAGCTGATGTAAAGGGGAGTTCATACTACTGAGTATTGAAAATCTTAAAGAAGCAGTATTATTGTTATCTTAGAGCCAAGACACATGGGATCTGTGTGAATATCCCAGAAGATGTTGAAACATCATCCTTAAACTTCACTTAGTATCATCAACCTTAAGTGAAGTATACAAACAGAAGAAATAAGTATCTTCCAGGTATCAAAAAGAAGACTCTTTTGTTAACATAATTTGAAGACAAACAAATATTAATTAAGCTAATTCAGATTATGGGAGCATGACTCATTCAAAAGAAGTCATGAAAATGTGGGGACATCTAGAAACTTGAACAAATAGTGTCCTTGCTAGTTGTTAAAGGGTAGATACCATTAAGAATCTGGTCAATGTCACATGTTTTGATATCTCTTGAAGAAACTATCCTGATTGGTGGAAGAAGAGGTGAATTCACATGTAACTGCAAAAAGTGATTCGAACCCTTATTAGAACTAACTCCTCTCATCAGAAACTGCCAAACTCCTTTAAGAATGTTCAGAGCTAGTTTGGATGGTACACCTTTGCCTTTAATGCAGTCCCTCGAAACAGATTCCTCGTCACCTTGACCAAGGACTTAAAATTGTGGACTCCTAATTATCAGCTGTCTTATTTATAAAGGATCTCTTAACCCATATCTTTCTAAAAGCTCTGCCTAAGGTTAATAAATTAAAATTAAAAAATACATTCTAGGTTTGCAAAATTTTATCACTTTCCATTTTATTTTTCTCCCTCCTAACGTTCACGAAATCCCTCTGACTGCTCATTTGCCTCTGCTCGCCTTAGTTTCCTCCACCCTCCGCCTCCGCTCACCCCTTCGCCTCCGCCTCTTGTTTCAGGGTATCCACCGAAAACACTCCTCCTACACTGAAAACGCTCCGCCTCTGGTTTTGTTGAATAGTGCTTCCAAGAATCCAAGCTCATGTTAGGTTAGCTTCTTGTTTATCAATATATTTTGGTGTGGGTGATAATCAATTTGTTGAAGTTGATATTGATGAAATTGTTAGGGTTTTAGTGTTGAAGTTGATATTGATGACATTGTTAGTGTTTTAGTGTTGAAGTTGATAATATCGATGTTTGTTTAAATGATGAGACGATGATATTTGTTTGAAGCATGATTCTTGTTGGCATAAGTTTATAAGTTTTTAATATACAATATGACTTGTCTTAGATACCATTATTTTTATTTAACGAAACTTTGAATGAAGTTTTGTTTGTATCATGGTCTTTGTTGGTATGAATTTTGTGAATTTCTAATGGCGAGTTATAACGGATTCTTGATTTAGATGTCATTTTGTTTGAGTCATTTTCGAAGGTTTTGATGACATCTTTTGTGTTATATCATTTGGTTTCAAATGATAATTTTGGTTGTAATATATGGGTATGCCTATTGACATTAACTTTTCTTGTTCAATAACTTACATCTTCAAAAAAGACCTACATTTATAAAAATGTTGGTGACAGAAGATATATGTTATAAAGTCTTAAGGTAAGAACTATATTAAATCTTAAAAACCTTAGATCTAAATATAGCTATGTGTTTGTTTTGATCTTGCTTCTTATTTTAAGTATTCAGGACAAATACGATTGATCAATTAATTAAAATGATGTATGTGTTTTTTATACATTATTTTAAGTTTAATTATCCTATATTTTAGTGCTTTTATTTATACATGAAGAAATTATGTATTATTCATAATTTTTTATTATATATGCAAATTGATTTTTAAAGTAGTTAACTTCAAGACATTTATAATATTCCACTCTCCTAAAATGAAATATTTTTGTAGCAATGTTACTAACAAAGTTAATTGAATATATATTCAAATTAGATTCATCAAATTTGATTTTCTATGACCTATAGGTTTATGTTCTATGACCTTAGTAAAACCATGAATAAAAAATGGATGTCTACCAATTTATTATCAAAAGAGTACGAGAATAGGGTATCAGAACACGTTGAGTTTGCTATTGAACACGCCGAAGACCCTAGTCGAATGAAATGTTCTTTCTTGGGTTGCTGATATGAGAGTCGAGTTGACACAGTTGGGTTGAAATCGCATTTACTAAGGCATGGAATTGATCGAAGTTATACATGTTGGATATTACATGATGAAATAAGTAACTATAATGTTGAACTGGGGGATAATATGACCAATGCATTAGACGACAATGGCACAGATACATACGATTGTGATCGAGTAGAAGAGATTGCAGAAGCACTTAAAGAAGATCTTCAGGATTGTCCCAAAATGTTTGAGAGGTTGGTAAGCGACGTAGAGAAACCGATGTATAAAGGTTGCACTAAATTCATAAGATTGTGTTTGATATTAAAGTTATACAACTTAAAGACGGGAAATGGATTGTCAGATAAAAGTTCCACAGAGTTATTAACCCTTACGAAAGATATGCTTCTGGAGGATAATGTTTTTCCTAATCGAACCTATGAGGTCAAATAAATGTTGTGCTCTATTGGCCTGTGGTATGATAAGATACATGTTTATCCAAATTATTTCATTTGTTTCGAAATGAATATGCATCGTTAAATGAGTGACATAAATGCAGTGTCTCTCGATAAAAGAAAAATGTATCCAGTAAAAGTCTTATAGTATTTCCTATAATTCTGAGATTTAGACACATGTTTCGTAGTGAAATTGATGCAAAACACTTGACTTTGTATGCATATGAAAGAATTATTGATGGAAAGTTTCGACATCCGAAAGATTCACCAAAGTGGATGAAAAATGATAATGATTATCCTGATTTTGGAGAAGAAGCAAGAAACCTTCGCTTGGAATTATCTACTAATGGAATGAACCCACATGGTATTCAAAGTATCACACATACCATATGTCATGTGATTATTATGATTTATAACCTACCTCCAGGGCTATGTTTGAAGGGTAATACATGATGTTATCTATGTTAATTTATGGGTATAATTAACAACCTGGGAATGACATAGATGTATACTTGGCACCTTTGATCGAAAATTTAAATATTTTGTGGAAGAACGGTGTCGAGGTTTATGATGGATATAGGAAAGAAAGTTTTAATTTTAGGGTAATGTTGTTTGGCACAATTAATGATTTTCCAGTATACGGAAATCTATCAGGGTATAGCTTTAAAGGTCAAAGTGTGTGTCATATTTCTGAAGATAAAACAAATACGACACGATTGGAAAATTGTCAGAAGAATGTCTTTCTCGATCATCGTAGATTGTTAAATTCTAATCATACATATCATGGGTGGAGAAAAGCATTCAATGATAATCCAGAACACTGTAGAGCTCCACCTACATTTACAGGTGAACAAATTTTTGAAAAGGTTAAAAATGTGAGTACGAAGTTTGGCAAGCCTCTTGCACATCCGATTGTCAAAGGTGAGTGGAAGAAAAGGTCAATTTTTTTTTAATTGCCATATTGGAAGTCTTTGTATGTTATACATTTTCTTGATGTTATGCTTATTGAAAAAATGTATTTGAAAGTGTTATTGGTACGTTACTCAATATAAAAGGGAAGTCTAAGGATGACCTTAAAGCAAGAGAGCAGCCCGAGTACCAAAGAGTAAAGCAAATAACATTACATGGATTAGAGTGTAGGTATATTTTCACAATTTTGATTATAATAGTGATTCTACTTTATAAAACTAGTTAAACTATATATCCTGATATATATTCATCTTTTTTCAACGTGTAGTGTCTTCGTCAGCGTAATGGTATAGATTGCAGTTATTTCGTATTGAGGTTTATGAAAGAAACTATTCTTTTGGATCAAATAGAGATTCCAAACATGATATAGATTTATCAAGTGTGCTAATTACTATAAAGATCAATTGGAAGAAATCAAGGAGGATTGGTGTCAATACATTCTTGAGTTGCAAATTTTATAAGGCATTGTCTTTCATTCATTTGTGTGAAGTTTATGGTGTCATACCCCAATTTTTGACCTAATATACCACCTTACATTTGCATTACTACATCACTAACAGTTCAGAACATAATTAATCGGGTGTGGCTTCTACAGGTCAAAATCAGGGTTTCACAAATTTTTCATCTGACTCAAGAGGTAATCAATTAGGGTTTGAGTTCTCACTCACCTAAATTGATATATCTTAATCAATCATCAACCTCTGATCTTCAGATATCCAATTTTTTCTCATGATCTATCGAGGATCGACCAATTAGGGTTTTTATCGAGGACAAGCAATCATTGATTTTCTGATCAATGAATGACTTTTTTGCTTGGAGATTGGTCTTCATATCTTCAATACAACATGTTGACCTAATTTCTGGATTCAAAACATCACAGGAGTTCACAAAATTCATCAGTCAATTTCTGGATCATCTGATGAAATTTCATCTGCACTGAAAAGTCAAACTTTGACTTTTGGTCAACTTTTTCAAGATAAGACTTTTTCAATCATCAAAATACTTCAAATGATCCATCATGATCATAAAAAATCAAGAAATATGGAAAAGTCAACAAAAAGTCAAAATTTTCAACACTTAGAAAAATTTTCAAGTGTTAAAATTTCACATTTTTTCCTACTTTCATGGCATTTTTTCACATAGTTCCATTTGGAATTAGAAAAAACTCAAAACATGAAAGTTGTAGCCCTTGAAACAAGCTTTCCAAAATGTCCAAGAACTTGAAAATCCATGGTGTCTAGCTATACTTTTGATTTTGAAACATAGAGCTCCAAAAGCCATGATTTTCAAATACAACCTTCAAAATTACAAGTCATTTTTGAGTTTTCTCCTTCTAGAAGCCTTGCCACCTAGCCAAGAAGGATAGAGCTGATCAAAATCAGATGGAAAGTAATTATGATGAGATAAGATCAATTTGAATTATTAACCATGGTTAAAAGGAAGGTTCCTTTTGCATTTATGGCAAAAATGACTTTCTTGCCCTCTAAGGCAAGTTGTCCAAATCCAAGCCAATCTTCTTTGCTTGCTAATATGATTTTTTGACCTATAAATAGAGGTCATGTTTGCCATTTGAAACCACACCAAAGCTATGCCAAAACAAGATTTCTCTTTTCTTTCTTAAATTTCAAGTAACATAGTTCAAAGTGAGAATTCTTGCATTTTTCAAAACTTGTGAAAAACCATGAGAGATTTGGTGTCTAACATGTCTTCAAATCAATATGTAACTGGTTTGAAACTTAAAATCAACACAAGAATCACTAAAAACCAGAATTGCTTTTCATATTTCAAAACTAGCAAAAACTGCCTTAAACTTCAAAACTGATATTTGGCTCGAGCTAGTTGTGATTTGATCATTCAAACATCATCCATACATCTCATATGAGTGATACAAATCAGCTTTCTTGAACTGTAGCACTTCCAAACACGGATTCGAGTTTCACTTCAAGTATATGCAAGTGGACTTGGTTGGAATGATCCAGGCTATTTCAGAGCAACCAGACCATCCTCACACCTTCCATAAGGTTCACTGGTGCTCCAACAATCCTTAAACATCAACTGTAACAGCTCCTTTGAAGATTTCGATCTCAGCTTCAAGAGGTAAGAACTCAAAATTCGATGATCACACCATCACTGATCATTAACCCTAAACTAATTGCTTGATTCCATGATCACACACGATTTCAATTTGATTTTAAAGAATTAGGGTTCTTCGTGTTTTCTGGAAAATTAATCATGTTTAATCAAAAATAAATGAAATTAAACCACATCATCATGTTCCTGGTTCAATTTCGATCAAGTTTGATGTTTACATCATCCATTTTCATTGAGAAATAAAGGATTTAGGCTTGAAGAAGGATCGAGGAAGAAGAAGATGGAGTTCGCGCGTGTTTTTGTTTTCCAGAAATTCAAATATTCCGTTTATAATATAATAACATGAAGTAAAATAAATAACGGATGTATTTCCGCCCCAGCGGTTGCCAGCTCACTCTTAAGTCACTTGCCTTGCCTTGCCCAATGGTCCCGGGTTCGAGTCTCCTTGGGACCATTTTGCCAAATTTTTTGCTTTCCTCTTCACATTTTTTTTCAAACTTCAATGCTTTCAAAACCCAATCCAAACTCCTCATTTTGAGGTGATTTTTTGTACACTTGTCATTTAACATGTCTATTTTATGATGATGTCAAAAAAATTCAAAAATAGTTTCTTTTGATTATATTTTTATCGAGCCGAAAACGAGACGTTTTAAGTACTTTTCAAAGACATTCTTTCAAACTTTTGAAACTCGAACCTTTTTCAAACTTCTTGTAAATATATTTCATCTTTCAAAAACATTTTCAAGATCTTTTCAAAAACTTTTAACATACTTACACACCTTTTTCCATGATCGACTCAATTTGAAGTTAAAGAACAAACTCGTTTTTTCCTCGAATTTCTTAACCGATCATGGGCCTCCCTCACGGTGTAAGTCCCAAAATTATTTTTATGTACATACATATTTTCTTGTACATATTCAAATTCTTTCATGTACATATTAATTTTCCTTGTACATAATACAGACGTCTTTTTGTAAATATTCAAGTATAGACAAACTTCGTCCGTTTGTTTTCATTTCGCTTGTATATACACTGAATACCATTGGTATTAAAAGGAGCATTATTCCCGGTGAAACTGCTTTTAAACCAATGGGCCTCCCTTACGGTGTAAGTCCCAACCCTCCTATGTACATACATATTTACTTGTACATACATACTCATTCGTGTACATATTCGTTCCCTTGTACACCTTCAAACTTGTAAATAATCAAGTTACGCTCGTTTTAAACGCTCGTTTTACACACACTTGTTTATATTTCCTTCATAAACTCTTGTAAAATAAACATTACACACTTGTTTATATTTCCTTCATAAACTCCTGTGAATAAACTTCATACGCTTGTTTATACAATTGTCTAGTTATAACATAACAACTAGTCTAACCACTAGGCTCCCCACAGAGATAGCCTCCTCTTGGGCTTTGTACAACGTAACTCATTTCATCTGAGTTCAGCCTTCTCTTAGGTTTCATATAAGAAAACTCATTCATCTGAGTTTAGCCTCCGCTTAGGCTTCATATAAGACAACACTCCCCTGCTGAGTCAGCCTCCTCTTGGGCTTCGTTCAAAAGAACTCCTCGTTGAGTTTAGCCTTCTCTTGGGCATCAAACAAGAAAGAGACCAGGAAATCTCTTAACAGCCTCCTATTGGGCTTCCAATACAAAGAATCACCCGCGCTAGGATAGAACCCAGAGAGTATAATTTCCCGGTGAAATTGCTCTTAATCCTAAGAGGATGGTTTCCCGGTGAAATCCCTCTTAAAGCCAAAGCCAGCCGTACCCTATAGCTTCCTCTTGAGCTTCATACAAGGACCCTCGATGACCCTCGATGACCCTCGGAATGCCTCCTCTTGGGCTAACAATACAAGGACCCACGGGCTTCCTAAAAGCATCTCCCTAATCCAATTAATTTCTCCTAGAGATTTAGACGTTTATCATCTCTATGGAAGAAGTATCTCATCTATCACATCACATACAATAAAAAACTTTTCAAACTCTTTTCAAACAAAAACATCTCTTAATCGTAAGTGGTAACGCTTGTACACTCAAGCAAAACACCCAATGCTTACAATTAAAAGATTCAATCATCTTTTTCAAACATCTTTCTTAAACTCGTAAGTGGTAACGCTTGTACACTCAAGCAAAACACCTATAACTTACGACGAAATATTCAATCAATCAATCTTTTCAAAAATGTATGTGATGAAATAGATTAGATACATTTTTTCATTAAGATGACATTTGTCTGTGTCTCTCAATAACATCCTGTTGCTTCCACTAGCATAGGTGGGAACTACGATTTCTCTGACTTTCTCAACATCCTTTTGAGAATATGTAGGCACAAGGTCTCATCCTTGGCGAGCAAATTTCTTTCTCCCTCAAACCAAACAAACCATAGATCCCTTTAGATCCGAGCTACAAATGCTCTGATTCCCATTAAGGGATATGTATGCAGAAGATCCCAAAGATCTTTGCGAGCACAATAATAACAAAACCTAGGATCCCCCATAATCTACCCTTCTTAAGGTCCAAAGGAGAAACTTTCCCAATCATAGCAATAGCAATTTAAAACACACAAACATATCAAACATATTCATATATAAAGCTATAGATAACTATATATATTTAGGGTGCTCCATCTATTCCCTTTATATAACAAACCCCCTTGCCCGGAATCTCCCCAATGCGTTGCGTCTAGTTCGCGCTAGTCGTAACGCATATCATATCAATTGAGGGTATTGCAGCTTTCCCCTTTTTCATAATCATTTTCTTGTGTTGGAAATAATAAAGCTTGATGCTCGCGACATCTTTATAAACAAATCAAAAGAGTAAATCGTTTCGAGCCAGAGGATCCGAATTCAGATTAGATTCCCTAGCGCGTCACTTTTTAACGCGAACATATGGTCCTTGGAGATTTTTGTTGTTGTGATATTCTATATTGGATTGGAATAGTTCTAAAAGTTATTGTGAATTAAGGGTTGATAAAGTTTCTAACGTTATATAGCATATACAAATGTTGATAAAATATTATTTTCTTGGTGTATGAGACCGTGTTGAATTATAATAGTTATAAGGTTTATGTGTTGAATTATAATTCTTGTAATATTTATGTGTTGAATTATAATTGTTATCAGGTTATATTTGTATGTTTCTAATAGTTTATGTTTATAGTTATAATTGTTATGTTTATGTTTATGTGTTGAATTATAAGGTTATAATGTTTATGTTTATGACTATAATTGTTATAATGTTTGTGTTTCTGAAGCCTTTTAATTTGTTTGTGTAACACCCCACACATACATTGCCTAGGATATATCCATATGGCATTAAAATGGTACTTAAAACAATCATACATAGCAGCGAAAAAGTTATGAGTATTAGTACAGATTACAAATTTCTGCCAAAACAGTCATGGCCAAAAGATACAAGTCTCAAATAGTACAAATACATAATCCCAAAAGAGTACATAAGCGGAAAAGATACAAAGAAATGGATCATCGCCAACGAAAAACCACTGCAAGACTAAGCCATCTTTCCCTTGCCTTTGTCCTGCCTCGAAGATCCTGAAAAATAATAATTGGAATGGGGTAAGATTACTGAATCTCAGTGAGCCTGCCTATCTTATGGGTTTGCTCGGTTCTACAGGGTGCATGCATCAAAATAGATTCACCTAGAATTCAGGTTTATGCCTCACGTCTAGGTACAAGTACAAACAAGGATAGCACCACCATTGGAAGTCCCATAATAGACCAATGGGGTGAGTACACAAAACAACAAAGCACATTATGCAAACCCGTATCCGTGTATGAGAAATACATAAGTAAGTTCTACCTTTTATCCAGACTACACAAAATCACACCCTCGATGAATTACGCAAGTGTATAGTGTCAAGAGACTCGTATAAGTCCATCACATGATGAGTCGGATCATCCCTCTATGGGATTCCATCTGCGACGATTCCCCAAAGCGACATTGCCTATATGGCATCACAATCACATCGATCATCCATATGCCGATGAATTACGCAAATGCGAAACGCCCTCTTAACACACAAGTCCACTGGGTGAAAGCCTAATGGTCTTGTTTATATGGCACCACTAGAGGTGAGTTAAATCTACAGAGTGGTATTGCCTACGTGGCACCAGAACCCCATCATACCAAGCACGCCGACGCTTACATCCGTTGGAACACCCTTAACTGGCCCACTCGGAACGTGCCGCAATGGTAGCTCAGGTGCGTATAACATACCGAATATCCTGATAATTACGCCCTATTGAAACGCCCAATAATTGGCCCACTCGAGTCATCAGAATGGTAATAATAAATTGGATCTTGTCCATAATCATATGTGATTTACCACCTGATAGCCTAGGTCTACTTCGATTCATGCATAATTCAAACCACTGGTAATATCAAGTCACAAAGGCATACCTCAAAAGTTAAACAACCATCAAGTTCAACCAACCGAACGCTCAACCGGAATGACGGAAAACAGTTCATATCATTCATATTCTTTACATATCATTTTAGTCATAATTTTGTCAGAGTGTATGTTAAATATAATCAATCTTCATAACTACCTAAATATACTTAGTCATCTACTAGTCTCATAATCATGCTTATACTCAGTTAGAAACAATACAATAGATAGTTCTTGAACTTAGAACTATTCAGCACTTGGGGGAGAATTGTTAAAATTTTGTTTACAGGACGCGCTAAGCCCGGTCACCACGCTAAGCGTGACCTGGAAATTAATTATTTTTACAAAAAGTTACAGGGCGCGCTAAGCCCAGTTACCGCGTTAAGCGTGGTTTGGGATTTTAGCAGAAAACAATTCTACAACAGAACTGTCCAGGGTTCCAAAACCCCATTTTTCTTGCTTCTAACATGTTACCCATAACAATTAGAGTTCGAAAAACTAAATGTAAACATCATAATCATCGTCATAGTAGCATGCAATACCATTTACTCTCAATCCCTAAAAATCCCATTTTTTCACAAAATCCCAATGTTTCCCCAAAGTCTCTATCTAAGAGACTCACCTTGCTCAATTGGAGGTTAGAATGATATAATTACTTCCATAGAACTCTTACCATGCTCAAAACTTCATCTTCATCATCAACAATCCCGTAATGCCCCTTTTTTTCCAAATTTCAGCAAGAATCTTCAATCTTCAAACGCGTTTTTCTCCTTCATTACATAAGCTATGAAGATGAATTAATATACCAAATCGAAGAGAATTTCATAAGCTTTCCAAAAAATCTGGAATTACCTCAATCAAAGATAGGAGTTATGGCCGATTTTGTGGGAGCTGTTATTGGAGTGCGAAAATGACTTTCAAAAACAAAGAAGATGATGTTTCCTCCTCTCTTTCTTCTTTATAAAATCTGATTTTCTTCCACAAACTCCAACCCACTTAAGATTCCATGCAACTTATGTTTAATATCCACAATGCCCCTCAACTAAATCATAAATACAACAATACCATTTGGTTCATTCCTAACTAATTCTCTTCCATTCTAACAACTAATACTTGACATTTCTTAATATTGTTCCCAATATAATTTATACATATATATATTCTCTTACTAATAGAATAGGGATGTTACAGTTTGTTTTGTTTCAGAAAGGTGCAAAAGATAGAGAAGACTAGTTACTAAAAGTTGTAGATATGTGTAGAAGATAAGTTCATTGTTTTTACTTGGTTGGTATATATATATATATATATATATATATATATATATATATATATATATATATATATATATATATATATATATATATATATAAAAGGGACATTAGACAGCGTTACCTAAAGGGAGACTAAAGAAAACGCTTTTCTACCAAAAAGCATGGCCTAAACGGTGGCCTAAACGGTCAAGAGAGCGCTTTTGGAATGAAGCTCTGCCTAAAGGAGACCTAAAATATAAATTGTATGAGGTTGTGTTGAATTGTAATTGTTATAAGTTTTATGTGCTGAATTTTTTGAACATGATGAGAATTATTAATAATTGTGACTGCTGTGGTGGACATCATTTGGTTTGAAAAAGGCTGCAAGACAAAAACCTGAATTGTAAGCACGAAGAAATTAAGTGCAGATATAAATTACTTCACTTCAGACAGTTATAGTTAAAGAAATTTTATCCCAAAATTGTTTCTCAAACACTCTTCTAGCTTTCAAATAGTTGCTTCTCATTACTTTAGGATTATGATTTTGCATATGAAGATGGATTAAATAGATGATAACTTTGTCTCGTGTGTTATATAGTATTTGTATTAGAAAGATTTACAATTTTCAAAAATGAATGAGGAAAAATGTTTTGGCTGGTTTTTGTTGAATATTAATTTGTAATAATAGTTCAATTATTGATATTTGATACATCCTTTTTGATCGTACCTGACCAGAAGGTTCGTCAAGGTCCAGGCTGCAACAGTGGTTGAAGGAGATGGGGGTACCTGCAAGTTACTCTTATGTCAAAGTAAGTATGGGCAAGAGAGAGACCAAGCAAGTAAAAAAGGAGCGAATGAATGTGTGTTACCTGATCCTCTCGAATGAGAGGGTATTTATAGACCCCTAGCTCTGGGCCAAGGATCAGTTAGTGGGTAGTTGATCTAGGCCCACTAAGGACTGTCAGGGTTTTCGTGAGCAAGGAGTCCAGCATGTGGCCTCCTCCCTAGTTTGTCGCTCCGTGATATGTGGGGTGCTTGACCCGGTGTTCTCGGACGGCAGGTGGCGGTTGAGTAACCGTGATATGCAGGATGCTTGACTCGGTATTCTCGAAGGGCAGGTGGCGGTTGAGTAACCGTGATATGCAAGGTGTTTGACCCAGTATCCGCGGAGGGCAGGCAACAATTGAGTAACCGTTGGCCACGTGGTCCTAACGTGCACATGAGGAGATCCCTAACCGTTATGGGCAGATGAACCTTCGAAACCTTATGCTTTATTGGGTTGGGTCTTAATGACAGTGGACCAGATGCTAGGTCACTCCAAAACAATTTTGCTTATAGAAAGAAAAAGAATTCTTGACTTCTAAATTTCTTTTGCTTTTTTATCTGTTGACTTTTTTATTATTATTCCAAATATATCCTTTTATATGAATTATTAAAATTTTAAGGTATGACTATAAGAAAAAATTTAACATATGATACTAATAGTATATAATACTGATAATACAATGAGGTAGACAATGAAGCTTTTAATATTAGACAATTAAGTTAGATAAATATCCAAATTTTTTAAATGGATAGATAAGAATTTGACTAGTAAAAAATAAAACAGTAAAATTAATCAGGTCTAGCCCCACCATGTGTATGGTCTGGTTATAAAAAGTAAACATGACATTCCAAATATCTATCCTTACTTGGCCATTGAAAATTTTACGTAATTAAGTTCTAGAAAGTCATTCAACCTTACTATTAATAGTAAGTCCAAGTTTCAACTCAGATAGATAACGCGTCATTCATTCACACTTGTATGCGGGAATAAACTTTTAGAACAAAATATTTATTCCATGTTTCAACAATGATATTTGTTTATTTAATATACAACAATGATGGAGTATTTGTTTACTTTTTTAGGAATATATAATGGGAAATGAGAAATATTGATAGTACCTCCGTTCCTATATATAAGAGACAATTCAATTTTTAGATTCATTGAATAATCAATGTACCTAGTCTATAAATTGACCAAATACATTGATTATTCAATGAATTCAAAAAATGAATTGTCTCTTATATATAGGAACAGAGATAGTACTATAATATTCGACCGACAACAGTGGATGTGCGTATATATTAAAACTAAAGAATTAAACCTGCAAAATAAAATATTAATCTACAAAAGTTCGAACCATATGCATACAAGTGAGCTTTATTACAAACTAAGCTAGCCATCTTTCAATAATTAATCACCATGCTATAAATTATTTTTATAATTTTAATTTTTTTAATTAACACATGGATGTACATGTCTGCGGGAATTAATATATAATAAACAATGAAGTAGTAGCTCTTTGTTGAAAGTCTTGGAAACTAAAAGTCATATTGAATTTGACAGGCTATCTTGTTTTCTTTATAATATACAAACTTATCTCTTTGAAAGTAATAACCAAACACATTGAATGTGTCTATATATATATTTGTATGTGACCATCAACATTCATCAACATTCATACAGAGCTTACAAAAACATTCATACAGAACTAGCAAAAACATTCATACAGAACTAACAAAAGTGCAATAATGGCAGAAGGAAAAGGAAGAGTTTGTGTGACAGGAGGTACAGGATTTATTGGTTCATGGATTATCAAGAAACTCCTTGAAGATGGTTACAGTGTTAATACAACTGTTAGAGCTGATCCAGGTAAAATATTAATTTGTTGTACTATACTTTTTAATACTAATTTTCATTAAAAGATAGATATGTAACCAAGACTATGTAAATTGCAGAGAAAAAGAGAGATCTTAGCTTTCTCACAGATCTTCCAGGTGCATCTGAAAAACTAAAATTTTTCAACGCTGATCTTGACGATCCAGAAAGTTTCAATGAAGCAATTGAAGGGTGTGTTGGAATATTCCACACAGCAGCTTCGGTTGATTTTGAAGAGAAAGAACCAGAAGAGATAGTCACGAAAAGAAGCATTGATGGAGCTTTAGGAATTCTAAAAGCATGCAAAAACTCTAAGACATTGAAGAGAGTTGTTTACACTTCAAGTGCTTCTGCTGTTTACTGTCAAGACAAAGAAAAAGAAAAAGATGAAATGGACGAAAGTTATTGGAGTGATATAGACATTCTTAGAAATCATAAACCATTTGGCTGGGCTTATTCAGTTTCTAAGACACAAGCGGAGAAAGCTGTTCTTGAGTATGGAAAACAAAATGGGTTGGATATTGTGACTGTTATACCAACTATTGTCGTTGGACCCTTCATTTGTCCTAAGCTCCCTACCTCTGTATATGGTGTACTACCTTACTTATTTGGTAATACTGACAACAGTCCAATATCTCGTTTCCATATAGTGCATGTTGATGATATTGCACGGGCACATATATTCTTACTTGAACATCCTAATCCAGAAGGGAGATATAATTGTTCACCATTCCTTGCAACTGTTGAGGAAGTTGTTGACATCGTTTCTTCAAAGCATCCTGAATTTCAAATTCCAAAGTCCAAGTGAGTTTTTTTTTCTATATGCTAAATTAATGTGAACTTTCTTTTATTGTTACTAATACTTTGTTCAATTTTTTTCTCTAGATTGCTTGAGGGACCTAAAGGTCTCGAGCTTCCACATCTAACATCAAAGAAACTCACAGATGCTGGATTTGAGTTCAAACACAGCCTCGAGGAAACGTTGGAGGATGCCATTCAATCTTGCAAGGAAAAGAGCATTCTTTGAACCATCGGATTAACAATATGTTTTATCATAATTAATAAATAAGATGTCATTAAATATGGCTTACTAGAGCTCTAGTTTGAACTTTTTCAAAGTGTGGCTCTTAGTAGGGGTCGGTTTCGGATTTGGATTGTGGTTGTTTATCTGTTATTTACACTTTATTTATCTCTCTCTTGTATTTGGTTATTTACACTTTATTTATCTCTCTCTCTCCAACCTAAATCTTAAGGCGTTAGGTGAATGAATATAATCTATTATAAAAATAATATTCAATCCATTTCTGCAAAGTTGAACCATGACTCTAATACCAATTGTAAGAGAGTCTAGAGAGCGCTGAAAGTGTCTATGGACTAAATTTCAAGATCCCAGAGATGTTGAATCCACATTTCCACTAAAAATCTTAAGAAAATAAGAGTATAAGTCAGAGTTGTTGAAAATTACCGACATAGAGAAAATTAAAGAACAAAATCAGAGACAAAACCATGGTCACTGAAATTATAGCGGTGGTATTAGCCGACACTAAAGATGGTGTAAAAAATTTGTTTCCCTCCACCATTTCTTTTGCCTCCTTATTTATTATTTAGTGCAAAATTATTTTTTTATACTACTAATTTGTCTAACCTTTTTATAATTATTTATAAGAGTAATAACAATATATAAATTTAAACTATAAAATAAGAAAAAAAATTCATAAAGTAAAATATATAAGTTAAAAAATTAAAATTGAAAGCATATTAATTACAAAATTATAAGATAAAATAAATAATATAAATTATAAAAATTAAATTAAATTATAATCAAATTAATACAATTAAATTAAATCTAAATTAAAATGTAATTAATAAAATAAAACTAAAATTATATTTTATTAATTAAAACAAAATAACATTTAAATTAATAAAATTACATGAAAAAACTAAAATAAAATTAAAACAACTAAATTATGATATGTTTTATAGTAGGATATAGGATTAATTTTTAACCAAATTCCTTCATAGAAAATAGATAAATAAATAAACCAATTACTAAATAATACTAATTAATAAATGCATTCTATATTTATAATTGTTTTTATTTATTATTACTGTAAATTTTATTATTTATTTATATCTGCCCATAGATTCTCAAAATGACATTGAATTATAAATGCATGTTGTTGAATATTAATAATACTCCATTTTTAATTTTAAATAAAATATAAATTCAATTTAATTACAAAATATAAACTAAATTTATAGTGAAAACACAAATTGCACGCTCAGAACCATTCGTCTTCCTCAACTCCACCACACGTCTTTGCCTCGTCTTCCTCAAAACCATTCCCCGCCGTGACTCTGTCTTCCTCATCTCCATTTGCCGCCGACCGCCAATGCTTTGATTTGAATGACGTTGATTCATGCTGATAGCTTAGAAGTTGTATGCGAACTAATGGTTGATCTGGAAAACCTAAGAGAAAATGGGTTTGATTTGTTTCCAGTTGTAAAATTTCAAGGATGGAACAACTTTGATCGTCTGATTGGGCATGTGTTCCCATACCTTGTTATGGAATTTTGGATTCACGCCATTGCTACCCCTAAAGTAATTTTGTCGTTTGTTATGGGAAAATAAATCTCTTATACTAAAAACCTCATTATAAGATTGATAGTTTTTGAAGGACAGTGAGTTACAGGTGTTCCTGTTAGAAGAATATATATGTCCACAATATATGCCGAAATTTTTACTTCTGGAAAAGCCTTAAACATGATTAAAGATTTGAAGAATCAATACAAGATCTGGGCAAAGATTATTCACAAATGTATTCATCACAGGAAGGAAACCAGTTCTCCTGACTACATCAATGCAGATCAACAATACCCGCTGTTCTGCCTTGGAGAAAATGTCAAAATTGATTTGCCTTACCTTCTCTTCAATCATCTATGGACGCATGTTAAGGAAACCAGGGAAGAAGAAAGAAGCAAACATCCTAACTCCAAAAGGAATTGGATACGTCTGGCAAGATTGATATCAGATATTTTGACAGAGAATGGTCTGATAGCTCATTTAGAGGACGCCAATTTACTTGGAGAATTGAACCCCATCTATGGTAAAGCTCTGATTGAAAAAAACCTATTGAAAAGGAAGATCATTGACAAACTTCTGGTTAAACCCACTCCTTACGTCTCAACATCTTTCACTAGAAGGGAAATCCCTCTAAAATATTTTCCTTTGTTCAACTATTGTGATCATCATGAAATTATTCTGCATTTCATTGAATAATGCAAAAAGGATGGCACTCCAATTGATCCAGCATGGCTTCAAGGAAGAAATGAACCATGTCCAGATGTGTACATCAAGAAGACTAAGAAAAGAAAAATAGCAAGAGAGGGTACTTCTACAAAACCTCACAAATATCATAAGAAGAAGCAGATGAAGACTTCAGGTAAATCTTTTGACACCATCTCTGTTGTGGACTCTGTAGATATAGTAACATCTGCTACACTCCCCACTCAAACTTCTATTCCTCCTGAACCACAAACTCTAGGAAACGTAGAAGAGGACATTGAACTCACCGTTCCATCACCTTCACGAAATTAACCCACAAACTGCTCAAGTATTATCCGATATAGATGATTTTGATGTATCCAATACAGAAGTTCCACCACAATAACTCAAACACTACAATCACCACTCATCACAGCACTAAGTTCTAAATAGGAAATCCATGTTCCTGCTTCGCACCAAACTAATCCAAATATTTCTTGTGAAACTCCATTTCCAACAACCCCCATCAGACCTTTGTCACCAACATCTTCTGAATGGTATGACGGATCTTGGAGTTTACCAGTAATCAATGTGCCTCTGAATACACAACCTTCATCCTTCATTATTCCATCCACCAATATTTTTGTTGTGAATAAGTCTCCAAAACTTATTCCTACTTTATCTTCAGAACATACCATCATTACCATCTCTCCAAAACTTACACCACCTCACTCCCCAAAACATACCTTCAATCTGTCTTCATCAGAACCTCAACACCTTCAAAATATTGAAACATATAACTTTCTGAGGACTGTAGTTGATCTTGAATCACTATATTACATGAAACATATGTTTGAAAAGAAAGTTGTTCCAAAACCTGCCCCAAACCCTGTTCAAACAGATGTTAATATACTCTTGCAAAATTTTGAAACAGCGATGCAGGGTTGGATAGAACTGCTGAAGGCAGACTGTGCCAGCAATCTGAACCCGGCTGCATCAGATGTTCTGTGGAACATATTCAGAAGGAGATTAAACTTTGAATCCCTTAAGCTCAAAGAAATGTGCTACTCTCATGTTCATGAGAAATTCACTGAGTATCTGAATGTCTTCAAGACAAAAGTTGTGGATATCTGGAATAAGAAGTCTCTTCTGCAGCTAGACACCGCTCCATGGAAACCATCTTCTGAACCTATGGATATCTCTGAAGATGAATGTGTTGATATATTCGAGTCAGAAGTCGCTGAATAAAACCGCTTCGCAATGGTTTTGTATCGATAACCTTCTGCCTTTGGTGTTGAAGATACTTCTAAGAAAGTGCCAACACTTCTGATCGATATTGGGTAATTATTCTCAAGTGTTGTCTGTTCTGAAGCTGCTCTTTCTACTTCAAAGGTTGTCTCATCTGAATATTCTTCACCTTCTGCTCCAACTTCTCTTGTGCTGGAAACTCTGAAAGAGTTGAAGAAAGAAAATAAAGTTATTCGCAAACGTCTGGACAAGCAAGATGAGACCAACAAGGAGATCAGAACTTGGATGGTGAAGCAAGAAAAATATTCTGCTAAGATCAAGAGTCTTCTACTTTCTCTAGTTTCTCGTCAATCTTAGTCTCCATTATTTTTAAACTTCTGTGCATCTATTTTGATTTTTTTTAAACCTCTGTAAATGTGTGTTTTGACCTGATTTATTAACAGTTTGGATAGTTTTAACTTGTCCTTAAATTTTTTTTACATTTTTCTTTATTATGACAAAAAGGGGGAGAAACTTGTGATTTTGATATGATTTAATATAACAATGATTTTCTTCCCATCTTTCACACTAATAGACAAATCTCTAAACACAATTTCATTATGGGGAGACCATGGATTCCAAGAGCAATAGGGAGACTCCAAATCTCCAACAAAATTCTTAACGTGTTTTATGTAAATGGGTATAATTTATTATAAAAGTAACATTCTACCCTTTTTCGATAAGTTGAACCATGACTCTGATACTAATTGTAAGAGAGTCTAGGGAGCGTTGAAAGTGTCTATGGGCTAAATTTTAAGATCCCAGGGACGTTGAACCCACATATCCACTAAAACTATTAAGGAAATAGGAGTATAGGTCAGAGTTGTTGAAAAATACCCACATCGAGAAAACAAAAGTGTAAGTGTTTTTATGTTGGCTTTAATTTTTGGTAAAACCAGACTTTGTCAATGTCTTGGCTGATGTCATGACATTCTGGGTTGAAGATAAATTCTGCAGAAGAAGTGTTCTACAGGCACAAATCAGTATGGTTGCACAGCATAATAATCATGCTATGATCAGTTATGCTAGAAATCTGCAAGAAGAATGAATGATGTCATGACCAATGTTATGACATTCTGTGCAGAATATATTGTTATGATTTGCTTTTCGAGAGTTTTCGAGATTCTTGAGTGTCGATGTGGATTAATATGTTGGATC
The DNA here is from genome assembly GCA_021764765.1 of Vicia sativa. NCBI lineage: Eukaryota > Viridiplantae > Streptophyta > Magnoliopsida > Fabales > Fabaceae > Vicia > Vicia sativa. The sequence goes on along the minus strand of CM038793.1, from coordinate 282,685,530 downwards.
ATATGCTCACGTGGACTTGAGGTTAAATTTGTTTAACCCTAATTTTTTATGTTGTAAAGACAAAGTCCTTAGGTTAACTTTGGTTAACCCAAGTTGAAGACCTTACTGCTTCTATATTATCTAAGAAACCCTTATGTTGTTTGCTGCACCTTTTCCGAGAAGAAGAAGAAGAAGATTGTAATTTGTGTTTTAGTAATTCTTGTGAGCCAAGCAATTATCTTTTGATAAGTGTCTTGGAGTAGGATTTGGTTGTAAGGGTAGTTTGTTCACTCAAAGCTTTGAAGCATGAGTGTTGTGTCTCTTGATTAAAGCTTTGAAGCAAGATCAAGTATGTTTATTGAAGAATGTCTTCACCATTCTATTAATCATTAGGTTAGTATCACTGCTGTGATTGAGGGGGAGTGAGTAGGAACTCAGGTCTAAGTAGAACTTAGATTGAAATTGCATTGGGTAGGTCTTAAGTGAAGGAGATAAACTATTTGGTTTATTCCTGAATTAATACTACTTATAGTGGATTTCCTCCCTGGCTTGGTAGCCCCCCGATGTAGGTGTAGTTACACATTGAACTGGGTTAACAATTGATTGTGTTCTTTACTGCCTTTTAAATTACTGTGTGGATTGTTAACAGTTTATCAGATACGGTGTCATAACATTCTCTTTGACATTAAGTATCTGTTGCCAGAATTTTAATTGGCATCAGAGCAGGCACCCTGCCTGTTTTTGTTTTTTGGGTGAGATCTAGGGATATTATTTTCTGGCACTATGGACAAGGAAGGAGGATTTGGGAGCAAACCACCCATTCTGGATGGATCAAACTATGACTACTGGAAACCTCGTATGGTTGCCTTCTTGAAGTTACTGGACAACAAGGCTTGGAGAGTTGCTGACAGAGGATGGAAACATCCCATCAAACTTGAGAAAGATGGGACTACTAGCCTGAAACTTGAGGAAGAATGGAGCAAAGAAGAAGAAGAGTTAGCTCTGGGCAACTCTAAAGCATTGAATGCCTTATTCAATGGAATTGATAGAAACATTTTCAGACTAGTGCATCAGTGTGAACTGGCCAAGGATGTTTGGGACACTCTCAAAACCACTCATGAGGGTACATCCAAGGTAAAAATGTCAAGACTTCAGATGCTCACTACCAAATTTGAGAATCTGAGGATGAAGGAAGATGAGACCATTCATGAGTTTCACATGAACATCTTGGAGATTGCCAACATCTCAGGAGCATTGGGAGAAAAGATGTCTGAAGAAAAGCTGGTGAGAAAGATTCTCAGGTCTTTTCCTAAAAGGTTTGCAATGAAAGTGACTGCTATAGAGGAAGCTCAGGATATCTGCAGCTTGAAGGTAGATGAACTCATTGGTTCACTTCAGACATTTGAGATGGGGATCAGTGACAATGTTGACAAGAAGAACAAGAGCATAGCTTTTGTGTCCAATGCTGAAGAGGAAAGCAAGGAGAGTGATGAGGAGAATCTATCAGAAGCTATAGCTATGCTTGGAAGGCAGTTCAACAAACTCACCAAGAGAATGGACCAGAAGCCAAGGTCAAATGTCAAGAATATTTCCTCTGACATTATCAGATCCTATGACTCCAGCAGAAGAACTAAGCCTGAAGAAAAAGGAAATCAAAGCAGAGGAATCCAATGCCATGGATGTGAAGGATATGGCCACATTAGACCTAAATGTCCCACCTTTCTAAAGAAACAAAAGAAAGGAATGTCTGTTACTTGGTCTGATGGTGACTCAGAAAGTGACTCTGAAGAAGAATCTGCTAAACTAGTTACTGCACTATCTGGTGTTTGTAACTCTGACAATGATTCAAGTTATGAGGAGGTGACATTTGAATAACTTGCTGACTCCTACAAGAAGTTGTGTATCAGGAGTGCTGAAGTCTGTCAACAAAATGAGAAATAGAAGAAGCTCATAGTGAAGTTGGAGGCTGCGAAGAAGGTAGACACTGCAACAATAAGTCACCTCAAAGGTGAAGTTCTAGTGTTGAACTCCAAACTTGATCAGATGACAAAGTCATCGGGATGTTAACAACTGGAACTGACAAGTTGGAAGAAATACTTCAGACTGGACAAAATGCAGGAAACATGTCTGGTCTAGGATTTGTGGCTGCAAAGAAATCTCCTGTTGATAAGAAGAAGAACAGGCCTGATAAACAAATGTCAAAATAGATGTCACAACATAGGGCTCAACATCAAGAACAGAGAAACATGAAGAAAAAATATCAAAGATGGAGATGTCATTACTGTGGAAGGTTTGGCCACATAAAGCCTTTTTGCTTCAGATTATACGGATATCCTAACGAGACCCTATATGTCAAGCCTAAAACTAACAAGACACCATATACTCAACAATGGAGGAAAAAGTAGCCACGATAGCTCACCTCCTTAGAGTTTACGCCAAGAACGGTACTTTGACAGTGGATGCTCTAAACACATGACTGGAATCAAGAATCTGCTGAGTGATGTCAAACCTCATACTACTAGTTATGTCACTTTTGGAGATGGACCTAGAGAAGAAATCAAAGGTGTTGGATGTAACACCCCAATTCTACCCAACGTTTATTTAATAAAATCAGAGTGCGAAAATTACAACAAATGAGGCGTTACATTCATCATTCAAAACCGTCATCATAAAAGCACGTCATAATGGATACATAGCACATTTTAATCCAAAGAAATTATAACAATTAATTAGTCTTCAAAATTACTTCATATTTATTCAAAAACTACGTGGATTTATAATATTTCAAAACTCCAAGCGGAATATAGCATCTTTCATAACAACTTAATTCAAGGAACAATTCTCAAGTATTAACATGCAACAATTGCAGCGGAAAGTAATCTAAAATCAAATATCGTTTATTCCCCAGATGCTACGTATCGGGCGGCGACACCATAAGTTACTAAGTGCTTTACTCCTCGTTACACGTTACCAATATAAAGGTAACGGCCAACAAAAGGGTGAGATATCTACCAATATAAACAGTGTATGATAAATAATATATTAGGATTAAATCATACATAATTATCACAACACAATTAACACATCACAATTAATTCCCAAATCAACAACAATGCACCACCATAAGCGTTAGCAACAACATATAATTACTTCGCAATTAACAACGACAAGACTTCCAATGAGACTCAACAATGCACATGCATGTGGTACCGGTGGAGTAAACTCCCTTCACTAAATTTCCAGTTATCAGAGGCACAAGGCATAAGCCTTCTTCACAAATCCGCCAATACAGGCCTTCACAAATGCAAAATGAAATGCGATGCTACAACATGCAAATAACAACATAAATTCACTTCACAAGGCATACGCCTATCTCACTATCATTACCAATAATCAGAGGTAATTATCGTCACTGAAAACATCCTGCAACTTCACATAAACAACCATATACAACAACCAATTCATCGCTAATAGTTCGCAAACAAATCAACAACACAATACTTCCACACAAATCAAACTATTCGCAAACAAATCAACAACACAATACTTTCACAGAAATCCAACAAAATAAACAATCACAATCATCTACTAAAATATACAAATCATTCCGACCATTTTTAATTAATTTTGGACAACTAATTATGCCGCTTAAATCGCTAACTCGGTTAATTCGGTACTACTTTAAATCCTATTGGTACTATTAATTATTATGAATCTGCTAACTTACTATCAACCATGCTTCCAATATTAATTAATTATCATGCTGCCAATTTAATTGAACACATTATTATTACTATTTCAAATTACATTTTCATTCTCTACTGCTAATTAATATTCTGCCATTAACTAACATTATTGTTGTTACTATATTTTATCCTTGCTACTATTAATCCTCATCAGTACTGTTACTAGAACCAACTGTCTTTGCTAATAATAGTATTCTTATTATTCCAACTGCTACTTCTTGCAGAACTATCATTTAATTACTAACACATTTAATTGGTTTAGGTAACATGATATGATTCACCAAACTAGTACTACTTATTAATCAAGTGCCAAATAAAATCCCAGAAAAGCTACACGATTTACACACAGAATGACAAGTGGTAGTCCCACCCCCCAACCTGGGACGACCGTCCTCCCATCTTCCCCAGGGAGGTGTCCGCCTCCACCTCTACTCACCCTGGAGGGCGCCCGCCTCACCCTCTGAGGCCCCCACCTCCAAACTTCAAGACCTCCGTCTCCATTTGTTTGTTTTCTCCTCTTCTCATTGCTACCGTCCGATCGATCACTGTGTTTCACTAAATTTCCAACCATTCATACCCTTCGATTAACACCAGCAACATTACTATATACAATTTAATCATTTAATTCACATACGGTCTACACAAACACAAATAATTTCGTATAAATTCATCCCCACATACGATTTTTCATAGTCCCGTTAGAAAGTTAGAACCCCACCCCGTACCTTAAATTTGACGGTGGTTATAACTCGATCAATTCGATTTTCGGTTCGGTTGTCCGATATCCTCTCCTAGCCCTTGTGCCTCCACTTTCTCTTTGTTTTCCTTTTCTCACGTACAAACCCTATTCCTATTATTTTCTTCCTTTAAATACTCCTTTATATCATACTTTATTATTAATTAAATAATTATTCTACTCCTTTTAATAAATTAAATATTATACTATCATATATCCTTATTAGCCAATTAAATAATACTTCTTCATTCTATTTCTCACATTATAATAAAACTCACTAATATTCTAGTTAATTAATTTCTACTCATAACAATAATTCTCCGACTATACTGATTATTCACTAAACCCTTATAATTCTCCTTTTATATCTCTTATAATTAAATCCAACTTATAATAATAATAATAATAATAATAATAATAATAATAATAATGTTAGTGTTTTAAGTTGGCATTAGTTTTGGTAAAACTAGGCTTTAGCAATGTCATGATAAATGTCATGACATTCAGAAATTGAAGATAAATCCTACCTGCTAAGGATGTTAAAAGACACTCGAGGCTGGAAGCTAAGGCTGCTGGAAATTACAGAAAGCGTCGATGTCATAGATGTTATGACATTCAGTGTGACATTCTGTTCTGCAGAATCTGTTTTTCCTGAGACTTTTCAGGAAGTTTGTTGAGCTGCTATTTTATGTTTTTTTGTGATTAGAAAGCATGCTCACGTGGCTTCTAGGTTAATCTTAATTAGACCTAAATTGGTTGTTGAAAAGACCATGTTTTTAGGATTAAATTAAGTAAACCCTAGCTATCTTTATGGAAGCCCAAAACTGAAGTTTCAGGACTGCTTCTATAAAAGGAATTCAACTCTTACAACTGTGTTGCACCTCTGGAATTTATTGAAGATATAGTAGGTTGTTATTTGTGTACTGTTAGGAAAGTTAACAGTTGGTATTTGTAATTCTAGTATCTCTTGTGAGCCAAGCAACTATCAATTGATAAGTGCCTTGGACTAGGATTTGTTGTAAGGGTAGTTTATCACTCAAAGCTTTAAAGCACGAGTGTTTGTCTCTTGATTGAAAGCTTTGAAGCGAGATCAAGATAGTTTATTGAAGTGTGTCTTCACAATTCAATTATTCAATAGGTTGATATCACTGCTGTGATTGAGGGGGAGTGAGTAGGAACTCAGATCTAAGTAGGACTTAGGTTGAAGTTGCATTGGGTAGGTTTTAAGTGAAGGAGATAAACTGGTTGGTTTATTCCTGAATTAATTCTACTAATAGTGAATTTCCTCCCTGGCTTGGTAGCCCCCAGATGTAGGTGTAGTTAGACACTGAACTGGGTAAACAACTTATTGTGTTCTTTACTGCTGTTTACATTTATTGTGTGAATTGTTAACAGAGTGTCAGATAGTGTGTCATAACATTCTCTGTGACATCACTTATCTGCTGCCAGGAATTTCAAATAATAATAATAATAACTCTATTGGGTTAATTTTCACACCTCCGTTCTATGCTCCTAACACCAAATAGGTCCTTATTAATTAATTCTATTAATCTACACTTATTTCTAATATTATTTCCAATAATATTCTATAATAAAATTAATTTATCATTTATTAATCCCAACTTTCGATAATTCACTTAATCCTCTTAAACCGACTTATAAATCCGTTAATGTCCCTTATAATTATTCCGATAATTTCTTCTTTGACTAAATTTCAACAATTAATTTCTTAATACTTCATTTAAATAATTAAATGATTTTCCGGGTGTTACATTGGAAACTTGGACTGCCCTGGAGTTCCAAACCTAAATGAAGTGTTGCTGGTAAATGGTTTAATTCTAATCTCATAAGTATCAGTCAACTATGTGATCTAGGATTCAAGGTCAACTTCACCAAGTCTGAATGCCTTGTTACAAATGAAGAACAAAAAGTTGTAATGAGAGGAGTCAGATCAAAGGACAACTGCTACTCATGGGAGTCTGAGAACACTAACTACTCTTCTGTGTGCTCTATAGCCAAAGAAGAAAAGGAAGTAAAATTGTGGCACCAAAAACTTGGTCATTTACATCTTAGAGGGATGAAAAAGATCATATCCATGGATGCTGTCAGAGGGATACCAAAGCTTCAGATTGATGAAGGAAGAGTATGTGGTGAATTTCAGGTTGGGAAGCAAACTAGAATGTCACATCCAAAGACAAGACATCTAACCACCTCCAAGGTACTGGAACTTCTACATATGGATCTGATGGGTCCCATGCAGGTAGAAAGTCTTGGTGGAAAGAGATATGCCTATGTTGTTGTGGATGATTTTTCCAGATTCACCTGGATAAACTTCATTAGGGAAAAATCTGATGTATTTGATGTCTTTAAAGAATTGTGCAAAAGACTTCAAAGAGAAAAGGAAGAATGCATTGTCAGAATCAGAAGTGATCATGGAAAGGAATTTGAAAATAGTAAGTTTGATGCGTTCTGTTCTTTAGAAGGAATCAATCATGAGTTCTCTTCACCTATAACTCCTCAACAAAATGGAGTTGTGGAAAGGAAAAACAGAACTATACAAGAATCTGCTAGAGCAATAATACATGCCAAGAAGCTTCCTATTCATTTTTGGGCTGAAGCTATGAATACAGCCTGTTATGTCCTCAACAGGTCACTTTGAGAAAGGAACATTATCCACCCTTTATGAAATATGGAAAGGAAGAAAGCCTACTTTGAAGTACTTCTATGTCTTTGGGAGCAAATGTTATATTCTGACAGCTCGTGAACAAAGGAGAAAGATGGACCCTAAAAGTGATGAAGGAATATTCTTGGGATACTCTACCAACAGCAGAGCATATAGGGTGTTCAATTCCAGTACCAAAGTTATGATGGAATCTATAAATGTCACAATTGATGATCACCATGAGGAAACCAATATCCCATATGATGTTGAGACATTCTTTGAGACTCACACACAAGTGTCTAAAAAGGATGATGTGTCTAATCCTACTTCATCAGAGTCTGAATCAAAGGAAGCTAACAAAGATCCTTCTATCAGAATTCAGAAAGATCATCCCAAGGAACTCATCATATGAGATCCTAATAGTGGAGTTACTACAAAATCTAGAGAAATCATCTCAAACTCTTATTTTGTGTCTAAGATTGAACCAAAGAATGTTAAAGAAGCTTTGGTGATGAATCTTGGATTGGAGCAATGCAAGATGAATTGAACGAGTTCAAACAACATGAAGTATGGGAGTTAGTTCCTTGAAGGTTGGAAGGGGTTGATGTTGGATTGATGAGACATTTGCTCCTGTGAGGGGAATCAATCATACTTCTACTGGGAGTTGCTTGCCTTCTGAAGTTCAAGCTGTTTCAGATGGATGTGAAGAGTGCCTTCCTAAATGGGTACTTAAATGAGGAAGTGTATATGGAACAACCTAAAGGGTTTGTGGATCCAAACTGTCCTGATCATGTATACAAATTGAGGAAAGCATTATATGGTCTGAAACAAGCTCCTAGAGCTTGGTATGAAAGGTTGACAAAGTTCCTCACTGACAAAGGATACAAGAAATGAGGTTTGGATAAAACTCTCTTTGTCAAGGATGAAGGAGGAAAAATAATGGTAGCTCAAATTTATGTTGATGACATAGTGTTTGGAGGAATGTCAGATAAAATGGTTAAACATTTTGTTGACCAGATGCAAGCTGAATTTGAAATGAGCCTCATGGGAGAATTGACCTACTTTCTTGGACTACAAGTCACACAGATGGAAGACTCAATTTTTCTTTCTCAAAGCAAGTATGCAAAGAATATTGTCAAGAAGTTTGGGATGGAGAATGCCATTCATAAAAGGACTCTTGCACCTACTCATCTAAACCTGTCCAAAGACACAAGTGGGACAAATGTGGATCAAAGCTTGTACAGAAGCATGATAGGAAGTCTGCTATACTTAACAGTCAGCAGACCTGACATAGCCTTCGCAGTTGGAGTATGTGCAAGATACCAGGCTGAACCCAAAGTAAGTCACATCAACCAAGTGAAAAGAATTCTGAAGTATGTGAGTGGAACCTACAATTATGGTATGCTGTACTCTCATGGATGTGAACCTATCCTGTTTGGTTATTGTGATGCTGATTGGGCTGGTAGTGCTGATGACATAAAGAGTACCTCTGGAGGATGCTTCTTTTTGGGAAACAACCTTGTTTCTTGGTTCAGCAAGAAACAAAAATTTGTGTTTCTATTTATTGCTGAAGCTGAATACATAGCAACTGGTAGCAGTTGTTCTCAAATGATCTGGATGAAACAAATGCTGACTGAGTACAATGTCACACAAGATGTCATGACATTATACTATGACAACATGAGTGCTATTAACATATCCAAGAATCATATACAGCACAGCAGGACTAAGCATATTGACATTAGACATCACTTCATTAGAGATCTTGTGGAGGAGAAAGTGATTAAGTTGGAACATGTTGCCACTGAACTATAACTGGATGATATTCTTACTAAGGCACTGGATGCTAGTCAGTTTGAAAACTTAAGGGGCAAGCTGTGTATTTGCCAATATGAAGAGTTGTAGCAATTAATTTTGGTTAAAACAAGGGCTAAGGGAAATATTTTAATTAAGTTTATTATGATTGGTCAAAGAATTAGTTTCCCTCTTTCTTTCCAAAATTTTAAGAAGAGGAATATACACACTTATATTTTCTTCCTCACAGTTTGGTGTATCATTCTCCATTCTCACAAAAGAAAATTTGAAACTTTTTTTTACTTGTACTCTCAACTCCTCAAGATGTCTCAACAATCTGTATCAACATCATCATCGAAGGCGACTGCTTCCTCCTCATCCACTGACACAGGTCCTAGGGCAAACATAAATCCCATGGATGCTAAGGTTCTTGAGATAACCCCTATTCGTGCAATGGCAGCTGACCCTACTAAGGTCGAGAAGTTTCGAACTCGACATGCAAGAAGATCACAAGCTTTTCCCTCTGGTAAATTTGCTCAACCATCATCTTCTATTCCTTCTGAAATAGCTAATGGGGAGGGCACTGCATATGTTCACCAAGTTATTGCTAGAATAGTAACTAGAATACTTAATGAGAACCATTCTATTCCTGGTGTATTTGTACCCCTGAACCAAGAAGCTGCAAGCCCTAATTTAGAAAGTGATCCCAATGTCACTCAGAATGTTGAGACACCTGATAACAACATTGAGAAATCTCCAGAGAAACCTGATGATCATCAGACCCCTACTGATAAGGCTAATGAACCACCTGTTATTGATGTTGATGAGGAATTTTATGATAACTATTTGATTGCAACTGTTAACCCTAGCGTAGTAAGGAGGCTGATGAATAGAAAAGAGAAACAAAATGTTGCTCAAAGCCCTCAAAGAGAAGGCTAAAGTTGTTTCGAGAAGGTGGGCACGAGAACAAGGCTAGAGTAGGGCGAAAAGGAACAGCAGAACTTCAAAGGGAAGGGTAAGGTGAAAGCAAAGGTAGTTGTTGGTAGCCTCACAAAACCCCTAAGAAAACCTATTTCCAAGAAGAGGAACGCCCCTGCCTCCTCTGAATCTGATAAAAGTTCATATTTTGATTTTGATGTTGAGAGCAATGTTCCAGACATTCCTCTCAGGAAGAAACCCAATACCAGCAAACTGGCGAAGGGCCTTGAAGTTGCCATTGAAAATATCTCTTTTCACCATCTTGAGAATGCAAGCAGGTGGAAATATGTGTTTCTGAAAAGGATTGATTTAGAGAGGGAGCTGAACAACAATGCTCTTGAGTGTAAGGAAGTAATGGCTCTCATCAAATCTGCTGGTCTTCTGAAAACAGTTTCCAAGTTTTCCAGCTGCTATGAGATTCTTGTTAAAGAATTCATAGTGAATCTGTCTGTTGAATGTGCTGATGGAAAGTCAGCTGATTTTAGGTGTGTTTATGTGAGAGGAAAGAAGGTAAATTTCTCTCCATCTTTGATCAACAAATACCTAGGGAGGCCTGATGAAGCTCAGCCTGAGCTTGAGGTCACTGACAACTAGGTTTGTCAAACTATCACGGCCCCACAAGTCAAGCACTGGCCTCTGAAAGGGAAGTTAACTGCTACCAAGCTCAGTGTGAAGTTTTCCATGCTGCACAAAATTGGAGCAGCCAACTGGGTTCCCACCAATCACAAATCCACCATTTAAACTGGATTAGGGAGATTTATCTATGCTGTTGGAATAAAAGCCAATTTTGACTATGGATCTTACATCTTTGAGCAGACCATGAAACATGCAGAAAGCTATGAAATTAAAGGTCCTATAGCCTTTCCCTCCCTCCCTCCTATTTGGTATCATCATTGATCAATACCTTGATATCCTGGTAGAAAAGGAAGTTGTCTGTAAAAGAGCTCCTTTTCTTGGTTTCCATTATAAGCTGTTTTAGGGTAAACATGTCCCTGATATTGTTATGACATCTGGTGAGACATCAAATGTCAAATCTTCTTCCAAGAAGGCTGGTGTTATTGTTGTGTTAAAGGAAACCTGCAAAGAGATTGAGGTAAGAAAAAGATCTCTTGAAGAATTAATCACTTCTCTTGAACCGGATGGAGATGATGTTGAGGTTGAGGATGAGAAGATGAATGAGGATGCTGAAGAAGACCAGCATGATGGTGCTGAAAGCAGTTCCACTGAAGATGATGCTGACAATAGTGCTTCCTCAGGAGAGGATAGTGCCTGATGTTCTTTGGTTGCTAATATGTAAAGATGGTTGCTGCTCCTGCTGTTACTTTTTGTTGCTGATGTTTTTGTTTGTTTGTTTTGACTTGTTATTTTAACTTGGATTACTGTTATTTTTCTGCTATTTATAACTTAACTTCTGGGATGTTGTAATGGTACCTTTGGCCCCTTTATGGCTAAAAAGGGGGAGAAGAAATTACTGGATGAATTTATCTTAAGTGGGTGTTTGGTAGTTTAGCTTAGTGGTTTTTGATTCTGCTTCTTTAGTTCTCTAATAGTTTAGTTGTTTTAGCCAAAAAAATTCCAAAGGGGGAGTTTGTAAGTGTTTTTATGTTGGCTTTAATTTTTGGTAAAACCAGACTTTGTCAATGTCCTGACTGATGTCATGACATTCTGGGTTGAAGATAAATTCTGCAGAAGAAGTGTTCTACAGTTACAGCTCAGTATGGTTGCACAACATAATAATCATGCTATGATCAGTTATGCTGGAAATCTGCAAGAAGAATGAATGATGTCATGACCAATGTTATGACATTCTGTGTAGAATATATTGTTATGCAGATTTGCTTTTCCTAAGAGTTTTCAGGATTCTGTTGAGCTGTTCTGATGTGGATTAATATGTTGGATCACATGCTCACGTGGACTTGAGGTTAACTTTGTTTAACCCTAATTTGTTATGTTGTAAAGACCAAGTCCTTAGGTTAACTTTGGTTAACCCTAGCTATTTTGGTGGAAGCCAAAGTTGAAGACTTTACTGCTTCTATATTATCTAAGAAACCCTTATGTTGTTTGCTGCGTCTTTTCTTAGAAGAAGAAGAAGTAGATTGTAATTTGTGTTTTGGTAATTCTTGTGAGCCAAGCAATTATCTTTTGATAAGTGTCTTGGAGTAGGATTTGGTTGTAAGGGTAGTTTGTTCACTCAAAGCTTTGAAGCATGAGTGTTGTGTCTCTTGATTAAAGCTTTGAAGCAAGACCAAGTATGTTTATTGAAGAATGTCTTCACCATTCTTTTAATCATTAGGTTAGTATCACTGCTGTGATTGAGGGGGAGTGAGTAGGAAATCAGGTCTAAGTAGGACTTAGATGAAAGTTGCATTGGGTAGGTCTTAAGTGAAGGAGATAAACTGTTTGGTTTATTCCTGAATTAATACTACTTATAGTGGATTTCCTCCTTGGCTTGGTAGTCCCCAGATGTAGGTGTAGTTACACACTGAAATGGGTTAACAATTGATTGTGTTCTTTACTGCCTTTTAAATTACTGTGTGGATTGTTAACAGTTTATCAAATACGTGTCATACCCCAAAATTTTCCCTCCATCTTCTCAAGATATTTCATACATACTCAGGGATTCCTCAAGGGTTGATCAGACAAACCCTCTCCTAGACAATCAACCCAAACTAGGGTTTGGTGTTCCTCAGATCAAGATGGACTTCCAACACCTCCAATGTTCATCATGCCTCCTCATATGCTTCAAAGATTCTCCATGTCAAGTTTCAAGCCTTAGAAGTCAAGTTTCCTTAAACAATTGCTCAGATGGTTGAAAATCAGTTGTATTGGACAAAAAGTCAACTGTGGTCAACATACAGTCAAACTTCATGATTTTTGGTCAACATCCTCATTTTGAAGTTACATTCACCATTTGTTCAAGGGTTGATCATGATTCATCAAGAAAACTCAAGATTTGCTCAAAAGTCAAACTTTCTAAATTAGGGTTTTCTAGTGAAAAGTCAACTGAACTTTGACTGAGCATAACTTCTTCATACTTTCTCAGAAATTTTTCCACCACCTCTTGTTTTGAAGGAAATTCAATTCTCTACAACTTCATGTCTCACAAGAATGTTCTAAAAATGCTTCATTTAGGTATGGATCAAAACATTATAGGTCTTTTTCAAAGTCAACAAAAGGTCAACATTTTGTTTTGAAGATATATTGAGCATGGAAACTCTAATTGAGATGAAACTAAAGAGGTTGGTTAGAGGACTCTTAGAGCTTTCCAAAATGTCCAAGAACACTCAAAAATGTGGAAAATTGAGCAAACTACACATTGTGCAAGTTGGGCAATTTTGAAGAAGTGCACAAAGAGAGATACTTGTAAAAATAAATTTTTTTGCAAATGGGCCTAGTTTTTCTTCATTCAAACTTGTTCCTTATACAATTTGGAACATCCAAGCCCAATCCCACGAATTTTTACTTTATTTTTCTATTTAATTTGGATTTTATTCATTTAAATACAAATTAAATTCAAAAATAAGGTATAAAATCAAAATTAATTGCAAAATTGATTTTTCTCTCATCCATGAGATCCAAGCAACCCAAGAAAGCTAGCAAATTTCGAAATTTGATTTGATTTGGCAAGAAATTGAAGAAATTGGATCAAATAAGGAAGATTTGATTTTGCACAAAATCAAATATTTTTCACATTGATTAACCATTATTTGTTCCTCAAATCAGTTCAAATTCCATCCAATATAAATATACAAGGCATATCACATGAATTAGAACAGAAAAATTGCTTGGAGGAACCCTAACCTAACTCAAAAAAATCGTGCCTCTCAAGTAACTAGCAGCCCTTGTTCCAGCTTGTTTCAATTGGGTTTGAGGATCCAAACACGTTCCTTGACATCCCTTGAAGCATCCCAGACCTTTACATTGTCCAAAAACATCAAGAATTGCAAGAACACGATTTCGGTTTGTCAAACTTTTTCCAAAATAGATTTCCATTATTCATGCATTTTTAACATGTTTTGTTGTTGTTTTTGTGATTAGAACGAAGCTTGGAAGCTTTCTGGGTGGTTTGATTGAATTTCCATGGCCTAGAACACGAATCACCATTGCTAGGGTTTTCGGTTTCAAATTAGGGCTTCTTTAAAATGGATAAATTGGACCGAAAGACCACCACCATCGTGTTTAGAATTCAATTTGCAATCGATTCATGTACTCACAATTAATTTATATTACGTGTATGAGATTTTGGAAAATGCAGGGACTATAGCGTCGCACTGAGGCCGACACTATCTTTTCAAAAATTCAAAACGAAGAAGATGAAGGTTGGCGCGTGATTGGGGCAATCAGGAGATGACACCCGTTTACAAACCATTCGCTCCGTTTCCATAACACGTGTGCACTCTGGTTCGGTTGGTAAAGGCGTGGGGTTGTGAAGGCAAGGTCCTGAGTTCGATTCCCAACCATGGCAAAGTGATTTTTACATGTTTTGCAATTTTTTCTATTTTCTTATTTTCTTTAATATTTTAATATTAATTTAATTTATCTTTCATAATTTTTATCATGCAATTAAAAAACAACAAAAATATTTATTTTTTGCATATATGTCAGAAAAATGTTTATTTAATTTTTAAAATTAAAAATATTATTTTTGCATGCATATTTAATTTAATTTCAATTTTGTCATTTAAATCACTTTTAATTGATTTTTAATTATTAAATTAACTCCAAAAAATCCCAAAAAATTATTTTAGCATATTAATGTTATTTCCAGCATGAAAACTTTTTCTCATTCAAAAATTATTATTTTTACTAACATTTTCCTCTTATTCAATCTTCTCGTATTCACAGGTTATCTCGTTTCGGACAATTTTTTATCGTTTTCTTTTCATATTATGTAATTGCCTATGGGATGTAATAGTTTAATTAGGACTTTTATTTTCCACATTTCAAATTATGTATCTGCCCCAAAGCCATGTAATAGCATAGGATTTACTTTCCGCACTTTATATTTCCGCAATTTAATTTCCGCACCCTATAAACCCTAAACCCTATAAACTGCTAGTAATTAGGCGTGTATGGCAAGATAAAATTGAACATAGCTCACTCATAATTTCCAAGATAATATATCTGAATCAACACACTCTTTCACACATCCACCCCTTAGGGTAATTCTCTCTCGTTGCCTTCAATTCAAATGGTCAAGTCCTCGAGCGTAGAGGTATTCTAACCGTTGCCTACAAACAAATCATCATAGTCCCCGATACAAAGATCATAAGACTCACGACGTCACCTCCGAATACATGATCTTGACCCTCGATTGTCGCCTACAAAAAATGATGATAGTCCCTTCGAATGTGCTAGGATACTTCCTATAAGTTGCTTTCTATGACCATACGATGTCCCTTCGAATGTCCCGCTTACATCCAACGAATAGGGTTACCTACCAACTAATGGCATGGATAGCGCTATTCTAAAGGAACGTAAAACAACACGGAAACGACCAATTCTGAGTAGGTAATAAGTCTTTTAGTTGCTTGCTCGAACAAAATGCTTTTCACACCACACACTCTTTTGTCAAAATTCAAACTCTTTTCAAAAACGAAACATTTCCAAACACTTTGTATACATTCCTACATGAATCATTACAAAGTCAAAGCGAAATGCCTTTTCAAAACATTTTTGTCAAACACAGAAGCACAATTTTAAAGTGATCCAAGAGCAACTAAGAGCCCGTAGATAACTACGGATGGAAAGGGGTGCTAATACCTTCCCTTTTCATAACCTTCTCCCTTACTCAGAATCTAACGAAGGTCTTTTTCTATACTTTTTACCTTTCCTTAATTGGATAAAAGAAAAGTCGGTGGCGACTCTTACTATCCACACATTTGCGATACAAAAACCTACAAAGTCAGTTCACTGTATTACAGAACTGGCGACTCTGCCGGGGAGACACCTTAAAGAGAGAATGCCTTAGGGATTTCTAGATCACTTTTACTGCTTTCTGTTTGACTTGCTTGCTTTATCTTTAAGGGTTTCTTGGGTATTATATTTGTGGGGGATCCTACACCTGGATCCGGGTTTCCTTTTAGGTAAGTAGAAATAAATCGTCGCGACCGTTAGACGTATATCGAAACGGGTCAACATGATGGCTACGTTAGTGTGACACTTTGGATGTCCTGATACTCTTCATTTCCAAGTTGAGGATAGTATTTGGCTTCTGCGTGGTGTCATCGGCACTAAGCGAACTTTAGAACCTTAATTGACCCATCTTGGCCATTAGAAGGTAGTGAGATGGCGGCTTTGGTATAGACCGAGGTTGGGCGATACTCGATGCTACGCTAATTAAGATCGACTTTTGGGATATTTTGATCGACCACTTGGTAGTCGTATTGAAATAAGCGCCTATGAGAAAGATCAATGATATGAGATTCCTAGAACTCGGTTACTATTATAGGACAGGATGAACCAACTCAAACTTTTGGTGGGGTAATCACCTATACCTCATGCAAGCCTTAAACCTAGGCTCATTGTGTGAATTGTTTGTGTGTGCTAAACATGACATCATGACATCATCGCATTGCATATCATGTCTAACTATTTCAAGGACCTAGGGATTTATCTTTGCTCTGTTTTGTAGGGATTATGGCTTCTAGAAAGACTATCCGAATCAACTTCATGGGTATACCTTCTCAGCTCAAAGAATTGGTTTCAGAAATTCCTGATCATGCCCAGTTCATCAAAAGACATGGTTATCTGCTTGATTTGGTTATCTCCGGTTTTGAAGAAGATATGATGCATGTCCTATTTCAGTTCTTTGATCCGAAACACCATTGCTTTACATTCCCAGATTATCAGTTAGTTCCTACCTTGGAAGAGTTCTCTAAGCTACTTGGGGTACCTATTCTTGACCAAATACCATTCACCGGTCTAGAAAAAGTTCCTAGGTACGAAGACATCGCATCAGCATTACATCTAAAGCGCTCAGACATTGAAGCCAATTGGGAAACTAGAAGCGGAGTTAAGGGTTTACTTGCTAAGTTCTTAATTAAGAAAGCTCGAGAATTCCTCAAAGTTATGAGTTTCCATGCCTTCGAAGACATTGTGGCCTTGCTAATCTATGGTTTGGTTCTATTTCCTAACTCGGATCAATTCATAGATGTCAACGCCATCAAGTTGTTCCTTACTCGCAATCCAGTGCCTACTTTACTTGGAGACATCCTACATTCTCTCCACACTCGTACTATCAAGAGACAAGGAACTCTCATGTGTTGCATACCGTTACTTTCCAGGTGGTTTATTTCGCACCTTCCTCCATCAGTTTTGAAGAACGAACAAAGATTGAAGTGGTCTCAAAGGCTAATGTCACTCTCTCATTCAGACATCCGTTGGAATCTTTTCTCTCAAAAGGACTTCACATTCATTGAACGTTGTGGAGAATTCCCTAATGTACCACTCCTCGGTATAAGGGGAGGTATTAGTTACAACCCTTCTTTAGCTCTACGTCAGTTTGGTTTTGCTCAAAGAGATGGTCCGCATGATATGCTTCTCCAAGACATTGTGTTCGACTACAATCACGATCTCCAGAATTACCGACGAAGGTTCATACACGCTTGGGGCATGGTAAAGAAGACTGATACCAAGACTTTGGGGCACCAAAACTCCACTCCATTCCTTGGGAACCTTACCTCAAATGGGTGCGAGCTCGAGCTCAACACCTCATGATGCCATTCACGCCTGTTTTACCAGTAATTATGGAACCTGTTGCTATAGGTGACGTACCATATACTGTTCTCCATCCAGACATGCCTACTAATTTGGAAGACTTGAAGAGATCCTGGATTCAGCTCAAAGAAGAAAGGGATACCTTCGAAGCTCAGTGCTACGCAAGTGAGAAGAAAGTGCTAGAGTTAACGAAGCTACTTCACGAGGAGCGAAACATCAACGCCTACCTCGGCACCAAGAGGAAGCGCCCGTGGGAGACTTAGAGCTTTAGGATTTATATGTTTTATTTTATTGTTTTGAACTATCTCTTGTACTTAAAAAGAAAAAGAATAAAAAGAGAACTAATAAATGTCTTTTCATTGCTTGTTTAACAAATTTAAATCTCTAAGGTCCTTGAAAACATTGCATTGCATTTGCATAAACATCGCATAGCATAGCATAGCATTGCATCACAGGTACATTGAAGATTGGTTTTCTCATTCTCTCGCTATTTATTTTAGCAGAAATAGCTCTTGAACAGTCTGTCAAAGATCTCCAGGCTCAGAATGCTCAGTTTTAGCAGATGTTCACTAGCTTGGTCCAAGGCCAAGAAGATCTGAAGAAGCTCATCAACAGAAAGAAGAAGGTTGTTGGTCTTCTCAACATGGGCAGACGCTACAAAGGTGGTCCTAAAGTGGTCAGTCGGATAGGGCTCTCAGAAGGAAGTGTCAAGAATGAGGGGAGTGTCAAGGGTAATGAAGATGACCAACGTGAGCCTGAGAAAGAAAGAGAGGATCGCTCTGACTATAGCCAGTACTCTGATGAAGATGACAAGTACAAGCAACTTGAAGACCGTCTGAATGCTGTGGAAAACCTGAAGATGTCCGGGCTGAATTTTGATGATCTGAGTCTTGTTCCCGGTGTGGTGATTCCTCCCAAGTTCAAAGTTCCTACCTTCGCCAAATATGATGGCATTTCTGTCAAAGCGCATTTGAAGTCCTATGTTCGGAAGATCAACCCCACGATGAGAAAGTTGTGGATGCACTATTTTCAAGAGAGTTTGTCGAACTAAGTTGGAGTGGTATTATCGGCTAGAGAATGACGTATCCGTACTTGGAGTGACTTAGCGGATGCTTTCTGAGGCGATTATGAGTACAATCTGAATTGACACCCACTCGCATGCAACTATAGAGCATGACCATGGGTCGTGATGAGAAGTTCAAGGGTATGCTCGAAATGGAGGGATCTAGCGGTGAGTTCAACCACCCTTGTCCGATGGGAGTTGGTTGATATGTTTATAGAACACAGCAGGCCCATTCTTCAATCATCGATTGGAAACTCTTGACCGGGTTCAAGTGATATTATGAGGAGGCGTATCGTAGGCGGTATCAAGTGGGAAGATTCGGTAGAGACATCTTCAAATCTGAAGAGATCTTTTGGTGGTAAGAAAGAAGCTAATCTTGTGTATAGTCGAAAAGCGAGCCAAGACCGACCGCTCGATACGTGGGGTAGTTGTGATCTCGATCCTACATCAGCACAACCTCGGTGAGACAACACAGCGTGAGCGCTCCGCGAGGCGGTTCTGAACAGCATGCCATTGTCGCAAGCCTTGCAACACATGTTGAAAGCGAACTTATAACCTTGAGGATCCTCCTCAAAATATCAACACTTCCTCTCAAGATACAACCCTAATGCTAAGTGTGCTTACCATTCCAATAGCCGGACATAACAGCGATGATTGTTGGGCTCGAAGAACAAGATTCAAGATATGATTGAAGCTAAGCGGTGAGTTTGACCCTCTGTTGAGACTCGAATGTGATCAACGCTCCTATGCCTAACCATGACAAGAGTTCCAATCTTGTTGGTGAGGATACTTATGTTTTCAACATAGATGACTTGACCATTCCTCGATGGTATTAAGAAGAATTTGCTACAAGCGGGTGTCAATCCGGATGCCCAAAATTGTCGTTGGTGCCCATACTTTTGATGGTTGTGCTTGGTTGAGAAGGCGTGTTCGATGCATGATGGATAACCGTGAAATACTATTCTGAAACCGCCTGTGGAGATTCTATGTGAAGACATGTCTAAGCAACTGAAGATCGAAGATGTGAATGAAGCCGTACCTTCTGCATGGGATACCTTGGGGCAGCCAAGTGGAAAGTATGATTACATGGTGAAGTACACAGTTCCTGAGAGCTACAAGATTCCTATTGAAGATGTTAAGGCAACCGGATGGGGTGACGATTTCCCGAAGACTATCTTTGATGTTAACACTATAAGGTTTCCTTTTCGATTACGTGCCTAGAGTGGCACCTCTCATTATTACTTCTCAGACGGTCCCATATTCCTCGACAAGGCTATTCCTTGGAACTATGGAGCTGATGTTTATTATCATGGTGTCAAGCAAGACCCTCTGACCATTGAAGATCTTACGATTGAAACTACCATTCACGACATTGACAACATCAACGGATCAAGTAAGGTGACAGAACAGGAAGTGTTCTCTCAAATCTCTCCTCCAAAAGACACTGCGACTCCGGCTCGCATTCCACCATTCAACCCATTCCCAAGCTAGAGGGAAAGAACCGTTAACTCATCCTTTCGGAAGTACCAAAGGAAGTTGTTGAAGACACCTCCAAACGAGAAATGGAGGAAATTCTGAAGATCATCAAGAAGAGTGACTACAATGTTGTGGAACAGTTGGGACAGACTCCGTCCAAGATATCCATGCTCGCTCTGCTCTTGTGCTCCGAGGCTCATGCTAATGCCTTGGTGAAATTTCTGAAGAATGCTCACGTACTGCAAGACACACTACTACGACCGAGTTTAGTATGTATTGCTAGCCTGGCTGCCAACAACGACCTAGGCTTCTCTGATGCTGATTTGACTCCTGCCGGAAAGAAACACAACAAAGCCTTGCACATCTCTGTTGAATGGAAGGGCATTACGTTGTCACATGTTTTGGTGGATACCGGTTTTGCTCTGAATATCCTGCCGAAGAATGCTCTTGATCGACTTGATGTTGAAGGATTGGTTCTGAAACCCAGTGACATAATTGTGAGAGCTTTTGATGGTTCAAAGCGAACACTACTTGGAGAGCTCATTCTGCCTGTTAAAGTCGGTTCCCAGACTTTCGACTCTACTTTCTTTGTCATGGACATCCGTCTTACTTCCTCTGCCTTGGACGCCCTTGGATACATGGGGCGGTGTTACATCTACCTTGCATCGGGAAATACCGGTGAAAGGAAGGTTGTTACAGATGTGGTGAAGAAAGTATATGGTGGTCATCTCGTCATTCGATACCTCGAGGTAGAGGGTGAATTCTTCGAAACTCCCTGTCAAGCTTTTGAAACAATACCCAGAGTCATGCCTGTTGACTCTCCTGTCACTCCTGAAGTTGCTAAAGCTCCGCCTAGGATGGCCTCATTGAAAGATGCTCGAGCTGCTGTTAAAGAAGGAGGTAGTACTATTTGGGGACAGCTCCCCGATCTTCCTTTCAAATCTGACAAGACGGGTTTAGGCTTCACCATCAAAGGTCAGAAGATGATACGCCGCGAACGTGCCGGCCAACTTCCTTTCCGCATCAACCAGAATGGAATCCATGCTATAGAAGACGACGACAACGACTTCGACATCAACAAGTGGATCTTCCCAACTCCCGACAACGGACTTAGCAATTGGAAGACTAAAGACGTCATATCAATCTCCTTTAGACAGGAGTAATTGCTCTTGTTTTGTTTTGCTTTTCGTATTTTCTATGTTTTGAACAATAAACTCTAAAGCCTAGTGCCTTACCCGGGGCATCATGGCTCGTTTGTGAGGTTTATTATCTGTCATTTGCATATTTTCATTCAATAAAATCGTTGGACTTTTGCATTCAATTGTTGTTTTCTTTCTTTTACTTTATCACCCCTTTCAAAAAGCTATGTGTTTCTTACACACACCCACGTGATACACTGCAGAATCACTCTGAATCTCGTTGATAACAGCTATGCTATTGCTAAATATGACTTCGATGGTCCGATCTACCAAGCCGAAGACGAAAGTGAGGAAGATTGTGAAGTGCCAGGAGAACTTGTCAGACTGCTATAGCAAGAAGAGCGAGTTATACAACCACGCGACGAGCCAGTTGAGGTTGTGAATTTGGGTACTGATGAAGACAGAAAAGAGATCAAGATAGGAACGGGTCTTGAGAACAGTGTCAAAGAGAGATTGATTCAGATGCTACGAGACTATATTGAGGTTTTTGCTTGGTCATACGAAGACATGCCGGGTTTAGACATTGATATTGTGGTACACCGATTGCCGACAAAAAGAGGGTTTTCTCCCAGTGAAATAGAAGGTTCGTCGCATGCGTCCTGAGATGTTAGAGAAAATCCAAGCTGAAGTTATGAAGCAGTTCAACGCCGGTTTCCCTGGATGTTACTTCCTATCCACAGTGGGTTGCTAATGTGGTACCCGTACCCAAGAAGGATGGCAAGGTACGGATGTGTGTGGATTACAGAGATCTGAACAAAGTGAGTCCGAAAGACGATTTCCCACTTCCTCATATTGATGTTCTGGTTGACAACACCGCTCAACATAAGGTCTTCTCCTTCATGGATGGTTTCTCCGGTTACAATCAGATCAAAATGGCTCCTGAAGACATGGAGAAGACTACTTTTGTTACACAGTGGGGCACTTTTTGCTACAAGGTTATGCCATTCGGACTGAAGAACGTGGGCGCCACATATCAGCGTGCCATGGTGACACTATTTCATGACATGATTCATCACGAGATAGAGGTCTACGTCGACGACATGATAGATCGATCACAGACTGAAGAAGAACATCTTGATCATCTACGAAAACTGTTTGACAGATTGAAGAAGTACAAACTAAGACTTAATCCCAACAAGTGCACCTTTAGAGTCAGATCCGGTAAGCTCCTAGGGTCTGTTGTCAGTGGTAAAGGTATTGAGGTTGACCCCGCCAAGGTTAAAGTTATTCAAGACATGCCAACTCTCCGCACCGAGAAGGAAGTCAGAGGTTTCTTGGGCCGATTAAACTACATTGCCAGATTCATTGCACATCTAACTGCTACTTGTGAGCCAATCTTCAAGTTACTAAAGAAAGATCAAGTGGTAGAATGGAATGACGATTGCCAGATCGCTTTTGACAAAATCAAGGAGTACCTACATAATCCTCCTATCCTGATGCCGCCTGCCGAAGGAAGACCTCTTATCATGTACTTGACAGTGTTAGAGAACTCAATGGGGTGTGTGTTGGGGAAACATGACGAGTCTGGTCGAAAAGAGCATGCAATATACTACCTTAGCAAAAAGTTTACCGATTGTGAAACAAGATACTCACAGCTCGAGAAAACTTGCAACGCTTTGGCTTGGGCTGTCACGACTAAGACAGATATGTTGACTCACACTACCTTGTTGATTTCTAAGATGGATCCAATAAAATACATATTTGAGAAACCTCTCTCCGAAGAATAGCAAGATGGCAAATGATCTTGACCGAATCGACATCCAAAGACACTTCTCGAAAGCAATCAAAGGAAGTGTGGTAGCCGATCATTTGGCTCATCGTCGTAGATGACTATCGCCTATGAAGTTCGAATTTCGACGAAGATGTTTTACTAGTTACAGATTGCGAAGAACCGTGCCTGCACGAAGGACCGAACAAGGATCCCGATGGACCATGGTCTTTGATGGAGCCTCAAACGACTTGAAATGGCATTGGCGCCATCATTACATCTCCTGCAGGCGGACATACGCCTTTCGCCTCCAGATTATGTTTCAGTTGCACTAACAATATGGCCGAATACGAAGCGTGCATCATGGGTATCAAAGCTGCTATTGACTTAAGAATCAAGTTCTTACAGGTGTATGGAGATTCAGCTTTAGTGATCAGTCAGATTAAGGGCGAGTGGGATACGAAACATCCGAATCTCATTCCATATTGAGAGCATGTTCTGAGTTTGATCCCCTACTTTGAAGAGATCACTTTCAATCACATTCCACGAGAAGAGAATCAGTTGGCATACGCATTAGCTACTATGTCATCTATGTTCAAGGTCAGATGGGACAACGAGGCTCCCCAGATCATCATTGAGAAGTTTGACGAACCAGCATATTGTTAGGAGCTTGATACAGAAGAGAAACCTTGGTACTATGACGTGAAGAGGTATCTTGAGACTTAGGAATATCCCGCAGGGGCATCTGTCAACGATAAGAAGTTTTTGAGAAGGTTTGCATCCAAGTTCTTCCTCAGCAACAGCATCTTATACAAGCGCAACCATGACTTGTGCTTACTCCACTGTGTAGACCGGAAAACAGCAGAACATATTATGGAAGAGTTACACGAAGGCGCATTTGGTACCCACTCCAGTGGAAACACAATGGCTAAGAAGATTCTGAGAACAGGTTACTATTGGTCCACCATGGAAGCTGATTGTCACCGCTACGCTCGATCTTGTCACAAATGCCAGATTTATGTAGACAAAGTGCACGTACCTCCAGTACCTCTGAATGTTCTAACAACTCCTTGGCCTTTTGCAATGTGGGGCATTGACATGATTGGAGAAATCAAGCCCACAACTTCCAATGGACATCGTTTCATCCTTGTGGCAATTGATTATTTCACCAAGTGGGTAGAAGCGGCCTCGTTCGCATCTGTTACCAAGAATGTAGTGGCTCGATTCATCAAGCATAATCTTATCTGTCGATATGGCACTCCTGAAAGGATTATCACAGATAACGGCTCTAATCTCAACAACAAGATGATCACCGAACTCTGCACGCAGTTTAAGATCAAGCATCACAACTCTTCTCCTTATCGGCCTAAGATGAATGGCACAGTGGAAGCCGCCAACAAGAACATTAAGAAGATCATACAGAAGATGACAGTGACTTACAAAGATTGGCATGAGATGTTACCATTTTCTCTTCATGGTTATCGCACTACAGTACGGACATCAACAGGGGCAACCCCCTTCTCTCTTGTATACGGTATCGAAGCAGTCCTACCCATCGAGGTTTAGATACCCTCAACCAGAGTCCTCCAGGACGCAGAGTTAGGCGAAGACGATTGATCCAGACCCGCCTTGACCAGATAAATTTGATTGATGAGAAACGACTCGCCCATCGTCATGGATGATCTATCAGAAACGAATGATCAGAGCATTTAACAAGAAGGTCAAACACCGAGTCTACTAAGTTGGAGATCTAGTAGTCAAGCGCATCATTCTTCCACAAGGTGATCCCAGGGGCAAATGGACTCCCACCTATGAGGGACCGTTTGTAGTCAAGAAAGTATTTTCCGGAGCTATGATACTTAGCACCATGAATGGTGAAGACTTCCACACCCGTGACGCAGACATAGTCAAAAATACTACGATAAATAAGACCCGCTAGGTCGACCGCCTAGGCAAAAATAGGGTATCTGGCGAACCAAAAGGGTTCGGCAAAAGTTAAGGATGTATACAAAACATGTACACCCGCAAGTCGAAAACTCGAAAAGGTGGCTTGGGCAAAAAGGGTATCCCAGAGACTAAAAACAGGGCGGTCTAGGCAAAAGTTAGGGATTTCAGCGTACGGCTATGTCTTGTCCAGATCACCTATCTACTTCCAGACTACTACTATCAGCATTCAAGATTCAAATGGCGAAGATCAGTCTACTCACTCTCTACTGACAAGGAGATGAGATAGTTGGAATATATGAGTACTAGCATAGTTGGAACTTAACGAGATTGTTTCTGCATAGCTTTTTACCTTTCTTGTGTACAAACTACTTGGCCATACGCCACATTTCAAATAAATACAAGTTTCTTTCTCTTTACAAATTCTTACTATTGTTGTTTGCATAAAGTCCAACGTTTTTTTTGAATGATTATATGCATTTGACAATAAAAATCTAGTCACAAACATGCGAAAAGTAAACATAACAAAAGCAATTACTACAGGCTCCAGGAATTGAGATGACGACGAAAGCCACCAAAACACTCCCCTGCAGAGCATTGATCTCCACAGAGGTGTTGCTCACTACAAACCTTCCCCAGTGGAGTACGTGTCGGTCCCCAAGCAGTGATTCCACTCAACTTAACCGGATTACATCAATTTCCAAGCAGTAAAATTTCATCCCCGGCCGAGGTATTCATCCCCAACAAGTATCTCTCAACAATTCCCCTTTTCTCCAGCAGCAGTATCCAGACTTGAAACTTGGTCAGATAGTGCATCAGAGGAAACCTACATCTTTTATTCCCAGTCAGAGATTACAAAGGGCTCCAGATTCTTCTAACCCGATCTCCCAGCAACCATCAAAAACTCTCCAGCAGGATTTACACGCAAGATCCCCAACAGAGTACCTCCCAGACTCTCCCCAGCAGGGTCTATATATGAGATCCTCAACAGCGTCTCCCGATCTCTACCATCCTCAACAATGCCTAGGCTCAAGACTTGGTCAGATAGTGCATCGGAGGAATCAAAGTTTTCTTTCTTCTCAGGGTCTCTATTCGTTCCGTCCCCAAACAGAAGTCAGAAATCCTAAAGCAGAACATCTGCATCTTCCTCAAGATGGATATGTTTTGAAATACCACAACATCTATCATTCATACATTTCTCATAAAGCCATAATATATGCATATGTCATTCATACACATTGTCATGCATCATTCCTGGCATAAGACTAACAATATTCTATCAAAGTTTCTCTTGTTTTCTCCAAAAGAGGTGGAAATCACTTCTGACGCAAATAGGTCCAAGGTTAATACCCGAATCCAGACGGGAGAACTATCTGAAAGACCGCCCTAGTTGTCCTCCGACAACCGTCCAGATTAATACCAATCCGCACGGGAGAACTATCTGAAAGATCGCCCTGGTTGTCCTCCGACAACTGGTCCAAGATTAAGACCCGAATCCAGACGGGAGAACTATCTGAAAGACCGCCCTGGTTGTCCTCCGACAACTGGTCCAGGATTAAGACCCGAATCCAGACGGGAAAACTATCTGAACAACCACCCTCGTTGTCCTCCGACAACGGATCCAGGATTAATACCCGAAGCCAGACGGGAAACCCTATCCGAACGATCACAAGTTATCCTCCGATAACCGGCATTGGATCAATACCCGAAGCACAACAGGGAAGCTATCCACATTTTTCCAACTACTATCCCCCAGAGTAGTCAGCACGAAGAACTATTCTGACTCCCTCTCTTATTATCAACAGCAACTACAGAGTCTAGCGTACGACTCAGTTGCCTTGGATGGCATCTTAAGCCCATCCCTGAGTACTTGTCAACATTTCTCCGCTTCCAGAATGCTGCATATTTGGTTAAAAACCAATACAAACCAATAACTTCATTCAAAAAATGAGCACGAGGTCTAACGTACGACTCCCTCCGGATGGCATCTTAAGCCCATCTCCCTGCTCCTTCCACTTTCGGACCGTCTACAGAGCCTAGCGTACGACTCACTCCCCAGCATCGACCTTTCCAGATGGCATCTTAAGCCCATCCCCATCAGTTCTCCTATCAACAATATTGAGTCTAGCGTACGACTCATTCCCCAGCGAAATCTCCAGCCTCTCCAAATGGCATCTATAAGCCCATTCCCGCATCATCAGCCAACAACGAGTGCAAATTTTCAGGTGTACTCGAGTGTTCAATCATCTTCTACCTCCAGGTCACGAAAGGCAAACACGCCAATCTAACCCTTCCAGTACAAGAAGATTGAACAGGGCATGTCATAAAATTTGCCCTCCATCTTCTCAAGATATTTCATACATACTCAGGGATTCCTCAAGGGTTGATCAGACAAACCCTCTCCTAGACAATCAACCCAAACTAGGGTTTGGTGTTCCTCAGATCAAGATGGACTTCTAACACCTCCAATGTTCATCATGCCTCCTCATATGCTTCAAAGATTCTCCATGTCAAGTTTCAAGCCTCAGAAGTCAAGTTTCCTCAAACAATTGCTCAGATGGTTGAAAATCAGTTGTTGACAAAAGTCAACTGTGGTCAACAAACAGTCAAACTTCATTATTTTTGGTCAACATCCTCATTTTGAAGTTACATTCATCATTTGATCAAGGGTTGATCATGATTCATCAAGAAAACTCAAGATTTGCTCAAAAGTCAAACTTTCTAAATTAGGGTTTTCTAGTGAAAAGTCAACTGAACTTTGACTGAGCATAACTTCTTCATACTTCATGTCTCACAAGAATGTTCAAAAAATGCTTCATTTGGAAGGTATGGATCAAAACATTATAGGTCTTTTCAAAGTCAACAAAAAGTCAACATTTTGTTTTGAAGATAAATTGAGCATGGAAACTCCAATTGATATGAAACCAAAGAGGTTGGTTAGAGGACTCTTAGAGCTTTCCAAAAAGTCCAAGAATACTCAAAAATGTGGAAAATTGAGCAAAATACACCTTGTGCAAGTTGGGCAATTTTGAAGAAGTGCACAAAGTGAGATACTTGTAAAAATCAAAATTTTTGCAAATGGGCCTAGTTTTTCTTCATTCAAACTTGTTCCTTATACAATTTGGAACATCCAAGCCCAATCCCACGAATTTTTACTTTATTTTTCTATTTAATTTGGATTTTATTCATTTAAATACAAATTAAATTCAAAAATAAGGTATAAAATCAAAATTAATTGCAAAATTGATTTTTCTCTCATCCATGAGATCCAAGCAACCCAAGAAAGCTAGCAAATTTCGAAATTTGATTTGATTTGGCAAGAAATTGAAGAAATTGGATCAAATAAGGAAGATTTGATTTTGCACAAAATCAAATATTTTTCACATTGATTAACCATTATTTGTTCCTCAAATCAGTTCAAATTCCATCCAATATAAATATACAAGGCATATCACATGAATTAGAACAGAAAAATTGCTTGGAGGAACCCTAACCTAACTCAAAAAAATCGTGCCTCTCAAGTAACTAGCAGCCCTTGTTCCAGCTTGTTTCAATTGGGTTTGAGGATCCAAACACGTTCCTTGACATCCCTTGAAGCATCCCAGACCTTTACATTGTCCAAAAACATCAAGAATTGCAAGAACACGATTTCGGTTTGTCAAACTTTTTCCAAAATAGATTTCCATTATTCATGCATTTTTAACATGTTTTGTTGTTGTTTTTGTGATTAGAACGAAGCTTGGAAGCTTTCTGGGTGGTTTGATTGAATTTCCATGGCCTAGAACACGAATCACCATTGCTAGGGTTTTCGGTTTCAAATTAGGGCTTCTTTAAAATGGATAAATTGGACCGAAAGACCACCACCATCGTGTTTAGAATTCAATTTGCAATCGATTCATGTACTCACAATTAATTTATATTACGTGTATGAGATTTTGGAAAATGCAGGGACTATAGCGTCGCACTGAGGCCGACACTATCTTTTCAAAAATTCAAAACGAAGAAGATGAAGGTTGGCGCGTGATTGGGGCAATCAGGAGATGACACCCGTTTACAAACCATTCGCTCCGTTTCCATAACACGTGTGCACTCTGGTTCGGTTGGTAAAGGCGTGGGGTTGTGAAGGCAAGGTCCTGAGTTCGATTCCCAACCATGGCAAAGTGATTTTTACATGTTTTGCAATTTTTTCTATTTTCTTATTTTCTTTAATATTTTAATATTAATTTAATTTATCTTTCATAATTTTTATCATGCAATTAAAAAACAACAAAAATATTTATTTTTTGCATATATGTCAGAAAAATGTTTATTTAATTTTTAAAATTAAAAATATTATTTTTGCATGCATATTTAATTTAATTTCAATTTTGTCATTTAAATCACTTTTAATTGATTTTTAATTATTAAATTAACTCCAAAAAATCCCAAAAAATTATTTTAGCATATTAATGTTATTTCCAGCATGAAAACTTTTTCTCATTCAAAAATTATTATTTTTACTAACATTTTCCTCTTATTCAATCTTCTCGTATTCACAGGTTATCTCGTTTCGGACAATTTTTTATCGTTTTATTTTCATATTATGTAATTGCCTATGGGATGTAATAGTTTAATTAGGACTTTTATTTTCCGCATTTCAAATTACGTATCTGCCCCAAAGCCATGTAATAGCGTAGGATTTACTTTCCGCACTTTATATTTCCGCAATTTAATTTCCGCACCCTATAAACTGCTAGTAATTATGCGTGTATGGCAAGATAAAATTGAACATAGCTCACTCATAATTTCCAAGATAATATATCTGAATCAACACACTCTTTCACACATGCACCCCTTAGGGTAATTCTCTCGTTGCCTTTACGAATTCAAATGGTCAAGTCCCTCGAACGTAGAGGTATTCTAGCACCGTTGCCTACAAACAAATCATCATAGTCCCTTCGATACAAAGATCATAAGACCCACGACGTCGCCTCCGAATACATGATCTTGACCCTCGATTGTCGCCTACGAAAAATGATGATAGTCCCTTCGAATGTGCTAGGATACTTCCTACAAGTTGCTTTCTATGACCATACGATGTCCCTTCGAATGTCCCGCTTACATCCAACAAATAGGGTTACCTACCAACTAATGATATGGATAGAGCTATTCTAAAGGAACGTAAAACAACACGGAAACGACCAATTCTGAGTAGGCAATAAGTCTTTCAGTTGCTTGCTCGAACAAAATGCTTTTCACACCACACACTCTTTTGTCAAAATTCAAACTCTTTTCAAAAACGAAACATTTCCAAACACTTTGTATACATTCCTACATGAATCATTACAAAGTCAAAGCGAAATGCCTTTTCAAAACATTTTTGTCAAACACACATAAAGCACAATTTTAAAGTGATCCAAGAGCAACTAAGAGCCCGTAGATAACTACGGATGGAAAGGGGTGCTAATACCTTCCCTTTTCATAACCTTCTCCCTTACTCAGAATCAAACGAAGGTCTTTTTCTATACTTTTTACCTTCCCTTAATTGGATAAAGGAAAAGTCGGTGGCGACTCTTGCTATCCGCACATTTGTGATACAAAAACCTACAAAGTCAGTTCACCGTATTACAATACGGTGTCATAACATTCTCTTTGATATTAAGTATCTGTTGTCAGGATTTCAAAAAGCACAAAATCAGACACAGAACCACGGTCACTGAAATATTTTAGTATTGGCAACACATAATATTAATATCTCAACATTAGAAAAAATGTCAAGGCAAATGTTACAACATCCGATTTGACATCCTGAACAGATTTATCAAGATGCAAGTGATACTGAATTTAAATTGCATAATAATAAATAACACACAGAGTTGTTAACCCAATTCGGTGCAACTCACCTAACCTGGGACTACTAAGCCATGAAGGAAATCCAGTATCAGTAATATTAATTTTAAGCCTAAACACCATATGTTTACAACTTCTCGCTTAATCCCTACCCAATGCAACTTCTACCTCCTAGATATGAGAAATTGCAATCTCACTCCCTAAATGACCTCAATGATATATAACAGTCAAAATCCTAGTGACTGTATAAAAAAACTCAAGAAGAAGATTATACTTCCTATAAACAGTACTTAGTTAAGACTCTTAACTAAGAACGGTACTTGGTTTTACTTAAAAGCTTCAAACAAGAACAATATTCAACTCATTATCTAAAGGCTTCAGAGCGAGAGTATTATGTCTACCACATGTATCAAAAGATACAAGAGGGATTTACAACTACATAAGAGACTCTTAAAACCTAAGAATCTAAGTTTCCCCTAATTTGCAAATTATGAAAAACTTAATTAAAAGAACTGATACATTAGGTTTAGGTTTTCTCCTTTAAATACATTTCTACAATCCATAGGCATTGAATTCTGCGTCTAAAGTTTTCTTGATCCATTAGCTGAGTGATGCACCAATTATGCAGCAAAATCTCCTTAGATCTTGGAACAAACAATACAAGGTTCCCTAAATTGTTTCAAGGCCCAACTTAGTAAATAATATACAGCTGGAGATATAAAACATGTTCCAGATTAAATTTTCTTGGCCTACCAAATTTCTTGAAATATATCCAAAATGAATATCATAAAATCGAAACAAATCTTCCATGATTTAAAACAGCAGTGCCTGCTGTACCAAACCAAGATCTCATGACATTTGCTTAGACATCTGGCTGAAAACTCATAATAACAAAATTGTTATGAAAATTGATAAGGATGTTGCACCATCTTGACCAACATTATAATAGAACCATGTTTTAGTAAAATAATGTCAATTATAAACAGTTACTACTATAATTCTTCAGTAGTGCAATTCCAAAATTACCACGCATATTCTCAATGTAACTTACACCTCAAGTTATGATGAAAATACTTCCAAATATTTTTAGTCATACCAGACTTATGAGTGTCAACAATTTCCTGTAGCAATATTCATCACACAATGATGACAAAATCAATGAATTTGTCCTACAAGCAAAATAAAATCCTTGTGTATTGATTGTAGTAGCATATCACACTACAATATCATGACTTCCAGTTTGACATTGCACTCTTTTAGTAATCAACCCAATTGAAAAAAATCTTCCTTCAACACTAGTTAATCTTCAAGATATATCATGATTCAATTAGTTCTAATCCAAGTGATCACAATATACTCTAATAATATAATCTTCTTTAGACTTGACCAATAGCGTTTTACTCCAAGACTCACAATCATTGTATATTTTATCTATGAAACAAATAAAGATTACAAACTAAAATAAACTCCAAATAACGAACTCTCTCTTAAAATGCTTTATTAAGAGCTTTCTTATTCAATGCCACCTAGTGCTTTAGAATCTTCCACAATCTTTAGAGTAACAAACTGTTGTGATGATGACAACAATCCAATATCTCGTTTTCATATGGTACATGTTGATGATGTTGCACAAGCACATATATTCTTAATTTAACATCCTAATCCAAAAGGCAGATACAATTATTCACCGTTCATTGCAACTGTCAAGGAATTAGTTGACATTGTTTCTTCAACGAATTTCAAATTCCAAAGTCCCAGTGAGTTTTTTATGCTAAAATCTAAGTGATTTCTATATTCTAAATTAATCTAAAATTTCTTTAATTCTTCTATAGATTGCATGGGGGACCTAAAGGTATTGAGCTTCCATATTTAACATTAAAGTAACTCACAGATGTTGGATTTGAGTGCAAGCATACTATTGAAGAAATGTTTGAGAAAGCTATTCTATCTTGCAAGAAAAAGGGTTCTTTTAAACCATGGAACTAAGAAGATGATTAGTAATAATAAATAAAAAAGGTGTCACTAAACATGATTGGCTTAATATTTGTATTATTTTGTATATGAGCTATAGTAAAGTCTTTTGATGGACATGTTCCAGATTAAATCTTCTTGATCTGCCAAATTTTCTGAAATATATCCAAAATAAATATTATAGAATCAAATCAAATTTGTCAAATTTAAAACAGCAGCATGTGTTGTACCAAACCAAGATCTCATGACATTTGCTTCAATATTTGGCTGAAAAACTCATAACATCAAAATTGTTATGACAATTGATAAGGATGTTGCACCATCTTGACCAGCATTAGAATAGAACTATAATAATAATGTCAATTCTAAATAGTTACTACTATTATTATTGAGTAGCACGATTCCAAAATTACCCCACATATTCTCAATGTAAATTACACCTCAAGTTATGATGAAAATACTTTCAGATCATAGAACAAACAATACAAATTTTCTAACTTGTCTCAAGGAAAAATTTAGTAATTAATATACAGCTGGAGAAATACAACATGTTCCAGATTAACAATATGTTTGATTAAAATTAATAAATAATATGTCACTAGACATGGATTCTTAATATTTGAGGTTGTTAGTGTTTTTAGGTTGGCATTAATATTGGTAAAACTAGGATTTAGTAATGTCATGATAGATGTTATGACATTCAGAGATTGAAGATAAATCCTACCGCTAAGGATGTTAAAAGACAACAGAACGGAAGCTAAAGTCATCGGAAATTCAGAGAAAATACCGATGTCATAATGTATGTTATGACATTCAGTGACATTATGCGTAACTGCTTGTTCTGAGATTTTTCGAAGTTTGTTGAGCTAAATATTGTTTTCCGTTATTAGAAAGCATGCTCACGTGGTTGCTAGGTTAATCTTAATTAAACCTAAATTGGTTGTTGAAAAGACCATGTTTTTAGGATTAAATTAAGTGAACCCTAGCTATCTTTATGGAAGCCCCCAAGTTTGGATCGCTTCTATAAAAGGAAAAGAATCCTTACTCTCTGCGCCTTTGAATGTATTGAAGAGATAGCGACTTGTTTGTGTCTGTTAGGATTTACAGTTGGTATTGTGTAATTCTAGTTTCTCTTGTGAGCCAAGCAACTATCAATTGATAAGTGCATTGGACTAGGATTTCTTGTAAGGGTAGTTTATCACCAAAGCTTTAAAGCACGAGTGTTTGTCTCTTGATAGAAGCGTGAAGCAAGATCAAGATATTTTATTGAAGTGTGTCTTCACAATTCAATTAGTCAATAGGTTGATATCACCGTGATTGAGGGAGTGAGTGGGTACTCGATCTAAGTAGGACTTAGGTTGAAGTTGCATTGGGTAGGTTTTAAGTGAAGGAGATAAACGGTGGTTTATTCTAATTAATTCTACTAATAGTGAATTTCCTCCCGGCTTGGTAGCCCCGGATGTAGGTTTGTTGAACCGAAGGGTGAACAACTTATTGTGTTATTTCGCTTCAGATTTCTGTGTGAATTGTTAACATAGTGTCGATCGTGTCATAAAATTCTCTGTGACATCAAGTATCTGCGCCAGAATTTCAATTGGCATCGAGCGGGCACCGCTTGTTATTTCGGGTGAGATCTAGGATAATAGTTTCGCGTAATGGATAAAGAAGGAGGATTTGGAGGAAGACCACCTATTCGGATGGGTCTAATTATGATTACCGGAAACCTCGTATGGTTGCCTTCTTAAGATCATGGACATTAAGGCTTGGAGAGTCGACAAAGGATGGAAACATCCCACCAAGCTTGAGAAAGATGGGACTCTGTCTTGAAACCCGAGGAGGAATGGAGCAAAGAGGAAGAGGAGCTAGCTCTGGGAACTCTAAAGCATTAAATGCTCTCAATGGTATTGACAGAACATCTTCAGAGGTCCATCAATGTGAGTGGCCAAGGATGTTTGGGACACTCTCGTAACTACTCATGAGGGACATCCAAGGTAAAGATGTCAAGACTTCATATGCTCACTACCAAATTTGAGAATTTGAAGATGAAGGAAGATGAGAATATTCATGAATTTCACATGAATATTTTGAAATTGCCAATGCCTCAGGAGCACTTGGTGAAAAGATGTCAGAAGAGAAGCTGGTGAGAAAGATTCTCAAATCCTTGCCTAAGAGATTTGCAATGAAAGTCACTGCAATAGAGGAGGCTCAAGACATCAGCACCTTGAAGGTTGAAGAACTTATTGGATCCCTTATGACTTTTGAGATGGGAATCAGTGAACTGTTGACAAGAAAACAAGAGCATAGCACTTGTATCCAACATCAAGAAGGATGCAAGGTGTAAGATGAAGAGAAGATATCAAGCTATAGCCATGCTTGGAAGACAGTTCAACAAACCGATCGGGAGGTTGATCCAAAGTCAAGGTCAAATGTCAAGGACATTCCATCGACATTAGCGATCTTATGACTCAGCAGAAGATCCAAGTCAGAGGAAAAAGGAAGTCTAGGCAGTAGAATCCAATGTCATGGATGTGAAGGATTTGGACATATTAAAGCTGAATGTCCTACCTTTCTTAAGAAACAAAAGAGAGGAATGAATGTTACTTGGTCTGATGGTGAATCAAGTAATGATTCTGAAGAGGAATCAGCCAAAATTGTCACTGCATCTTCTAAAAGTGGCAATCCTGATAATGACTCTAGTGATGAGGAAGTGACCTTTGAAGAACTTGCTGATACTTACAAGAAACTGTGTATCAGAAGTGGTGAAGTATGTCAGCAAAATGAAAATGTAAAAGCGATTGAGAAGTTGGAGGCGAAAATGTGGAAGTCGAGAAGAAGGAAAATACAATCACTATAAGTCATCTCAACAAAGGAGATTATAGTGTTGAATTCCAAGCTTGATCACATGACTAAGTCTGTCAAGATGTTGACAAATGGGACTGATAAGCTGGAAGAAATTCTTCAGCTTGGACAAAATGCTAGAAATAAGTGTGGTCTAGGATATGTGGCTGAAAAGGAACCTGTTAGTGACAAGAAAAAGAAGAGGCATGGGAAACCAAAGCCGGGCGGATGTCTAGAAAAGGAAATGTTCCCGGCTCAGACATGTAGGCGCAAAGAAATTTCCTGATAACAGAAGAAGACCAGACCTAATAGGCCAATGTCAAAGCAGATGTCACAACATTGGGGCCAACATCAGGATCATAGAAACATGAATAAGAAGTTTCAAAGATGGAGATGTCACCATTGTGGAAGGTTTGGACACATAAAACCCTTCTGCTATAGGTTACATGGGTACCCTAATCAGACTCCCTATGTTAAGCCTAAGAACATCAAAGTACCCTACACTCAACAGTGGAAGAAGAGGACTGCAGCATTAATAGCACATACCTCTCTCAGAGTGTCTGCCAAGGAAGATTGGTACTTTGACAGTGGGTGTTCCAAGCATATGACTGGTATAAAAACCTTGAATAATGTCAAACCTCACTCTACCACTTTGTTACTTTTGGAGATCGAGCTAAAGGAGAAATCAAAGGTGTTGGAAACTTGACCGCTCCGAGTTCCAAATCTAAATGGAGTGTTCTGGTAAAAGGCTTGCGCTAACCTCATAAGCATAAGTCACTATGTGATATGGGATTTAAAGTCAACTTCACCAGTCCGAATGTCTTGTAATCAATGATAAAGAAGAAGTGGTTATGAGAGAGTCGATCAAAGGACAACCGCTACATATGGGAATCGAGAACACCAACCTCTCTTCTGTGCTCTCTGCACAAGGATGAAAAGGAGGTAAAACTATGGCATCAAAAACTTGGACATCCGCATCTCGTAGGGATGAAAAGATCATCACTATGGAGGTCGCCGAGGGATACCAAAACCCATATTGATGAAGGAAGAGTTTGTGGTGAATGTCAAGTTGGAAAGCAAACCGTAATGTCACACCCAATGTCTAGACATCGACCACTTCCAGTCTGGAGCGCTACATATGGATTTGATGGGGCCTATGCAGTTGAAAGCCTTGGTGGAAGAAGATATGCCTATGTTGTTGTGGATGACTTCTCCGATTTACGGATAAACTTCATCAAGGAAAAATCATGTGTTTGATGTCTTTAAGGAGCTATGCAAAAGACTTCAAAGAGAGAAGGAAAGTCGATTGTCGAATAAGAAGTGATCATGGAAAGGAGTTTGAGAACAAATTTGATGAATTCGCTCCTCGAGGAATTAATCATGAGTTTTCTTCTCCTATAACACCTCAACAAAATGGGTGGTGGAAAGAAAGAATAGGACTATGCAGAATCGCCAAAGCAATGATTCATGCTAAGAAACTTCCTATTCATTTTTGGGTGAAGCTATGAATACTTTGCTATGTTCACAACAGGTCACCCTAAGAAAGGGATCTTCCTCCACCCGTATGAACTATGGAAGGAAGAAAACCAACTGTGAAATATTTCCATGTATTTGGCAAGAAATGCTATATTCGACATATCGTGATCAAAGGAGAAAATGGATTCCAAGAGTGATGAAGGCATTTTTGATACTCCACTAAAGAGAGCATATAGGGTATTCAACCCGTAACCCGGTTATGATGGAGTCTATTAATGTCATTGTTGATGATCATCATCGAAAACAATGTCCCATATGATGTTGAGATATGGTTTGAGACATCACCCAAGTACCGATAAGGAAGATGTACCGATCCTTCTCCTCCAAAATCGAAGGAAGTTAACAAAGATCCTTCCATCAATTCGTAAAGATCATCCAAAGGATCTCATCATTGGGGATCCAACCAAGGTGTCGTTACAAGATCCGAGAAATTGTCTCAAACTCTTGCTTTGTGTCAAAATAGAGCCAAAAATGTCAAAGAAGCTCTAAGTGATGAATTCGATTGGAGCAATGCAAGATGAATTGAACCAGTTCAAGCAACATGAAGTATGGGAATTAGTTCCTAGACCGAAGGAACAAACATCATTGGCACAAAATGGATCTACAAGAACAAGTCCGATGCGAAGGGACCGTCACCGTAAATAAAACTAGACTTGTTGCTCGTGGTTACACTCAGTTGAAGGGATTGACTTTGATGAGACTTTTGCACAGTGGCTAGACGGAATCAATCAGCTTCTTCTAGGGTTGCTTGCATTCAAATTCAAACTATTTCAGATGGATGTGAAAAGTGCCCCTAAATGGCTACTTAAATGAAGAAGTATATGTAGAAACCTAAAGGATTTGTGGATCCAAGTTTCCGATCATGTCTACAAATTAAGGAAAGCCCTATATGGACTAAAGCAAGCTCCTAGGGCCGGTATGAAAGGCTAACCAAGTTCCTTACAATAAAGGCTACGAAAAGGAGGCTTGATAAAACTCTCTTTGTCAAGAATGAAGGAGGAAAGATAATGGTTGCTCAAATTTATGTGGACGACATAGTATTTGGTGGAATGTCGACTCAATGGTGAAACATTTTGCCAATCAAATGCAAGTCGAGTTTGAAATGAGTCTTATGGGAGAGTTGACCTACTTCCGACCGCAAGTCACACAGATGGAAGACTCAACATTCCTTTCACAGAGAAAATATGCAAGGAATATTGTCAAAAGTTTGAATGGAGAATGCCACCATAAAAGGACTCCGCTCCCACACATGTGAAGTTATCCAAGGACTCAAATGGTGAAAAGGTAGATCAAAGTTTGTATAGAAGCATGATAGGAGCTTGTTGTATCTAAACCACAGACCGACATTGCATTCTGTTGGGGTATGTGCAAGATACCAAGTTGAACCTAAAGTGAGTCACATTAACCTGTGAAAAGAATCAAGTATGTAAGTGGAACCTGCAGCTATGGTATTCTATTCCATGGATGTGAACCCATTTTGTCGGTTATTGTGATGCCGTCGGACTGGTAGTCTGATGACAAAAAGTACCTCTGAGGATGCTTCTTCTTGGGAAACAATCTGGTTTCTTGGTTCAAGAAGCAAAATTGTCCTGCGCGAATACATAGCGGTAGTAGCTTGTTCTCAAATGGTCGGATGAAGCAGATGTTGTCGAGTACAATGTCACACAGATGTCATGACATTGTTGTGACAATCTAAGTGCTATTAATATTTCAAAGAATCCTATACAACACAGGACTAAGCATATTGACATAAGACATCACTTCATCGAGACCTTGTGGAGGAGAAAGTGATTAAACCGACCATGTAGTCACCGAACGCAATGGTCGACATTTTACTAAAGCTCTTGATGCTAGTCAATTTGAGAATTTAAGGAGCAAACTGGCATTTGTCAATATGAGGAATTGTAGCAATTAAAATTGCTTACAAAGAGGAGAAGAAATCGTGTATTTCAAATAAATATGAATGGGTCATTTCTTTATTTCCTCTTATTTTTAAAGGTTTCAAGAATATCAAGAGACACCTCCATATAATAACCTCTCTTATTGAAAGTATCATTTCCTCTCACAAGATACTTTCAAATTCTCTCGGCCTCAATATATCTCGTAGAAATATGTCTTCTTCATCCTCTTCATCCCAAGACTGACTGCTCATCTCCCACCATGGTCGAGATTAGGGCAATCTGCAGCCATGAATGTTGAACCCGTGAAGGTCTCCCTCTGCGCTCAATGGCAACCGACTCTAATTAGCATGCACGGAATGATCAAGGCTCTTTGGTAAGACTTCGCCTCATCCTCATCTTCCCCGAGATAAGCAATGGAAGGTACCAAGTATGTAGAAGAAGCCATTGCTAGGATAGTCACCGTAATCCTAGACTAAAATCACATCGTTCGGAATTTGCCTTAATCAAAGGCCCGCTAGCCCTAGTTTAGCTGATGATCCAGATGTCACAAAGGATGTCATGACATCTGATGATCACGTCCAGGCAACTCATGTGGACCCTGATTCTTCTGCTGATTTCCATGCCAAAGCAAAGGGTGGTATTTCTGGTTCTCAAGATGAGAAAATAACCAGAACTGGAACTTCTTCAAAGAAGTATAGAGCTAAATTTGCTGGCTGCTTAAAATGCAAAAGAACACCAATGACCAAGAAAAGGAAAGCTCCTGGACCTGCAAAGTCTGATCAAGCTTCTGGTAATGCTGATGCTGCTGATGATGCTGCTAACAATGAAGATGCCTCTTCAGCAAAGGAGAGCAACTGATTAAGTTGTTGTGTTGCTTCCATTTATCTGTTTTGTTTGTTCACAATTGTCTTTTCTTGTTCGCATTTTTTACTTCATTTTGGATGATTGTAATCATTGTGTTGACAGCTGTGTAACTCTTGTAAAATTCTGCTGGTATTATTTGTTTTTCTTCTGGTACTGATTGTTTAAAAGCTTGAAATGCTTGGGGCACTTGTATTGTTTCCTTTGGCCCTTTATGGCTAAAAAGGGGGAGAAGAACTACTGTATGACAGTAGTATGGGACTTGGGACTTTGGGGAAATTGTATGCCTGTTTAAAATTTTGTATATGGGGCAATTGTGGGAATTGTGGGATTTTTGTATGGGTAGAATTTATCTTCTCTAAGTTCTAGTTACTTGAAGCTTAAGAAAGCTTAGAACTAGTTTATTGTCTTCACGATAGGTACTGATGTGTTAAGTAGTTTTAGCCAAAAATGTGCCAAAGGGGGAGTTTGTTAGTGTTTTTAGGTTGGCATTAATTTTGGTAAAACTAGGATTTAGCAATGTCATGATAGATGTTATGACATTTAGAGATTGAAGATAAATCCTACCTGCTAAGGATGTTAAAAGACACTCAACTCGAAGCTAAAGTCATCGGAAATTCAGAAAACAATCGATGTCATAATGATGTTATGACATTCAATGACATTTCTAACTGCTTGTTCTGAGATTTTTCGTGAAGTTTGTTGAAATGCTAAATATTGTTTTTCGTTATTAGAAAGCATGCTCACGTGGTTGCTAGGTTAATCTTAATTAAACCTAAATTGGTTGTTGAAAAGACCATGTTTTTAGGATTAAATTAAGTGAACCCTAGCTATCTTTATGGAAGCCCAAACGAAGTTTCGGATCGCTTCTATAAAAGGAAAAGAACCCTTACTTGCTGCGCCTTTGAATGTATTGAAGAGATAGCGACTTGTGTTTGTGTCCGTTAGGATTTGTAACATTGGTATTGTGTAATTCTAGTTTCTCTTGTGAGCCAAGCAACTATCAATTGATAAGTGCATTGGACTAGGATTTGCTGTAAGGGTAGCTTATCACTCAAAGCTTTAAAGCACGGGTGTTTGTCTCTTGATAGAAGCTGTGAAGCAAGATCAAGATATTTTATTAAAGTGTGTCTTCACAATTCAATTAGTCAATAGGTTGATATCACTGCTGTGATTGAGGGGGAGTGAGTGGGTACTCAGATCTAAGTAGGACTTAGGTTGAAGTTGCATTGGGTATGTTTTAAGTGAAGGAGATAAACTGGTGGTTTATTCTTGAATTAATTCTACTAATAGTGAATTTCCTCCCTGGCTTGGTAGCCCCCAGATGTAGGTTTGTTGAACCGAACTGGGTGAACAACTTATTGTGTTATTTACTGCTTTATGTATTTACTGTGTGAATTGTTAACATAGTGTCAGATACTGTGTCATAACATTCTCTGTGACATCAAGTATCTGCTGCCAGGAATTTCAGAGGTGTTTACTATTTGAACACATAAGTTTGTAAAGTTATCATTAAAAAAAAGTGATAAATTGATTTGGAGTGAATTGATTATGTAAAATTGATTTTGAATAAAAGTGAGTTGAAGGTAAAGTTATTTATATATGTTTAGATAATTTTTTGCAAAAGTATGTTGAATAATAAATTTCTATGTAAAATAAAGCATGTTTAAACTCAAAAGTTAAAAATAATAGTATTAATTCCAAATAACATAATCAATTTTACTCGAGAGAAATCAAACATATCAAAATTAATCCTATAGATCCATAAACTATAAAATTTTGTCACTTACAACACATGTTAATACTGATGAGCCAACATCAGAACACAATATCAAGACATATGTTGTGACATCTGTTCCTGATACAGAATAATATTAAACTGTAAAATAAATTGTAAAATGATAAATAACACATGAGATTGTTAACCTAGTTCAGTACAACATCACCTACTCAGGAATTAAGCAGGAAAATCTCCTTAAATCTTGGAACAAAACATCAAGTTTCCTAAATTGTCTCGACATCCAATTTTAGAATCTTGTGTACAAATGGAGATTAGATCACTTGTTCCATATTAATTCTTCTAGTCCAGTGAAATATATTGAGATATATCTAAAATAAATATCAGAAAATCAAATAAGATATGTCAATTTTTAAAGCAACATGTACTGATGTTTTTGTTCAGCATGTCACAACATCTGGCAGAATGCATGTCTTCAATGAAACCTTCACACTCTGCTATAGAAGTTAGATCAAGATGTTATGACATCTTGATAAAAATTTGTCATTGTTATACTCAAAATTTTCCCTCCTATTTTTCAAGTCAATACACATCTTTATACTCAATAGTTCTTCAAGGGTTGACCCGATGAACCCTCTCCTAAACAATCAACCCACAACTAGGGTTTTGATTCTCTCAAGTCAAAAATGGTTTCTATTGCCTCAAGTGAGCATCATGTCTCCTCACATGTTTCAAAGCATCACCATGTCAAGTTTCAAGCCTCATAGCTCAACTTTGCTCAGTCAATTACTCAGATGGTTGAAAATTAGTTGCATTGGACAAAACGTCAACTGTGGTCAACATACAATCAAACTTCATCATTTTTGGTCAACATCAAGATTATGAAGTCACATTCATCATTTGATCAAGGTTTGATCATGATTCATCAAGAAAGTTCAAAGAATTGATCAAAAGTCAAAGACTCTAACTTAGGGTTGTTGATAAAAAGTCAACAGAACTTTGACCAGGCATAACTTTGACATACTTCATCAAAAAATTTTCCACCATATCTCATTTTGAAGGGAATTCAATTCTTACAACTTTGTGTCTCACAAGCGTTTCCCAAAAATGCTTCATTTGAAAGATATGGTTCAAGACATTATTGGTTCTTCTAGAAGTCAACAAATAGTCATCTTTTCGAATGAAGTGTATATGAACATGGAAGCTTAAATGAATATGAAACCAAAAGGAGAATTTAGAGGACACCTTGAGCT
Source organism: Vicia sativa (assembly GCA_021764765.1). NCBI lineage: Eukaryota > Viridiplantae > Streptophyta > Magnoliopsida > Fabales > Fabaceae > Vicia > Vicia sativa. The sequence continues at coordinate 282,642,599 of CM038793.1, read as the reverse complement.
TTTTAAAAAGTCTAAGAACACTCTCAAATGATAAAAATTGAGCAAGATATGGTTTGTGCAAGTTTGGAAATTTTGAAGAAGTGCATGAATAAAATATTAATCAATTTTGATTTTTTTCCAAATGGGCTTATGTTTTCATGATTCAAGCTTGTTTATGACATTATCCATGACCTATAACCCCAGCCACACGCCAAATAGCTTTTTTATTTCTTTATTTTTGAATTAATTCATTAAAATTCAAGTTTAATTAACATAAAATATAAAACAAGAAGGATGCATGGAAGGCCTTGGACTTTAGAGTCTTGAGGACCAAGAAAGCCTATGATAGCTGGCTAAAACGCAAAAGAGCTGATTGATAGAAGATTGGCCAATTTTTGTAAATATTGCATTTGATTTTCAATCAAACATATTTCAATGAATGCAATATGAAATTCCTGGAAGCAGATACGTGATATCACAGAGAATGTTATGACACAGTATCTGACACTCTGTTAACAATTCACACAGTTAATTGAAACAGCAGTAAAGAACACAATCAATTGTTTACCCAGTTCAGTGTGTAACTACACCTACATCTGGGGGCTACCAAGCCAGGGAAGAAATTCACTATTAGTAGTATTAATTCAAGAATAAACCAACCAGTTTGTCTCCTTCACTTAAAGCCTACCCAATGCAACTTCAATCTAAGTCCTACTTAGACCTGAGTTCCTACTCACTCCCCCTCAATCACAGCAGTGATATAAACCTATTGTTTAATATAATTGTGAAGACACTCTTCAATAAACATACTTGATTTGCTTCAAATCTTTAATCAAGAGACACAACACTCGTGCTTCAGAGCTTTGAGTGATAAACAACCCTTACAACCAAATCCTAGTCCAAGGCACTTATCAAATGATAATTTCTTGGCTCACAAGAGTAACTATAATACACAAATAAACAACCTGCTACATCTTCAATATAGTCCAAAAAGCGTAGCAGCAGAGTAAGGGTTCTTTTCCTACTATAGAAGCAGTCCTGTAACTTCAGTTTTGGGCTTCCATAATTATAGCTAGGGTTCACTTAATTTAACCTAAAGACTTAGTCTTTTTTAACAAACCAATTTAGGGTTAACTAAGATTAACCACAGAGCCACGTGAGCATGTGATCCAATTACATAAATCATAATAAAAACAGCTCAACAGAAATCCTGAAAAGTCTCAGGAAAAGTGAATCTGCAGAACAGCAAATGTCACACAGAATGTCATAAAATTGGTTATGACATCAATCATTCTTCTACAGAATTCCAGCACATCAGTTAACTTTCAGTCTGAGCTATACTTGAATTATTCTTCTTTTGCAGAATTTATCTTCAACTCTGAATGTCATGACATCATTCAAGACATTGTCATATCCTAGTTTTACCAAAAATTAATGCCAACATAAAAACACTTACACAATATATTTTCTCTCAAAGTTTTGACCTAATTCACTCCTTATAAATATCAAATCGAGACCACAAGCAAGGGACACGGATGACTGGCCTCAAGAACCCTAGAAATCTTTCCAAAAATTTGCAAGTTTAGGACAAACTCGAGCTTCACTTTGCAGCCATTCTAAATCAATTTCAAGCACTTAATCAATCTCATGAGGTGTTCAGGAATTGATCCAAGTCCTTACACGAGTTAAAGCATCTAGAATTCACTTTCCCAAGTGCACCAGTTTGGTAAAGGTTTTTAAATTTCAAACTCAAAATCTATGCCGTTTAAAATGTTTCGATGCATGTATGTGTGTTCATACTGATGTTTGTGAATGTTTGGATCCATCGTTTGTGGTATTTGACGCAGGAATCATGTTATGCCATTGTTAGGGCATGAAGATTTTGCTTCGTCGTATTCATGGCTACAGGCCGATTCAGACAAAACTGACCACACCATTGGATTCATAGCATGTTAATTAATAGATCTGGGTTATTTGTTTTTGTTTTTTGATGCATTTTCACAGGTTTTAGAAAATCTCCCATCAGAGAAGGTGATCGGAGCACAACTCCGGCGCCTCTGACCTTCTTTGATCGGCGAGGACTAGGGCAACGCAGACGTGGCGTTATGTGATTTGTCCAATTATACTCCATGGGTCCCACGCGCGATTGGCTTTTGGAAATCAAAAATTAGGAATTAAATTTCCGTTATATATTTATCAAAGCACGTACATTATTGGATGTATAGCCACCCCAGTGGCAAGCCATGCGCGCATTAAGTCTCTTCCTCTCTCAAGGCGTGGGTTCGATCCATGCCTTTTGCAATTTTTCATATTTTGGACCAATGACCTTAAGGTCATAGGTTCAAACCTTGGCAAGGCCAAATCATTTTTTTAGCACTGGTTTTCTAATTCTTTTTAATTTTTTCTTATTTTTTTTCTTTTCCAAAATTATTTTTAAATACAATAAAAACCCTAAAAAATATTTTTATTTTAGATATACGTTTAAAAAATGTTTAATTAATTTTAGACACAAAAATATTTTATTTTTCTCTTCACTTGTAATTATTAGGTTTTTTCTAATCAAAATCGATTTCAAAAATTACTAAAAATATTTTTTACTTTTAATTAGGGTTTAGGATACTCATGTCTCCATTCAAATATTTTTCTCTTATTTATTCATGATTTATTCTCATTTAAATTCTAGAAAACAACGTATAGATCGCAACGTTATTTTTGTAATATCGTAGATTTAATTTTTCGCATTTACTTTTCGCACCTGCTATGTAACTGTTCCAAAGCTTTGTAATAGCGTATGGTTCATTTTCCGCACTTTTACTTTCTGCACTCTCCTATAAACTGTTTATAAACGGCTTAGATGTATGCTAATAAGATTGCATGGCAAGAATTAAAATCAATCATAGATCACCTTAACAATCAAGATAAAATATCTGAATCAAACACACTCTTCACACTTGCATCCCCCCTTACGGTATCCTCTCTTGTTGCCTTTCGGATAAAAATGGTCATGTCCCTCGAACGTAGGGGTACCATTAGTAAAAGTCCCTCGATTCAAAATCATCACAAAGATCATAGTCCCACGATGACCCTCGATGTTGCCTACGAATATATAATACTTTATTCAAAAAATTTTCTCTAGATTGCTTGAGGGACCTAAAGGTCTCGAGCTTCCACATTTAACATCAAAGAAACTCACAGATGCTGGATTTGAGTTCAAACACAGTCTCAAGGAAACGTTGGAGGATGCGATTCAATCTTGCAAGGAAAAGAGCATTCTTTGAACCATCAGATTGACAATATATTTGATCATAATTAATAAATCATATGTCACTAGACAAGGCTTCTTAATATTTGAATTATTTAGTATTTGAACATATAAGTTTGTAAACTTTATAGTTCAAATATGTTTTATTGAGAGTGTGTGTTCTATTCTATCTTCCTTCCAGTGTGACTTTTGATCCGATGGAGGCATTCAACTTGGCTAGAGCTCTAGTTTGAACTCTTTCGAATTGTAGCTCTTAGTAGGTGTCGGTTTTAGAGTTTGGATTGTGGTTGTTTATTTGTTATTTACACTTTATTACTTTCTCTTGCATTGGTTCTGTTGGTGTTTTTGGTATATTTTGTGCTATTGTTTTTTGGTATATTTTGTATTATTATTATTTTACCTTTAAAAAAAAGGGATAATACCATAATGCTATTAGATGAAAAGCTAACCGAAAATATTATTTTCTATTACCATGTCATCGATTTACTAAGATAAAAATTTTATGTCAGGAAAATGTTAGTTTCTTCTACATCCTCTACACTAATATAAAAATCTCTAAATACAATATCAATATAGGGGGACCATGAATGCCAAGAGCAACAAGGAGACTCTAAATCACGAACCAAAATTTTAAGGAGTTGGTGAGTGGGTATAAACTATGATAATAGCATCATTCTACCCATTCTCGCTAAGTTGAACCATGACTCTGATATCAATTGTAAGGGAGTCTAGGGAGCATAAAAAATGTCTATGGGCTAAATTTCAAGATCTTAGAGACCTTGAATCCACATATCCACTAAATAATTTAAGAAAATAGGAGTATGGGCAGAGTTGTTGAAAAATACCGACATAGAGAAAATTAAAGAACAAAATCATAGACAAAATGACATAATGTGGAAAATCCAAAATCGTAGACAAAACCATAGTCGCTAAAATTTTCTAGTACATGCAACACATGGTAATCCTGATATCTCAAATTCAGAACAATTTTGAGGTAGATGTTATAACATCAGATTTGACATCCTGAACATTTATCAAGATACAAGCGATACTTAAAATAAATTGCATAATAATATATAACACATAGATTTGTTAACCCAATTCAGTGCAACTCACCTACCCTGGGGACTACCAAATCAAGAAGGAAATCCACTATCAGTAGTATTGATTTAAAGCGTAAACAACCTCAATTTACAATTTCTCGCTTAATCCCTACTCAGTGCAACTTCGACCTCCTAGATATGAGAAATCGCCATCTCCTTTCCTAAATTACCTCAGTGATATCTAACAGTCACAATCCCAATGACTGTATAAAGAAAACTCAACAAGAAGATTACATTTCCAATAAATAATACTTAGTTAAGACTCTTAACTAAGAACAATACTTGGTTTTACTTAAAATATTTAACCAAGAACAATACTCAACTCATTATCTAAAGGCTTTTGAGTGAGAATATTATGTCTACTACAAGTATCAAAAGATACAAGGGTGACCGTTGTACCCTAATTTTTGCCCCTAGGATCCCTCATCATCTCATCATCACAATGCATTAAAATCACAAACAAGGGTGGGCTCATTTGGTTGTCCTATTCCTAAGTTTGCTCTCAAGGAATCACCAAGCACCCTAACTGTGTTTTGCATGCGTGATTGATCTGCATTTATTTCATCTCCTAACCTTTGATTAAAATACAAAAAATATTTGTTTTTGTCTTTGTATATTTGTATTTTGTAGGTATCAATCCAAGACATCAGGCGAATGTAAGTTTTTCTGGTGTTTTTTTCCCAAACTTGATTTAAAACCAATTTTTCAAAACAAAGAAGGGTGCAATCGATTTGCACATTGGTGCAATCGATTGCTCACTGCTATTTTTGGCCAATTTTTCAAAACTAAACTTAGTGCAATCGATTTGCACAAGAGTGCAATCGATTGCACTATGCAGAAAAGTAAAAAATTGGGCAATTTTCAAATTTGTGGGCTTGGGCTCCAATTTTTTTTTCTCTTAATTTCTAAATTAATTACTAATTGCTTCACTTTTGGCTCCAAAATCAATTTCCAAGACTAATTATAATTTCCAAACTAAACTCCAAACCACCACTCATTCACAAACCAAAACCTTATAAATAGAGGCCTAAACTCCTAGCATTCATGCATCCATGAAACTCTTTTTCAGTCGATTTTTGAGGGACCTAGAGATTTTTTTTATGTAAACCTCATAAGTTTCATCAAACTCAATGGATCTTGGGTGTTGATAGGGTGAAAACTATAATCCACCAAAATGGATGATTGATTTTGATGATAACTTAATTATTACTTTGATCCAATTCAGGATTTTCTTTCCATCTCGAGTTCCTTGAAAATCAAATAAAACCAGCATTTGCATATCATGCATCATTTCGCATTTCACGGTGTCTCCCAAGTGTCTTATCCATTTTCTACTTCATTCAATCTTCAAGTTGTTGCATCGGTATAACACTCGAGCCAACTCTAAGAAGAAGATGGAGAATCTAGAACAAGAGAATCGTGAGTTGCGCGAAGAGGTTACTTCTTTGAGAGCCGGTATGGCCAACTTCACTGCCATGGTGGAACAGTGGGTGGCTGCTCGGAATCAGCCACTACCTCCCCCGCCTTCTCCTCGTATCATTCCACCTCAACAAACAACCGTTATTTTCCGAGATTCAAGATGTTTGTGTTTCTGCTGTGCTAGTGGTTTCTTACATCCAGCACCGCATGCCTCCTGGTTATCCTTGGGGAATGCCAAAGAATTTCATCCCTGAAGGTTACAATCCTGCTGCTTAAGTGACCTCCTTGGCCCAACCTGTTGTTGTTTCCGCACCTCCTGTGGTGCATACTTCTCCTGTTTTCAACAAAGAGTTTGACAATAATCCGCTTCCTCCTCCGAGTGAAAGCTTAGAATTCTATGATCGAATGGATGGTTTCCATGAACAATTTGACAAGATGCAGAAATAGTTGAAAGCCCTCAAAGGGAAAGAGCTTTTTGGTGATAACGTCAACGATCTGTGCTTGGTTCGTAATGTGAAAATAAATATGACTTTGACTTGATTGATTACAGGGTGACAGACTGACCAATTAAATTTATTTGTCGTTGGGAGTGTAGCGACGTGATTCTCACGTGGCAAGGTTGCGACGTGATATTTACGTCGCTACGTGGCATATAAATATCACAAATTATAACGCACCCCTATCACTATCAAAAACCATTTGCTTTCTTCTTCTTCTTCCTTTCCTTTCCATTCCTTCTCTTCTGCGTTTCATCACTGTAACTTCCCCAAAAAAATTTCCTTCTCCAATTTTTCCTCAAAGAATTCTTGATTTCAATTCCAATATCATATAAGGTAATTATATGTTGTTTAATTTTAATTTTATGTATTCTGTATTTATTTTGGTAATAAAAAATTTAATGAAATTTGTTTTGTTTAAGTTGTAGAATCTTGGAGAAGAACATCAAGGGATATATATACAAGAAAAAAAAAGATTAAGTGAAGGATATACAAGAGATATTTATACAATTTTTTAATATTTTATATGTATTATATTTATTTATATTGTATTCTGTTTATTTCAATTAAAAAAACAATTATTTTTTAAATTTTAGTTATAGGTTAGTATTATAGGTTAGTATTTAAAAACAATTTAAAATTAGCATTTTTTATATGTTAGCAGTATAGGTTAGTATTTAAAAACAATTTAAAATTAGAATTACTTATATGTTAGTGTGTGTGTGTGTGTATATATATATATATATATATATATATATATATATATATATATATATATATATATATATATATATATATATATATATATATATATATAAAAGGAAAATTTAAATATATAGTAAAATAGGATTTCACTAACCTATGTGGAGGATCCAACAGTCCACGTCCCACACAGGCTGCAGGATCCCTCCAGTCCACATCCCACACAGGCTGCAGGATCCCGTGCCCCATGTCCTAGATAGACCGGAGGATCACGCATCCCACATCCTAGACAGACTGTAGGATCTAGCACCCCACGTCCTACACATGTACCTTCACGTGAAGCTGACGATGATGCAGATGTGGTAGCTGATGACATAGATGTAGCTGATCTTCGTGGGAGAGATGATCCGAGTGAGATTCATGTCATTGACGGGAGGTTTTGGATTTGGCCCGAAGGAAGCAAGTAAGTTTCTTATATAAACTTTTATTTAAGTACGTATTCATTTTCATTTTTTGTATAAATTTATAATTAATACTACCTCCGTTCCTATATATAAGAGACAAATCATTTTTTAGATTCATTGAATAATCAATGTATCTAGTCTATAAACTAACTAAATACATTGATTATTCAATGAACCTAAAAAATGAATTGTCTCTTATATATAGGAACGGAGGTAGTATTGTTTATTCAAAATCTTGTTGTTTAATTTCACACCGAGTCGGACTGCAGCCAAGGTTGTTAATTATATAATTCAGCAGATGTATAAATCATTTTGGAGGAACTTTGGCGAGGTTACAAATAAAGAAGAATGGTTTAAAAAATTTAAGGTATTGTTATTTATTTAAGTTGTAAATTTAATTTATTTTTTTAGTATTGTTATTTAAGTGACATTTTCATTATAATTACTTAACTTTTCATTTTAATGTCATACAATATTGTAGGAAAAATGTGTGTGGGATCCGTTGAATGAGAAAATTATGGAAAAAATCTATTATATCAGAACCTCTAGAAGATTTTCTGATATAATGCGACGGGTTAGGAGAATTATGAGCTTCATGGTATCCGTCCTAATTGGATAGGCGTAGAGGTTTTCGGCGAACTTCTTACATATTGGGATTCGCCGGAATTCAAGGCTAAATCAGAAATTTTTAAGAAGATGAGGGCATCCGAAAAGGGGAATGTGTCAATACTGTTGGAAGTATTAGTACTGCGGAGCATGTTCGGCGAATGGTAAAAATTACTAATTTTTTAAGTTATATTTTTATTCATAATATTTTTTACTAATTAATTTTAATTTTATTATTTAGACTAAGGAGTTGGGAAGCGCACAAAGAGAGCTTTTGTAAGTAATTCAATTTATGTTTTTTTTTTAATTTAATAACAAAATTTGTGACGTTATTTTCACGTGGCAATCTATAAATTGTGGCGTGAATATCATGTGACAACTAATAAATTGCCACGTGAAAATCACATGGCAACTCATAAGTTGTGGTGTGAAAATCACGTGACAACTTTTTAATATATTTGAATTTAGTATAATTTAATATATACATATATTAATTTAGTAAAATTTAATATATAAGTAAATATTTTTTTATATTTTATTATTGAATGTATGTGTAGGATGATTATCAGACATTGCTTGCACTTTTTCTGGAACACAATCCTCAATATAGGCCAGCAGAGGGGGAGCCGCTTAATGGTGATGTTGATTTCTATATTTGGAATGAAGTAGTTAATGGAAAAGGGCCTAAGTGAAGTGAGACGCGAAATGGAGGCCTAAATGACGATAATGAGGCAAGAGCATGAGCAACAGTTAGAGATGATGCGGAAGAGGCAATCTGATATGGAGGAGTAGATGAGACGGTTTATGCAAAGTGGTGGAAATCAAAATGTTCCTGATCAATAGTCGGATAATGAAGGAACTGATGATTTTGATCTTGATAATTATCCGGGTGAAGATGCCCCGTGAAAACATTCTATTTAATTTTTTTAAAAATTTGCATTTATGTAAGATATTTATTTTTATCATTTTAAATTATTAATTTATATAAAATTCTATTACATGAATTCATTTTATAAAATTTTATTATTTGAATATATAATAAAATAATATTATTATAATAATTTTAATATATAAATTTATTATATAAATTTTATTATATAAATTTTATTATATAAATTTATCATATATATTTTATTATATAAATTTTATTATATAAATTTTATTATATAAATTTTATTATATAATTTTATTATATAAATTTTATTATATAAATTTTATTATATTATAAAATTTTTATTATATAAATTAATTAATATAAAAAAATAATTACTAAATAATTTTTTTAAAAAATAAACGTTAAAGGTAGCGACGTGAGTTAAATGTCCCAAAGTAATGACATGTTTCTCACGTCACTACTAAAGCTGCTGCATGCTTGCCATTTATGTTCCCTATATAACTATGTTGCGACGTGAATACCATGTCACAACTTTGTGACATAGGAAACACGTCGCAACAAGTTTGACACTTGTTCCCCAGCGACATAATTACCCACGTCGCTGTTTTTGTTTGTGACGTGATTTTCAAGGTTGCCACGTTGCTTTCACGTCGCTAATGAGCATTCTTTTGTAGTATATATATATATATATATATATATATATATATATATATATATATATATATATATTATTGGTTGTATGTATATTAGTAATATGTTGTGTAGTTTGTTCTAAAAAATATGCTAGCTATTTATATATGCTGCCATTTTATTTTTAAAAAAAAGATGTCATTTTATTAAAAATATGTTGTCATATTATTAAAAAATATGTGCACAATACAACACTTTTAACAAAAAGCATTGTCAAAAGTGGAGAATAGACAACGCTTTTATTAAAAAATTCATGCACAAGAAGCACTGGCTAAAGAGGACATTAGAAAGTGGTGTCTAAATGGGAACTATAGAAAACATTTTTAAAGCAAAAAGCGCTGCCTAAAGGATCAAAAGAGCGCTTTTAGAATGAAGAGCTGCCTAAAAAGGACTTAAAATAGAATTAAAAAAGCGTTGCCTAAAAGGGGATAATAGAAAGTGTTTTCTAAGCAAAAAAAATGCAGTCTAAAGGGGCCAATAAAGAGCACTTATAGAATGAAATGCTGCTTAAAGTAGACATATATCAACACTTTTACATTAAAAGAAAGCGCTGGCTATACCTACGATAACAGCAGTATTGGCAGCGCTTTAATGCATTGTCCATTCCAAATAAATACGCTGCCTAATCACTTCGTTGGCGTAATGCTGATTTTGGTTGAATATTGATTTATAGTAATAGATCAATTATTAATATTTGATACATCATTTTCGTTATAGAAAGAAAATTAAAGTTTATCTTAATTTTTTTTTTGCTTTTAACTATTTTAATACAGCAAATGACAATGGAAAAGCTCAAGGCAAGGTTAAGAATAACTTAAGAAGATTGAACAAGAGCATCATGTGCAACGGATCAAATCATATTGTTAATATGATTGCGTTGTAGTTGAAAAGATTTCATGTAAATCCTTTTTTCAATCATCTCTTTCAAAAATTACTGTCTTTTATACTATCTCTTTAATTATTTTCTTAATTTTTTTATTAAGATTTATAATAATTGATTGATTCACATGAGTCTTGAGTATTTATTTATTAATTATTTTATTATTATTTTAATTGATGATAACTGTATCCCGTGTATAGTATTTGTATTAGAAAGATTTACAATATCTGAAAATGAATGAGAAAAAATGTTTTGGCTGATTTTTGTTGAATATTGATTTGCAGTAATAGATCAGTTATTTATATTTAATGCACCATGTTCCTTATAGAAAGAAAAAAAATTATTGACTTCTAAATTTCTTTTGCTTTTTTATCTGTTGACTTTTTTATTATTATTCCAAATATATTCTTTTATATGAATTATTAAAATTTTAAGGTATGATTATAAGAAAAAATTTAACATATGATACTAATAGTATATAATACTGATAATACAATGAGGTAGACAATGAACCTTTTAATATTAGACAATTAAGTTAGATAAATTATCCAAATTTTTTAAATGGATAGATAAGAATTTGACTAATAAAAAATAAAACAGTAAAATTAATCAGGTCTAGCCCCACCATGTGTATGGTCTTGTTATAAAAAGTAAACACGACATTCCAAATATCTATCCTTACTTGCCCATGGAAAATTTTACGTAATTAAGTTCTAGAAAGTCATTCAACCTTACTATTAATAGTAAGTCCAAGTTTCAACTCAGATAGATAACGCGTCATTCATTCACACTTGTATGCGGGAACAAACTTTTAGAACAAAATATTTATTCCATGTTTCAACAATGATATTTGTTTATTTAATACACAACAATGATGGAGTATTTGTTTACTTTTTTAGGAATATATAATGGGAAAGGAGAAATATTGATATTATAATATTCGACCGACAACAGTGGATGTGCGTATATATTAAAACTAAAGAATTAAACCTGCAAAGTAAAATATTAATCTACAAAAGTTCGAACCATGTGCATACAAGTGAGCTTTATTACAAACTAAGCTAGCCATCTTTCAATAATTAATCACCATGCTATAAATTATTTTTATAATTTTAATTTTTTTAATTAACACATGGATGTACATGTCTGCGGGAATTAATATATAATAAACAATGAAGTAGTAGCTCTTTGTTGAAAGTCTTGGAAACTAAAAGTCATATTGAATTTGACAGGCTATCTTGTTTTCTTTATAATATACAAACTTATCTCTTTGAAAGTAATAACCAAACACATTGAATGTGTCTATATATATATTTGTATGTGACCATCAACATTCATCAACATTCATACAGAGCTTACAAAAACATTCATACAGAACTAGCAAAAACATTCATACAGAACTAACAAAAGTGCAATAATGGCAGAAGGAAAAGGAAGAGTTTGTGTGACAGGAGGTACAGGATTTATTGGTTCATGGATTATCAAGAAACTCCTTGAAGATGGTTACAGTGTTAATACAACTGTTAGAGCTGATCCAGGTAAAATATTAATTTGTTGTACTATACTTTTAATACTAATTTTCATTAAAAGATAGATATGTAACCAAGACTATGTAAATTGCAGAGAAAAGAGAGATCTTAGCTTTCTCACAGATCTTCCAGGTGCATCTGAAAACTAAAATTTTTCAACGCTGATCTTGACGATCCAGAAAGTTTCAATGAAGCAATTGAAGGGTGTGTTGGAATATTCCACACAGCAGCTTCGGTTGATTTTGAAGAGAAAGAACCAGAAGAGATAGTCACGAAAAGAAGCATTGATGGAGCTTTAGGAATTCTAAAAGCATGCAAAACTCTAAGACATTGAAGAGAGTTGTTTACACTTCAAGTGCTTCTGCTGTTTACTGTCAAGACAAAGAAAAGAAAAAGATGAAATGGACGAAAGTTATTGGAGTGATATAGACATTCTTAGAAATCATAAACCATTTGGCTGGGCTTATTCAGTTTCTAAGACACAAGCGGAGAAAGCTGTTCTTGAGTATGGAAAACAAAATGGGTTGGATATTGTGACTGTTATACCAACTATTGTTGTTGGACCCTTCATTTGTCCTAAGCTCCCTACCTCTGTATATGGTGTACTACCTTACTTATTTGGTAATACTGACAACAGTCCAATATCTCGTTTCCATATAGTGCATGTTGATGATATTGCACGGGCACATATATTCTTACTTGAACATCCTAATCCAGAAGGGAGATATAATTGTTCACCATTCCTTGCAACTGTTGAGGAAGTTGTTGACATCGTTTCTTCAAAGCATCCTGAATTTCAAATTCCAAAGTCCAAGTGAGTTTTTTTTTCTATATGCTAAATTAATGTGAACTTTCTTTTATTGTTACTAATACTTTGTTCAATTTTTTTCTCTAGATTGCTTGAGGGACCTAAAGGTCTCGAGCTTCCACATCTAACATCAAAGAAACTCACAGATGCTGGATTTGAGTTCAAACACAGCCTCGAGGAAACGTTGGAGGATGCCATTCAATCTTGCAAGGAAAAGAGCATTCTTTGAACCATCGGATTAACAATATGTTTTATCATAATTAATAAATAAGATGTCATTAAACATGGCTTACTAGAGTTCTAGTTTGAACTTTTTCGAAGTGTAGCTCTTAGTGGGCGTCGGTTCCGAATTTGGATTGTGGTTGCTTATTTGTTATTTACACTTTATTTATCTCTCTCTCTCTCTCTCGTATTTGGTTATTTACACTTTATTTGTCTCTCTCTTTCCAACCTAAATCTTAAGGCGTTAGGTGAAAGAATATAATCTATTATAAAAATAACATTCTATCCATTTCCGCAAAGTTGAACCATGACTCTAATACCAATAATAAGAGAGTCTAGAGACTGCTGAAAGTGTCTATAGGCACAATTTCAAGATCCCAGAGACGTTGAACCCACATTTCCACTAAAACTCTTAAGGAAATAAGAGTATAGGCCAGAGTTGTTGAAAATTACCGACATAGGGAAAATTAAAGAACAAAATCAGAGACAAAACTAGAGTTGTTAAATGTGTTTAAGACTCTAACGAGTATAGTGATTTGCGAATTCGAGGAAGAGTTGTTGTTATATAAGGAATTGAGCGAAGCGTAGTATAGTAATGGAATCGAGCGTGATGCAGTGGAAGTGAAATTATGTCGTTTCAAGAGATGTGTGACAGACTGAGATCAGAGTAACGCAACAGATGAAAGGAGGACTAGATAAGCTGGTAGTAGGTGTAAAAGGGATACTTGTGACAAGTGTTGAGTGGAACGAAAGAATAGAATACTGCAAGAAATTGCCCGAACCATGATTAACGAAACTAATATGGATAAATACTTCTGGGAAGAAGAAGTGAACACGACATGCTATATTCAGAATATAATCTCTATAAGACCATTTCTTGAAAAAACTCCTTATGAATTATGGACGAACAGAAAACCCAACATTTCATATTTCCATCCTTTTTGATGTACTTGCTATATTCTGAATACTAAAGATCATCTAAACAAGTTTGATTCTAAGTCACAAAAGTGTATTCTGCTTGGATATTCTGAACGCTCAAAAGGCTATAGAGTATACAATACAAAAACTCTGATTGTTGAAGAATCAATCAAAGTCATATTTAATGATAGGCTTGGCCATCAAAAGCCAAAGCAGACTGAAAATTCTGCAGGTACAGAAGTTCAACTAATAAACTCTGAAGGGTCAGAAGCAAAGGACATCTCAGAAGATCCTCCTATTGGAAATGCTCTAGACAACTTAAGAATTGCAGAGGAACCCTCACAGAAAATATTTCCTAGAATCATATCAGCACATCCAGAAGATATGATTATTAGAAAGAAAGACGACCCCATAAGAATAAGATCCTCTCTCAGAAACAATGAAGAATCACTGTTTGGATTAGTTTCTCTTATTGAACCAACCTCAATAGATGAAGCTCTTCAAGATAATGACTAGATTATAGCTATGCAAGAAGAACTTAATCAATTTACCAAAAATAATGTGTAAGATCTAGTTCCAAGACCTCAAGGATTCAATATCATTGGAACAAAATGGGTATTCATAAACAAGTTAAATGAACAAGGAGAAGTTTTCAAAAATAAGGCACGACTAGTTGCACAAGGCTATAGTCAATAAGATGGAATTGATTATTTAATGAAACCATTGCCCCAGTCGCTAGGTTAGAATCTGTTATATTACTAATTTCTTTTGTTGTTCAAAATAACGGCACTTTATATCAAATGGATGTTAAGAGTGCATTTTTAAATGGTTACATAGAAGAAGAAGTGTCTGTCCATCAACCTCATGGTTTTGAAGATTCAAAATCTCCAGAACATGTTTTTAAATTGAAAAATCTCTATACGGTCTGAAACAAGCTCCTAGAGCTTGGTATGAACGTCTGAGTAACTTTCTTTTAGAAAAGAATTTTACCAGAGGGAAAGTGGACACAAACTTATTTTGAAAATCATTTAAAAATGATATTTAATTTGTCAAATATATGTAGATGATATTATTTTTGGAACTTCAAATCTCTCTCTTGGAAGAGAATTTGCTAAGTTTATGCAGGTAGAATTTGAAATGAGCATGTTGGGAGAACTTAAATTCTTTATGGGAATACAAATAAATCATACTCTAGAAGGTACTTACATACATCAAGCAAAGTATGTTAAAGAACTTCTAAATAAATTCCAGTTATCAGAAAGTAAAGAAGCGAAGACACCAATGCATCCTACATGCATTCTAGGAAAAGATGAGGTAGGTAAGAAAGTAAATAAGAAACTCTACAGACGTATGATTGGATCTCTTCTTTACAAGACTACGTATAGACCAGATATATTATTCAGTGTTTCTTTATGTGCAACATTTCAATCATATCCTAGAGAATATCACTTAACTGTTGTTAAGCGAATTTTGAGGCATCTGAAAGGTACTACTAATGTTGGACTGTTTTACAGAAGATCCAAATATTTTAACTTAGTAGGTTATTGTGATGCTGATTTTGCTGGAGATAGAAAAGAATGTAAAAGTACCTCTGGATGCTGTCATTTTCTAGGTGAAAATCTGATATCATGGTACAAGAAGAAGCAAGCCACAATTACACTATCAACAACAGAAGCAAAATATATAGCTGTTGCAGGTTGTAGCACTCAGATGCTCCAGAAGAAAAGTCAGCTAGAAGATTATCACCTCTATGAGCATAATATCCCTATCTGCTATGATAATACTTCTTCTATTTGTCTTTCAAAAATCCTATCTTACATTCTAAGGAAAAACATATAGAAATTAATCATCATTTCATAAGGGACAATATTAACAAAGGTATCTTAAGTTTAACCTTTGTAGACACAGACCATCAATGGGCTGATATCTTAACTAAACCACTTTCTGAAGATAGATTTAAATTCATTCCTAAGAATATCAATATGGAATTTTGTCCTTAATGAAATTATTTTTAATTAATATTGTCAGAAGTTCTGTTCTTAAATGAATTTTCTGGTTAACAACTCTTCTGAAGTTAAAAGAGAAGTTAAATCAGAAACCATATATAAAGTTCTGAAATATTTTCTAATGTTTCACTACAAATATGGTACAGAAGTTCATTACATAAAACAACTGTAACGTACTAACCCTAGAAGTTGCACACGCATTCAAAAATTCTAAAAGGTCACGCATGCGTGAAAGCTATTGAGACGTTGTTCCTAGGTAACTGTTCAAATATTTTCAAAATATCACGCAATCCCTCAACGTCAGACTCTATTAAATGTTTATGATGATTAGTTTTTCAAAAAAAAACTTTATTATGTCAAAATTAAATTTTCAATTGCATACACTTTCTCTATAAATACATCTCCAAAATTTCTTTCTCACTTTTCACTATCACTCATTCCAAACGTTTATGCATTTCTGCATTCTCTTATCTCTCTTCAAGAATCCTAAATGTTCAAAAATGGCTACATCTTCATCTTCTTCTTCTCATCAAGACACCACTGTTACAACAAACAACACTCAACAATCTGAGAAGTACATAACTCCAAAAAGAACGACGTTGATTCCTGCTGATAGCTTGGAAGTTGTATGATAACTAATGGTTGATTTGGAAAACCTAAGAGAAAATGGCTTTGATTTTTTTCCAGCGGTAAAATTTCAAGGATGGAACAACTTCTTTGATCGTCTGATTGGGCCTGTGTTCCCATACCTTGTTAAGGAATTTTGGATTCACGCCATTTCTACCCCTAAAGTAATTTTGTCGTTTGTTATGGGAAAAGAAATCTTTATTACTGAAAACCACATCAAAAGATTGATAGATTTTGAAGGACAAGGAGTTACAAGTGTTCCTGTTGGAAGAATATATATGTCCACAATATATGCTGAAATCTTTACTTCTGGAAAAGCCTCAAACATGATTAAAGATTTGAAGAATCAATACAAGATCTGGGCAAAGATTATTCACAGTTGTATTCATCACAGGAAGGAAACCAGTTCTCCTGAATACATAAATGTAGATCAACAATACCTGCTGTTCTGCCTTGGAAAAAATGTCAAAATTGATTTTCCTTACCTTCTCTTCAATTATCTGTTGACGCATGTTAAGGAAACCAGGGAAGAAGAAAGAAGAAAACATCCCAAGTCCAAAAGAAATTGGATACCTCTGGCAAGATTGATATCATATATTCTAACAAAGAATGGTCTGATAGCTCATTTAGAGGACGCCAATTTACTTGGAGAATTGAACCCCATCTATGGTAAAGCTCGACTGGAAAAAACTGAAAAGGAAGATCATTGACAAACTTCTGGTTAAACCCACTCCTTACGTCTCAGCATCTTTCACTACAAGGAAAATCCCTCTAAAAGATTTTCCTTTGTTCAACTCTTGCGATCATCATGAAATTATTCTGAATTTCATTGAAGCATGCAAAAAGGATGGCACTCCAATTGATCCAGCATGGCTTCAAGGAAGAAATGAACCATGTCCAAATGTATACATCAAGAAGACGAAGAAAAGAAAAGCAGCAGGAGAGGGTACTTCTACAAGACCTCACAAATCTCATAAGAAGAAGCTGAAGAAGACTTCAGGTAAATCTTCTAACACCATCTATGTTGTAGGCTCTATAAATATAGTAACATCTTCTGCACTCCCCACTCAAACTTATATTCCTCTTGAACCACAAACTCTAGGAAACGTATAAGTAGACATTGACCTCACCGTTCCATCAGACCTTCAGGAAATTAACCCACAAATTGCTCAAGTATTATCTGATATAGATAATTTTGATGTGTCCAATACAGAAGTTCCACGACAAACAACTCAAACACTATAATCACCACTCACCACACCACAAAGTTCTCAATAGGAAATCCTTGTTCCTTCTCCCCACCAAACTAATCCAAATGTTTCTTCTAAAACTCCATTTCCATCAACCCCCATCAGACCTTTGTCACCAACATCTTCTGAATGGAATGACGGATCATGGAGATTACCATGAATCAATGTGCCTCTGAACATACAACCTTTTTCCTTCATTATTCCACCCACCAATATTTTTGTTGTGAATAAGTCTCTAGAACTTATTCCTACTTCATCTTCAGAGCATACCATCATTACCATCTCTCCAAAACTTACACCACCTCACTCCCCAGAACATACCTTCAATCCATCTTCATCAGAACCTCAACACCTTCAAAATCATGAAACATCTAACTTTCTGAGGACTGTAGTTGATCTTGAATCACTACATTACCTGAAAAATAAGTCTGAAAAGAAAGTTGTTCCAAAACCTACCCCAAAACCTGTTCAAACAGATGTTAATATACTTTTGCAAAATTTTGAAACAGCGATGCAAGGTTGGATAGAAGTGCTGAAGGAAGACTGTGCCAACAACCTGAAACCAACTACATCAGATGTTCTATGGAACACATTTAGAAGGAGATTAAACTCTGAATCCCTTAAGCTCAAAGAAATGTGCTACTCTCATGTTCATGAGAAATTCACTAAGTATATGAATTTCTTCGAGACAGAAGTTGTGGATATCTGGAATAAAAAGCCTCTTATGCAGCGAGACACTGCTCTATGGAAACCATCTTTTGAAATTAGGGATATCTACGAAGATGAATGTGTTGATATATCCGATTCAGAAGTCGCTGAACAAAACCCCTTGGCAATGGTTTTGTATCGACAACCTTCTGCCTTTGGTGTTGAAGATACTTCTAAGAAAGTTCCAACACTTCTGATCGATATTGGAAAATTATTCTCAAGTGTTGTCTGTTCTGAAGTTGCTCTTTCTACTTCTAAGATTGTCTCATCTGAAGATGCTTCACCTTCTGCTCCAACTTCTCTTGTGTTGGAAACTCTAAAAGAGTTGAAGAAAGAAAATGATGTTATTTGTAAATGTCTGGACAAGCAAGATGAGACCAACAAGGAGATCAGAACTTGGATGGTGAAGCAAGAAAAATCTTCTTCTAAGATCAAGAGTTTTCTACTTTCTATAGTCTCTCGTCAATCTTAGTCTCTATTTTTTTTTAAACTTATGTGCATCTGTTTTGATTTTTTTAAAACCTCTGTAAATGTATGTTTTGACCTCATTTATTAACAGTTTGGATTGTTTTAACTTGTCCTTAATTTTTTTTTCGTTTTTTTTATTATGACAAAAAGGGGAGAAACTTGTGATTTTGATATGACTTAATATAACAGTTATTGGGACTAAGTCTCAAACATCTCTAACAAAAATACAAGGGTATTTGCTTCTGAAGTATGCAGGGATATCTAAGCTCTGAAAGGAAAATCTGCAACGAAAAAACTATAAGCTCTAAGCTCTAAAATAAAAAAATTATGAAAAGGTAGCTCTGAAAGAAAGATTTCCTAAGCTCTGAAAGAACAAACTCAGGGAAGTTCTACTGCGTATTTATTTTCTTCTGATTATTTATCTTAGGGGGAGATTATCTATCTCAGGGGGGAGATTATCTATGTCAAGGGGAGATTTTCACATATATAAAAAATTTCTTAATCAAAATCTAAATGTTTTTGTCATCATTAAAATGGGGGAGATTGTTAGAACATAGTTTGGTTCTAATCACATCTTAGAGTTTTGATGATAACAAATGAAATAAATTTTGTATAGTAAATATGATACTGTGATAAGAATATTTTTATTTCAGATGATGTTCTAACTCAAGCACTCTAGAAAGTGAAATATTAACTTACGCTGAGCAGATAAAGAATTAGAAGTTCTAAAGATGAAAAGCAACTTCTAAATACGCACAGTGAAAGCACACTCTGATAGAAGTACGTTGAAAGAAAAATCCGATAGAACAAAAGCTAACAAAGTCTGACAGAAGATAAAGAGAAATGAAGAGTCAAGACAAGTTCTGCTACAGTACCGTTACACATTTAAAGCTAAAACGGTGGAAACACTCAAGTGGAACAAATTTCGAGATTAATTGAAAACACAAAGTACAAGAAGACAAGCAATATTAAATGTGTTCTCACTGTTCAAGATAGCAACGAACAAATTCCTGAAGCTATATATAGAAGATCAATTGTTTAAAGAAATAATGTGTGCTATCCCACCAATGAAATCACGCTTAATTCAAGAAAGAATAGTTTGATTATTGAGTTTACCATTTGTATTGAGCTTAAAACATAGTGAAAAATCACAATTGTGATAAAGCTAATTAGAAGCAATCTGATACACTATTGTTAGAGTTATTTTGTAATTGTTCCTTGAGAGACCAGTTGGGTCAGATTTCTTGAGAGGGATAGGACTAGAGAGTCTTAGAGGAGTTAACCACTTGAAGTTGGCATGTGCAGTGTATTGTTAGCTACAACAGTTGGTTATCCATTTGTAATTAGTTTGATTATTATGGATTAAGTGCTCGTTGAGAGACGCAAAATCACCTTGGCGGTTGTACTGGAGTAGTTTGAGTTTCAAATGAACCAGGATAAAAATATTTGTGTTTCATATTGTTGTTGTACAAAGAAAAAGAAAAACACTTATTCAACCCCCCGCCATTTTTAAGTGTTTTCTAAACCTTCCTCCTATTTCTGAAGACAAAACAAATACGACGCAATTGGAAAATTGTCAGAAGAATGTCTTTCTCCGTCATCGTAGATTGTTAAATTCTAATCATCAATATCGTGGATGGAGAAAAGCATTCAATGATAATCCAGAACACTATAGAGCTCCACCTACATTGACAGGTAAACAATTTTTTTAAAAGGTTAAAAATGTGAGTGTCGCACCCCAAAATTTACCCTCCGAATATTTTGATAACTTTGTGTGGCTCATGTTGCATCATTGCGTTTCATTTACTAAATTTAATTATTTCGGTTGTCAAGCTTTTCAAAAATATGGAATTTGGTTGTATTGGCAATTGGTCCAAGGGGCTCTCATATTCACTTAAGGTTAGGATTCTTGATCACTGCGATATTCTCCGTGTCGAGCTATAAGATTGTAAACTCAGGCGTTCATCCTGTGCTTGTCATCATCACTTTTTGGATTCCTTTGAAAATGCACGGATCCAAAGATGTGAATTACCTGGTAATTCTTGGATGCATCCCCGTGTGTTCACTTGAATCAGATTAAAGTTTTGAGCAAGATCATCATTTGGTTTATGATTAAAGTTTCTCATGCGTGCGTATGTTTGTTGATGTTTTATCTACCAATGGAAGTTTGGTTAAGAATCAGGACAAATATTATTTCCTCAAGGGCATTACTTGACAAGATTTGGATTCATTGATTGAGTTTCAAAAGTGGCTACTGTAATACGGTGAACTGACTTTGTAGGATTTTTGTATCCAAATGTGCGGATAGCAAGAGTCGCCACCGACTTTTATTTTTATCCAATTAAGGGAAGGTAAAAGTAACAGAAAAAGACCTTCGTTAGATTCTTGAGTTCGGGAGAATGGTTATGAAAAGGGAAGGTATTAGCACCCCTTTCCATCCGTAGTTATCTACGGGCTCTTAGTTGCTCTAGATCACTTTTTAAAATTGCTTTCTGTGTGTTTGAAAAAATGTTTTGAAAGAGGCATTTCGCTTTGACTTTGTAATGACTCATGTAGGAGTGTATACAAAGTGTTCGGAAATGTTTTATTTTGAAAAGAATTTGAGCTTCGAAAAAAAGAGTGTGTGGTGTGAAAAGCATTTGGTTTAGAGCAAGCAACTAAAAGACTTATTTACCCACTCCGAATTGGTCGTTTTGTTGTACTTCTACATTCCTTTAGAATAGCGCTAGCCATACCATTAGTTAGTAGGTAGCTTCATTCGTTGGATGTAAGCGGGACATTCGAAGGGACATCGGATGGTCATAGAAGGCAACTTGTAGGAAGTATCCTAGCACATTCGAAGGGACTATCATCATTTTCGTAGGCGACAATCGAGGGTCAAGATCATGTATTCGGAAGCGACATCGTGGGTCTTATGATCTTTTGTATCGAAGGGACTATGATGATTTGTTTGAAGGCAACGGTGCTAGAATACCTCTACGTTCGAGGGACATGACCATTTTGAATTCGCAAAGGCAACGAGAGAGAATTACCCTAAGGGGTGCGTGTGTGAAAGAAGTGTGTTGATTTCAGATATTTTATCTTGAAAATTAGTGGGCTATGTTCATTATTAGTCTTGCCATACACGCCTAATTACTAACAGTTTATAGGGTGCGGAAAGTAAAATGCGGAATGTAAAGGCGGAAATGTAAATGTCCTGCGCTATTACATGGCTTTGGGGCAGATACATAATTTAAAATGCGGAAAATAAAAGTCCTAATTAAACTATTACATCCCATAGGCAATTACATAATTGGAAAAATAAAACGATAAAAGAAAACGTCCGAATCGGAGCAACCTGTGAAAGAATAAGAAAATCGGAAAATATGATGAAATCGAAATAAGAGAAAATGTTAGAAAAAATGAAATTTTTTATATGGGGAAATTAATATATGCTGGAAATAAGATAAATAAGTTAAAATAATTTTTTGGGATTTTTTAAATGCAATTTAATAATAAAAAATGAATTAAAAGTAATTAAAATGCAAAATTATGAATAAAAATAAATATGCATGCAAAAATATGTTTTTTAATTTACTAAATTAAATAAAGATTTTCAGAATATAAATGTGAAAATAAAATATTTTTTTGGTAATTTTTTAATGCAGAATAAAAATTATGAAAAGAAATTAAAACAATGCAAAAATATTAAAACATGAAAAATATGAGAAAATATGAGATTTGCAAACTTGTAAAAAGAAATGTCATGGCCAGGGATCGAACTGGAGACATGTAAGAGCATCCAACAACAGTACACGCCTTTACCACTACGCCATGTGTGTTTCACTGTTTGAGATCCGGAGTGAGTGGGTTAAACACGCGTCGCTCTCCCACTGCCTCGTCTCCGCGCCAAACTTCATCTTCCTCGATTTGAATTTTTGAAACTTCAGCGTCGGCTTTTGCTCGACGCTACAGCCCTGGCTAAAACGAAAATCAAGCACACATAATATAAATTAATTCTAAAGCCATGGTTCGATTCAGGGCATCATTCCGAATGCATTGGTACTAGTCTCGTGGTCCAATTTTTCCTAATAAGCCAAGCCCTAAATCGAGCTCAGGAACCCTAGTTATGGCATGTTACGTTTCAGGCCATGGATATGCAATTAACCTGCCCAGATCGCTTGCAAACTTTGTTCTAAGCATGAAACAAACATCAAAACTTGTTAATAATGCATGAATAATGAAACACGATTTTGAAAAAAAAGTATGAACAAACCGATTCGTGATTCCTTGATTCTGGATGGTTTTGAGCAATGTGAGGGTCTGGATCGACTCAAGAGGTATCAAGGAATGCAATAGACACCTTAGAATCGATTGAAAACGGCAGGAACTAGGGTTGCAAATTGCTTCAAGAACACGATTTTTTTGGCTTTTAGGTTAGGGTTTCTGGAGCAATTTTTCTGTTTCTTGCAATTGGTATGCATCAAGTATATATGCTGGATGGATTTGGGATTGATTTGGGAAAGAATTGATCAATAATCAATGATAATCAAATTTGATTTTTCATGAAAATCAAATTTTCAAAATTTGCTCAATTTCAATCCAATCTTGCCTTTTTTGATCCAATTTCGAAATTGCTGGCTTTTAATGGATTGCTTGGGTTTTAAGGAAAGAATAAAATCAATCTTCCAATTAATTTTGATTTTATAATTTATTTTTAAATTTAATTTGCATTTAAATGAATAAATTACAAATTAAATAGAAAAATAAATCAAAAATTCGTGGCATTGGGCTTGGATATTCCTAATTGCATGAGGAATAAGTTTGGATGGAGAAAAAGCAAGCCCATTTGCAAAAGATTTGATTTTTTGAAGTATCTCTCTCTGTGCATTCTTTCAAAATTGCCCAACTTGTGAATGGTGTAACTTGCTCAATTTTCCACATTTTTTAGTGTTCTTGGACTTTTTGGAAAGTTCTAAGAGTCCTCTAAACAATGTCTTTGGTTTCATCTCAATTGGAGTTACCATGCTCAATATATCTTCAAAACAAAAACTTGATTTTTTGTTGACTTTGAAAATGACCTGTAATGTTTTGAGCTATACCTCTCAAATGAAGCATTTTTTGGACATTCTTGGGAGACATGAAGTTGTAGAGAATTGAATTTCCTTCAAAACAAGAGGTGGTGGAAAAATTTCTGAGAAAGTATGAGAAAGTTATGATCAGTCAAAGTTCAGTTGACTTTTCACCTAGAAACCCTAATTTAGAAAGTTTGACTTTTGAGCAAATCTTGAGTTTTCTTGATGAATCATGATCAACCCTTGATCAAATGATGAATGTAACTTCAAAATGAGGATGTTGACCAAAAATTATGAAGTTTGACTGTATGTTGACCATAGTTGACTTTTTGTCCAATACAACTGATTTTCAACCATCTGAGCAATTGCCTGAGGAAACTTGACTTGTGAGGCTTGAAACTTGACATGGAGAATCTTTGAAGCATATGAGGAGGCATGAAGGCCATTGGAGATGTTGGAAGTTCATCTTGACTTGAGAGATACCAAACCCTAGTTTAGGTTGATTGTCTAGGAGAGAGTTTGTCTGATCAACTCTTGAGGAATCCTTGAGCATAGATGTATGAAATCTCTTGAGTAGATGGAGGGCAAATTTTGGGGTATGACAGCTGCCCCTGTTCAATCTTCTTGTACTGGAGGGTTAGATTGACACGCTTGTCTTTCGTGACCTGGAGGTAGAAGATGATTGAACACTCGAGTACGCCTGAAAATTTGCACTCGCTGTTGGTGGATGATGCGGGAATGGGCTTACGATGCCATTTGGATACTTGGGAGGATGAGTCGACGCTAGACTCGAGAATGTTGATAGGAGAATTGACGGAGATGGGCTTAAGATGCCATCTGGAAAGCTCGATGCCGGGGAGTGAGCCATACGCTAGGCTCTGTAGTCGTTCCTGGAAGGAGCATGGAGATGGGCTTAAGATGCCATCTGAAGGGAGTCATACGTTAGACTTCGTGTTCATTTTTGAATGAAGTTATTGGTTTGTATTGATTTTAACCATATATGCAGATTCGAAAGTGAAGCACTGTTGATAAGTAGTCGGAGATGGGCTTAAGATGCCATCCAAGGAAACTGAGTCGTACGCTAGACTCTGTAGTTGCTGTTGACAATCGGGAATCAGAATAAATCTTTGTGCTGATTACTCTGAGGGAGATTGTAGTTGGCGAAAATGCGGATAGCTTCCCTGTTGTGCATCGGGTGTTGATCCATTGTCTCATTATCGGAGGATAACCGAGGTGGTCTTTCGGATAGTTTTCCGTCGGTTCGGGCTTAATCTCGACCATCGTCGGAGGACAACCAAGGGCGGTCTTTCGATAGTTTTCCGTCGATTCGGGCTTAATCTCGACCTCGTCGGAGGACAACCAAAGGCGGTCTTTCGATAGTTTTCCGTCGATTCGGGCTTAATCCCTTTGCGTCGAGTGGTCACACTGCTTTTTGGAAAAACAAGAGAACTTTGATAGAAAATTTGGTTAGTTTTATGCAAAGTATGATGCATGACAGTGTATATGAATGACATATGCATGAATTATGACTTTATGAGGGATGTATGAATGATGGATGTTGTGGTATTTCAAAACATATCCATCTTGAAGAAGATGCGGATGTTCTGTTTGAGGATTTCTGACTCCTGCTTGGGGAATTGAGTAGGTGGAAGTCCCTGCTTTTGAAGGAGAAGAAAGATACCCTGGATTCCTCCGATGCACTATCTGACCAAGTCTTGGGCCTAGATATTGTTGAGGAAGGTAGAGATTTGAGAGGCTCGTTGTTGGAGATCTCATATATGGACCCTGCTGAGGAAATCTGGGAGGCGATCTACTGGGGATTCTGAGTATAGATCTCGCCGGAGAGCATTTGATAGTTGCCGGGAGACCGGGCTGGAAGAGTCAGGAACTTGTTGTAATCTCTGGCTGGGGAACGAAGATGTAGGTTCCTCCGATGCACTATCTGACCAAGTTTTGGGTCCGATATCGCTACCGAGAGATACCGTTGGGGACAAATATCTTGACCGGGGTGAGGTGTTACCGCTCGAGATCGATGTAACATTACTCGTTGAGTGGAATTGCTCGTGGATTCCCTTTTGCTCGCGGGAAATTGTGTGTGAGTGACACCTTGGGGATCATTCTCTGGGGAATGCTTTGGTGACTTTCGTCGTCGTCCCAATTCCTGGAGTCTGTAGTAAGTACTTTTGGTATGTCTACTTTTCATATGTTTGCGATCAGATTCTTATTGTCAAATGCGTATAATCATTCAAAGCAAACGTTGGACTTATTGCAAATAACAACAGCAGAAATTGTAAAGAGAAAGAATATGTATTATTGAAGAGGTGGCGATGGCCAAGTAGTTTTGTACACAAGAAAGGTAAAAAGCTATGCGGAAACAATCTCGTTAAGTTCCAACTATGCTAGTACTCATATATTTCGACTATCTCATCTCCTTGCTGTCAGTAGAAAGTGAGTAGACTGATCTTTGCCATTTGAATCTTGAATGCTGATAGTGGTCGGAAGGTGATCCGAAGAGACATAGTCGCGCTTAAATCCCTAACTTTTGCCTAGACCGCCTTTCGGTTTTCACCACCGATACCTTTTTGCCCAAGCCGCCTTTTCGTGTTTTCGACTTGCGGTGTACATGTTTTGTATATATCCTTTATTTTGCCCGAACCTTTGGTTCGCCAGATGCCCTTATTTTTGCCTAGGTTCGCCGACCTAGCGGGTCTCTTTATGCGTAGTATTTTTGACTATGTCTGCGCTCACGTGGTGTGGGAAGTCTTCACCATCCATGGTGCTAAGTATCATAGCTCCGCCGGAAAATACTGTCTTGACTACAAATGGTCCCTCGTAGGTGGGAATCCATTTGCCCCTGGGATCACCTTGTGGAAGAATGATGCGCTTGACTACTAGATCACCGACTTGGTAGACTCGGTGCTTGACCTTCTTGTTAAATGCTCTGATCATTCGTTTCTGATAAATCTGTCCATGGCAGATGGACGCGAGTCGTTTCTCATAAATCAAGTTGATCTGGTCAAGCCGTGTCTGAACCCAATCATCTTCACCTAGCTCCGCGTCCTGGAGGACTCTGGTTGAGGGTATCTGAACCTCGATGGGTAAGACGGCTTCCATACTGTATACAAGAGAGAAGGCGGTTGCCCCTGTGGATGTTCGTGTCTGCGATAACCATGAAGAGCAAATGGTAACATCTCATGCCAATCTTTGTAAGTCACTGTCATCTTCTGCATAATTTTCTTAATGTTCTTGTTGGCGGCTTCCACTGCGCCATTCATCTTAGGCCGATAAGGAGATGAACTGTGATGCTTTATCTTGAACTGCGTGCAGAGTTCGGTGATCATCTTGTTGTTGAGATTGGAGCCGTTATCTGTGATAATCCTTTCAAGAGTGCCATACCGATGATAAGATTATGCTTGATGAATCGAGCCACTACATTCTTGGTAATGATGCGAACGAGGTCGCTTCTACCCACTTGGTAAAGTAATCTATTGCCACAAGGATGAAACGATGTCCATTGGAAGTGGGCTTAATTTCTCCGATCATGTCCCCACATTGCAAAAGGCCAAGGAGAAGTTAAAACATTCGAGGTACGGAGGTACGTGTACTTTGTCGTAACCGCACTTGTGACAAGATCGAGCATAGCGGTGACAATCGCTTCCATGGTGGACCAATAGTAACTGTTCTCAAAATCTTCTTAGCCATGGTGTGTCCACCGAGTGGGTACCAAATTTCTGTAACTCTTCCATGATACGCATTGCGGTTTTCGGTCTACACAATGAGTAAGCACAAGTCGTGGTTGCGCTTGTATAAGATGCCGCTTGAGGAAGAATTTAGATGCAAATCTTCTCATGAACTTCTTATCATTAATGATGCCCCGGGATATTCCCGAGTCTCAAGATACCTCTCCACGCCATAGTACCAAGGTTTCTCTCAGATCAATCTCATAACAATATGCGGTTCGTCAAACTTCTCAATGATAACTGGGAGCCTCGTTGTCCCATCGACCTTGAACATAGACGACATAGTAGCTAATGCGTCGCCAACCGATTCTCTTCTCGTGGAATATGATTGAAAGTGATCTCTTCAAAGTAGGGAATCAAACTCGAACATGCTCTCGATATGGAATGAGATTCGATGCTTCGTATCCCACTCGCCTTAATCGACCGATCACTAAAGTCGAGTCTCCATACACTTGTAAGAACTTGATTCTTAAGTCAATAGCACTTTAAGACCCATGATGCACGCCAGACCGCCATGTTGTTCGTGCAATCGAAACACAATCGGCGGTGAAAGGAGTATGTCCGCCAGGGATGTAATGATAGCGCCAATTGCCAAGTGCGTTTGAGGCTCCATCAAAGACCATGGTCCATCGGGATCCTTGTTCGTGTCCTTCGTCGGGCCGGTTCTTCGCAATCTGTAACTAGTAAAACATCTTCGCTGAAATTGAACCGCATAGATCGATAGTCATCTACGGCTTGATGAGCCAAATGATCGGCTACCACACTTCCTTTGATCGCTTTCGAGAAGTGTACCGATGTCATACTCGGTCAAGATCATTTGTCATCTTGCAATTCTTCCGGGAGAGCTGGTTTCTCAAATATGTATTTTATCGGATCCATCTTGGAAATCAACAAGGTAGTGTGAGTCAACATATACTGCCTTAGTCGTGAGCACCAAGCCAAAGCGTTGCAAGTTTTCTCAAGCTATGAGTATCTTGTTTCACATCGGTAAACTTTTGCTAAGGTAGTATATTGCATGCTCTTTTCGACTGACTCGCCATGTTGCCCCAACACACACCCCATTGAGTTCTCTAACACCTAAGTACATGATAAGAGGTCTTCCTTCGGCGGCATCGAATAGGAGGATTGTAGGTACTCTTTGATTTTGTCAAAAGCGATCCGCAATCGCTGCTCCATTCTACTACTTGATCTTTCTTAAGTAACTTGAAGATTGGCTCACAAGTAGCTTAGGTGTGCCATGAATCTGCAATGTAATTCAATCGCCCAAAAGCCTCGACCTCCTTCTCCGCGGGAGCGGCATCTCTTGAATAGCTTTAACCTTGGCGGATCAACTTCAATACCTCTTCCATCGACTACAAACCCTAGGAGTTTTCCGGATCGACTCCAAAGGTGCACTTGTTGGGATTAAGTCTCATCTGCTTCTTCAATCTCAAATAGTTTCGCAAATGATCAAGATGTTCTTCTTCACCGTGATCGAGCTATCATGTCGCCGACGAGACCTCTATCTCGTGATGAATCATGTCATGAAATAATGTAACCATAGCACGATAAGTGGCGCTGCTTCAATCCGAACGGCATAACCTTGTAGCGAAAGTGCCCCACGTGTAACAAAAGTAGTCTTCCATGTCTTCAGGAGCCATTTTGATCTGATTGTAACCGGAGAAACCATCCATGAAGGAGAAAACCTTATGCTGAGCGGTATTGTCAACCAGAACATCGATATGAGGGAGTGGGAAATCATCTTTCGGACTTGCTTTGTTTAGATCTCTGTAATCCACTCACATTCGTACCTTACCATCCTTCTTAGGCACGGGCACCACATTAGCAACCCACTGGGGATAGGAAGTAACGGCTAGGAAACCAGCGTTGAACTGCTTCATAACTTCGGCTTTGATCTTCTCTGACATCTCGGGACGCATGCGATTTAACTTTCTTTCACCGAGAAAACCTTCTTTTGTTGGCAATCGGTGTACCACAATATCAATGTCTAAACCCGGCATGTCTTCGTATGACCAAGCAAAAACCTCAACATAGTCTTCGTCAGTACCCAAATTCACAACCTCAACTTGCTCTTCGTGTGGTGTATAACTCGCTTCTTCTTGAAAGTTCTCGGCACTTCACAATCTTCCTCACTTTCGTCCTTGGTAGATCGGATTATCAAGTCATATTGAGCACTAGCATAGGTTATTAACGAGATTCGGAGTGATTCTGCAGTGTATCACGTGTGTGTAAGAAACACATAGCTTTTTGAAGGGTGATAAAGTAAAAGAAAAAAACAATTGAATGCAAAAGTCCAACGAATTTATTGAATGAAAATACGCAAACGACAGATAATAACCCTCGAACGAGCCATGATGCCCCGGCAAGGCACTGTGCTTTCAAAGTTTATTGCTCAAAACATAAAGAAATACGAAAAGCAAAACAAAACAAGAGCAATTACTCCCGACTAAAGGAGATTGGTATGACGCCTTCGCCTTCCAATTGTCGAGCCCTTGATCTAGAGTTGGGAAGATCCACTTGCGATGTCGGCCGTTGTCGCCGCCTTCTATAGCATGAATTCCATTCGACCGATGCGGAAAGGAAGTTGGCGCACGTCGCGGCGTATCATCTTTCGACCCTTGATGGTGAAGCCTAAACCATCTTGTCGATTTGAAGGGAAGATCGGAGTCGACCCCAAATAGCTACCTTCTTCAACTTGAGCATCTTTCGGTGAGGCCATCCTAGGCGGAGCTTGAGCAACTTCAGAGGACGGGAGAGTCACAGCACGACTGGTATTGTTTCAAAAGCTTGACAGGAGTCTCAAGAATTCGCCTTCCATTTCGAGGTATCGAATGACCGTAGATGACCGACCATATACTCTTCTTCATCACATCTGTGACAACCTTCCCTTTCACCGGTACTTTGATGCAAGGTAGAGGTATGCCCGCCCCATGTATCCAAGGCGCCCAAGTAGGCAAGAGTAAGTCGGACGGATGTCCATGACAAAGAAAGTAGAGTCAAAAGTCCGGGAACCGACTTTAACAGCAGTGAGTCTCCAAGTAACCGCTTAGAACCATCAAAAGCCCTCACAATAATGTCACCGGGTCTCAGAACCAACCCTTCGACATCAAGTCGATCAAAAGCAGTCTTCGGAAGGATATTCAAAGCAGAACCGTATCCACCAAAACATGGGATAGTGTAGTGCCCTTGCATTCAACAAAGATGTGCAAGGCTTTGTTATGTTTCTTTCCGCAGAGTCATATCGTCGAGAAGCCTAGGCCGTTGTTGGCAGCCGTGCTAGCAATACAAACTTCAAACCGGTCGGTGGTAGTGTCTTGGGTACGTGAGCGTTCTTGAAACTTCACCAAGCGTTAGCATGAGCCTCGAGCACAAGAGCGAGCAAGCATGGAGATCTTGGACGAGTCTGTCCCAACTGCTCCACAACATTGTAGTCACTCTTCTTGATAATCTTGAATTTCCTCCATTTCTTGTTTGGAGGTGTCTTGAGAACTTCCTTTGGTACTTGGTTGAGCAGACGAGTCACCGGTTCTTTCCTCTAGCTTGGGAAGAGATTGATAGCGGAATGCGAGTGGAGTCAGTGTCTTTGGAGGAGAGATATCTGGAGAGAATACCCTTCCGGTTCGGGTCACCTTACTTGATCCGGTGATGTTATCAATGTCAAGAATGGTAGCTTTAATAGTAAGGTCTTCAATAGTCAGAGGGTCTTGCTTGACGCCATGATAGTAAACATCAGCTCCATAATTCCAAGGGATAGCCTTGTCAGAGGAATATGGAACTGGCCTTGGAGAAGTGATAATGAGAGGCGCCACTCTAGGCACAGGATCAGCAGAGGAAATTCTTATGACATTAACATCAGCATAGTCTTCAGGGAAATCGTCACCCCATCCGGTCGCCTTAACATCTTCAATAGGAATCTTGTAGCTCTCAGGAACAGTGTACTTCACCATGTAATCATACTTTCCACTTGGCTGCCCCAAGGTATCCCACACAGATGGCACATTCGCATTGTCGATCTTCAACTTAGACATTTCTTCACACGCGCACGGTGGTTTCGTAAATAGTATCTCACGGTTATCCATCATGCATCGAACACGCCTTCTCAACCAAGCACAACCATCAGCGGATGGGCACCATCGACTTCTCTAGGCATCCCTGGTTGACACCGCTTGCAGCAAATTCTTAACAATCATCGAGGAATGGTTAAGTCATCTATGTTGAAAACATAAGTATCGCCACCAACAAAGATTGGAACTCTTGTCATGGTTAGGCATAGGTGCGCGATCACATTCGAGTCTCAACAGAGGGTCAAACTTAATGCTTAGCTTCAATCATATCTTGAATCTTGTTCTTGAGCCCAACAATTGTCGTTGTCGTGCCTCGGCTATTGGAATGGTAAGCACACTTAGCATTTGGATTATACTGGAGAGGAAGTGTTGACATTTCGAGGAGGATCCTCAAGGATATCACTGCGCTCAACATGTGTTGCAAGGCTTGCGACAATGGCATGTTGATCTTCAACCGCTTCGTGGCGCATTCGTTACGCGTTGTCTCACCGAGGTTGGCCGATGTAGGATGGAGATCACAACCGCCCCACGATTGAGCGGTCGGTCTTGGCTCGGCTTTTTCGACCATACACAGATTGGCTTTTCTTACCACCAAAAGATCTCTTTGCAGATTTGAAGATGACTCTACATGGATCTTCCCACTCTTGATACCACTTCAATGCTCGTCACAATATCACCGGTGAATCCGGACGAAGAATTTCCAATCGATGATTGAAGAACGGGCCTATCGTTGTTCCCATGAACATATCAACCAACTCCCTATTGGACAAGGGTGGTTGAACTCACCGCTAGATCTCCACTTCGAGCATACTCCTTGAACTTCTCGTCACGACCCATAGACATGCTTTGTAGTTGCATGCGAGTGGGTGTCAATTCAGCATTGTACTCATACTGTTTGTAGAAAGCATCAGCTAAGTCACTCCAAGTACGGACGGTCATTCTCTAGCTGATAGTACCATTCCAACTGGGTTCCGGACAAACTCTCTTGAAAATAGTGCATCCACAACTTTCAGTCATCAGTGTGGGGATTGATCTTTTGGACATAGGACTTCAAATGCAGCTTAGGGCAAGACACGCCATCATACTTGGCAAAAGTAGGAACTTTGAATTTGGGAGGAATCACAACACCAGGAACAAGACTCAAATCATCAAAGTTCAGCCCGGACATCTTCAGGTTTTCCACAGCATTCAGACGGTCTTCAAGTTGTTTGTACTTGTCATCTTCGTCAGAGTACTGGCTATAATCAGAGCGGTCCTCTCCTTCTTTCTTTGGCTCACGCTGGTCACCATCATCACCCTTGGTACTCCCCTCGGTATGGACACTTCCTTCAGAGAGCTCGATCCGACTGACCACTTTTGGACCCCCTTTGTATCGTCTACCCATGTTGAGGAGACCAACAACCTTCTTCTTCTTGTTGATGAGCTTCTTCGATCTTCTTGGCCTTGGACCAAGTGGTGAACATCTCAAACCGAGCATTCGAGCTTGAAGATCTTTGACCTGCTCAAGAGCCATTTCGCTAAAATAAATAGCGAGCAAATGAGAAAATCAATCTCCAATGTACCTGTGATGCAATGTTATGCTATGCTATGCGATGTTTATGCGAATGCAATGCAATGTTTTCAAGGACCTAAGAGATTTAAATTTGTTAAACAAGCAATGAACAAACATTTATTAGTACTTTTTATTATTCTTTTTCTTTTTAAGTACAAGAGATAATTCGAAACAATAAAAGAAAACATAAACATCCTAAAGCTCTAAGTCTCCCATGGGCGCTTCCTCTTGGTGCCGATGTAGGCATTGATGCTTCGCTCCTCATGAAGTAGCTTTGTCAACTCTAACACTTTCTTCTCGCTTGCGTAACACTGAGCTTCAAAGGTATCCCTTTCTTCTTTAAGTGAATCCGTGATCTCTTCAACTCTTCAAAATCGGTAGGCATGCGGGATGGAGAAAAAGATAGGTACGTCACCTATAGCAACAGGTTCCATAATTACTGGTAGAACAGGCGTGAATGGCATCATGAGGTTTTGAGCTCGAGCTCGCACCCATTTGAGGTAAGGTTCCCAAGGAATGGAGTTCGGGTGCCCCAAAGTCTTGGTATCAGTCTTCTTTACCATGCCCCAAGCGTGTATAAACCTTCGTCGGTAATTCTGGAGATCATGATTGTAGTCGAACACAACATCTTGGAGAAGCATATCATGTGGACCATCTCTTCGGGCAAAACCAAACTGACGTAGAGCTAAGGAAGGGTTGTAAGTAATACCTCCCCTTATACCAAGTAGTGGTACATTAGGGAATTCTCCACAACGCTCAATGAATGTGAAGTCCTTTTGAGAGAAAAGATTCCAACGGATGTCGGAATGAGAGAGTGACATTAGCCTTTGAGACCACTTCATTCTTTGTTCATTCTTCCAAACTGATGGAGGAAGGTGCGAAATAAACCACCTTGAAAGTAACGGTATACAACACATGAGAGTTCCTTGTCGCTTAGTAGTACGAGTGTGGAGAGAATGCAGGATGTCTCCAAGTAAAGTAGGCACTGGATTACGGGTAAGGAACAACTTGATGGTGTTGACATCTATGAATTGATCCGAGTTAGGGAATAGAACCAAACCATAAATTAGCAAGGCCACAATGTTCTCGAATGCATGGAAACTCATAACTTTGAGGAATTCTCGGGCTTTCTTAATCAGGAACTTGGAAAGTAAACCCTTAACTCCACTTCTAGTTTCCCAATTGGCTTCAATATCTGAACGCTTAAGATGTAAGGCTGATGCAATGTCTTCGTACCTAGGAACCCTTTCCAAACCGGTGAACGGCATTTGGTCAAGAATAGGTATCCCAAGTAGCTTAGAGAACTCTTCTAAGGTAGGAACCAACTGATAATCTGGAAATGTAAAGCAATGGTGTTTCGGATCGAAGAACTGGAATAGGACATGCATCATATCTTCTTCACAACCGGAGATAACCAAATCAAGTAGATAACCATGTCTTTTGATGAACTGAGCATGGTCGGGAATTTCTGAAACCAATTCTTTGAGCTGAGAAGGTATACCCATGAAGTTGATTCGGATAGTCTTTCTAGAAGCCATAATCCCTACAAAACAGAGCAAAGATAAATCCCTAGGTCCTTGAAATAGTTAGAAATGATATGCAATGCGAATGATGTCATGATGTCATGTTTAGCACACACAAACAATTCACACAATGAGCCTAGGGTTAAGGCTTGCATGAGGTATAGGTGATTACCCTACCAAAGGTTTGAGTTGGTTCATCCTGTCCTATAATAGTAACCGGGTTCTAGGAATCTCATATCACAGATCTTTCTCGTAGGCGCTTATTTCAATACGACGCCAAGTGGTCGATCGAAAATGTCCCAAAAGTCTAATCTCAATGAGCGTAGCATCGAGTATCAACCAACCTCGGTCTACACCAAAGCCGGCCATCTCACTACCTTCTAATGGCCAAGATGGGTCAATTAAGGTTCTAAAAGTTTAGTTAGCGCTTGATGACACCACGCAGAAGCCAAATACTATCTTCAACTTGGGAATGAAGAGTATCGGACAACCAAAGTGTCACGCTAACGTAGCCATCATGTTGACCGCTTAGTTATACGCCTAACGGTCGCAATGATCTAATGCTACTTACCTAAAAGGAAACCCGGATCCGGTGTAGGATCCCAACAATATAATACCCAAGCAACCCTTAAAGATAAAGCATACAAGTCAAACAAAAGCAAAAATGATCTAGAAATCCCTAAGGCAATTCTCTCTTTAGGGTGTAGTCCCACAGAGTCGCCATCAGTAATACGGTGAACCGACTTTGTAGGATTTTTGTATCCAAATGTGCGGATAGCAAGAGTCGCCACCGACTTTTATTTTTATCCAATTAAGGGAAGGTAAAAGTAATAAAAAGACCTTCGTTAGATTCTCGAGTTCGGGAGAATGGTTATGAAAAGGGAAGGTATTAGCACCCCTTTCCATCCGTAGTTATCTACGGGCTCTTAGTTGCTCTAGATCACTTTTTAAAATTGCTTTCTGTGTGTTTGAAAAAATGTTTTGAAAGAGGCATTTCGCTTTGACTTTGTAATGACTCATGTAGGAGTGTATACAAAGTGTTCGGAAATGTTTTATTTTGAAAAGAATTTGAGCTTCGAAAAAAAGAGTGTGTGGTGTGAAAAGCATTTGGTTTAGAGCAAGCAACTAAAAGACTTATTTACCCACTCTGAATTGGTCGTTTTGTTGTACTTCTACATTCCTTTAGAATAGCGCTAGCCATACCATTAGTTAGTAGGTAGCTCCATTCGTTGGATGTAAGCGGGACATTCGAAGAAGGGACATCGGATGGTCATAGAAGGCAACTTGTAGGAAGTATCCTAGCACATTCGAAGGGACTATCATCATTTTCGTAGGCGACAATCGAGGGTCAAGATCATGTATTCGGAAGCGACATCGTGGGTCTTATGATCTTTTGTATCGAAGGGACTATGATGATTTGTTTGAAGGCAACGGTGCTAGAATACCTCTACGTTCGAGGGACATGACCATTTTGAATTCGCAAAGGCAACGAGAGAGAATTACCCTAAGGGGTGCGTGTGTGAAAGAAGTGTGTTGATTTCAGATATTTTATCTTGAAAATTAGTGGGCTATGTTCATTATTAGTCTTGCCATACACGCCTAATTACTAACAGTTTATAGGGTGCGGAAAGTAAAATGCGGAATGTAAAGGCGGAAATGTAAATGTCCTGCGCTATTACATGGCTTTGGGGCAGATACATAATTTAAAATGCGGAAAATAAAAGTCCTAATTAAACTATTACATCCCATAGGCAATTACATAATTGGAAAAATAAAACGATAAAAGAAAACGTCCGAATCGGAGCAACCTGTGAAAGAATAAGAAAATCGGAAAATATGATGAAATCGAAATAAGAGAAAATGTTAGAAAAAATGCAATTTTTTATATGGGGAAATTAATATATTCTGGAAATAAGATAAATAAGTTAAAATAATTTTTTGGGATTTTTTAAATGCAATTTAATAATAAAAAATGAATTAAAAGTAATTAAAATGCAAAATTATGAATAAAAATAAATATGCATGCAAAAATATGTTTTTTAATTTACTAAATTAAATAAAGATTTTCAGAATATAAATGTGAAAATAAAATATTTTTTTGGTAATTTTTTAATGCAGAATAAAAATTATGAAAAGAAATTAAAACAATGCAAAAATATTAAAACATGAAAAATATGAGAAAATATGAGATTTGCAAACTTGTAAAAAGAAATGTCATGGCCAGGGATCGAACTGGAGACATGTAAGAGCATCCAACAACAGTACACGCCTTTACCACTACGCCATGTGTGTTTCACTGTTTGAGATCCGGAGTGAGTGGGTTAAACACGCGTCGCTCTCCCACTGCCTCGTCTCCGCGCCAAACTTCATCTTCCTCGATTTGAATTTTTGAAACTTCAGCGTCGGCTTTTGCTCGACGCTACAGCCCTGGCTAAAACGAAAATCAAGCACACATAATATAAATTAATTCTAAAGCCATGGTTCGATTCAGGGCATCATTCCGAATGCATTGGTACTAGTCTCGTGGTCCAATTTTTCCTAATAAGCCAAGCCCTAAATCGAGCTCAGGAACCCTAGTTATGGCATGTTACGTTTCAGGCCATGGATATGCAATTAACCTGCCCAGATCGCTTGCAAACTTTGTTCTAAGCATGAAACAAACATCAAAACTTGTTAATAATGCATGAATAATGAAACACGATTTTGAAAAAAAAAGTATGAACAAACCGATTCGTGATTCCTTGATTCTGGATGGTTTTGAGCAATGTGAGGGTCTGGATCGACTCAAGAGGTATCAAGGAATGCAATAGACACCTTAGAATCGATTGAAAACGGCAGGAACTAGGGTTGCAAATTGCTTCAAGAACACGATTTTTTTGGCTTTTAGGTTAGGGTTTCTGGAGCAATTTTTCTGTTTCTTGCAATTGGTATGCATCAAGTATATATGCTGGATGGATTTGGGATTGATTTGGGAAAGAATTGATCAATAATCAATGATAATCAAATTTGATTTTTCATGAAAATCAAATTTTCAAAATTTGCTCAATTTCAATCCAATCTTGCCTTTTTTGATCCAATTTCGAAATTGCTGGCTTTTAATGGATTGCTTGGGTTTTAAGGAAAGAATAAAATCAATCTTCCAATTAATTTTGATTTTATAATTTATTTTTAAATTTAATTTGCATTTAAATGAATAAATTACAAATTAAATAGAAAAATAAATCAAAAATTCGTGGCATTGGGCTTGGATATTCCTAATTGCATGAGGAATAAGTTTGGATGGAGAAAAAGCAAGCCCATTTGCAAAAGATTTGATTTTTTGAAGTATCTCTCTCTGTGCATTCTTTCAAAATTGCCCAACTTGTGAATGGTGTAACTTGCTCAATTTTCCACATTTTTGAGTGTTCTTGGACTTTTTGGAAAGTTATAAGAGTCCTCTAAACAATGTCTTTGGTTTCATCTCAATTGGAGTTACCATGCTCAATATATCTTCAAAACAAAAACTTGATTTTTTGTTGACTTTGAAAATGACCTGTAATGTTTTGAGCTATACCTCTCAAATGAAGCATTTTTTGGACATTCTTGTGAGACATGAAGTTGTAGAGAATTGAATTTCCTTCAAAACAAGAGGTGGTGGAAAAATTTCTGAGAAAGTATGAGAAAGTTATGATCAGTCAAAGTTCAGTTGACTTTTCACCTAGAAACCCTAATTTAGAAAGTTTGACTTTTGAGCAAATCTTGAGTTTTCTTGATGAATCATGATCAACCCTTGATCAAATGATGAATGTAACTTCAAAATGAGGATGTTGACCAAAAATTATGAAGTTTGACTGTATGTTGACCATAGTTGACTTTTTGTCCAATACAACTGATTTTCAACCATCTGAGCAATTGCCTGAGGAAACTTGACTTGTGAGGCTTGAAACTTGACATGGAGAATCTTTGAAGCATATGAGGAGGCATGAAGGCCATTGGAGATGTTGGAAGTTCATCTTGACTTGAGAGATACCAAACCCTAGTTTAGGTTGATTGTCTAGGAGACTCTTGAGGAATCCTTGAGCATAGATGTATGAAATCTCTTGAGTAGATGGAGGGAAAATTTTGGGGTATGACAGCTACGGAAGGGAAGTTGTTTGCTTTGTCGTTTTGCTTAGAATGGTTGGCATTTCTAACTCGGAATCGAAAAGAAAGTTCAGGACTTTATTTTTAACTCAAGATTCATGTCATTATTTAATTGCAAATATCAGAATTTTGTTTCAATTTCAAGGATTCAAAAGTTCATACCAATTTATCTCAACCATTCCATATGGTAAATTTCATCCAAACATTTCCAAGCCTATTACCAATTCATTCAAGAATAAGAGTTATTCAAGTCTTGAATTTAAACTAAGTTATGTCATCACCTTTTGTGCTACAAAATTTGAAATTCTAATGCTTGACTTTTAATTGTATCAACATTGGCACAAATTGAGTTTCAAAAGATAATTCATTCAAATTCTACCATGGAAATTACAAGATTGTTACAAAGGATTTTTAGATTACAATTGCTACAAAACAATTCTAAATCCTAAAAGGTAGACTTTCGTAGCATCTTCAAAGTCATCATGTTCTTTGGCCTTTAAGACCATCCGCGATCCTTTCTTCTACTTCGCTTTACTTTCTCCATGCCACCATTGCCATCATTCATGAAAAAACAAGAAAAGAAGAATTGATTAGCATCAAATCATAATCATACGAAATTTTAAGCAAGAAATTAAGAGAACAATCCTTTCTCAATCTCATCATTAGGGTTTGTGTTAAGGAATCAGGTTAGAGGGTTTAATCATGTTCAATGCTAAAGCCTCATAATCTGAAGATTAATCATGGGCTGTTTTTTCCCAATTGCAAATCATAAAGTAACACTTTAGTTCACAAAAGGGAAAAGTGCAAAAAGACATATACAACAGGCAACATAGTTATCAGCAGCATAACAGGTTATGGCAAGCAACACAAGTAATAGAAGGCAGCAACACAACAATTTGGCAAGTAGAACAAGCAACTACAGGCAGCAGAAGTAGCAACATTACAAGACAAAAGAAAAGAACACAGTTCCAAGACAGAACAGAACAGAGTTCTAGAGGATAAAGCAGAAGTTTTGGTTCCAAATCTTAGCAGGCAAAAAATCAAAAGGAGAGCATTTGTTCTAAGTTAAAACCTAGCAGCCCTATTGTTCCAAAAAACAAAGTTCACACCATATCTGTTCCAAGAGCAAAAATCAAAAGAGGGCATCTGTTCTAAGAAAAACACAGAACAATAGCTTCCAGAATTTAAAAACCAACAGATAATCAAAAACCTTTAACCATTTTGTCCCCAAAATCATAGCATTGTTCTTATCCAAGCAAGCCATTTTTATTCCAATACCAGAAAAAGAAAAAGGCAACTTCTGTTACAAGCTCAAAACCAGAGTATCAGAAAACCGATAACATAACTAAAACCCTTGTTTGTTCATCATCTTCCTAAATAACACAAACCCTTCAGTTTGAGAAAGAAGAAGAGGGAAAGAAGTTCAGAGTCAGAAAGATTTCACCGTGCAAGCTCAGAAAGGCGTCTTGGCCGCTTCATCCTCGCCATCACCGGAAGTCGCCTCGGAGACACCTAGGGTTTCCGGTCACCCCTTTCGAATCCCATCCAAACCATCAAAAATCTGCAAAAGATAAAGCCAGATAGTTAAAGAGGATACGAAGATGAAACGAATGGAGAAAGAAAGTCATGGGTCGGAGCCAGATCTCCACGAGGACTGCCGGATACGATTCCCGGCCACCGTTTGCTCCGTCTTCTCCGGCGAGGAGCAAGGGAACTGGACGGTGAGGGTCTAGACAGTACAACAGCGACGATCGGAACACAGAGAAACAGAACATGCAAGCGGTAAAGAGATGAGGGTTTTTTGAAAACAGAGGAAAACGTGAATGGCCAGTGGGAGAATACGATGGAATCTTGGTTCCAAATATTTTTGCTAGCTTGTTTTATTTTCTTTTGTTTATTACTTGTTATTATTTATAATAATAATAATTGCTATTAATAATTTGTAATATTGGGTATTAACAATTTGTGATAATTGTTATCAACAATTGGTGATAAGTGCTGGAGCCACCGGTGGGTGACATTTGTCTCCACCGGTGAAGATAAGGTGGTTTTGCTTCTCCATGCACTATCCTATGGTTCTACAATGCAATCGCATCATCTCCGCCGTCTGATCATCATCATAGCATTATCATTCAACATCAACGCGCCAGAACTATTAGCCTATGGTACACCCTCCAAGACGTGCCCCACCAGATCGTTGGACACTCCTATTAGGCATGGGTTTCTTCTGCTTCCAGCACCCCCCAGAATCACTGCAATATCAGGCTCATTTCTAAACTCTCATCTTTTGAATTATTTTATTTTTATATAAATGATTTAATTTTTGTGCTATGTACTGAATAATAATTAGTTATGATAGTTTTTATTTGATGATTTATCGATTGAACTATTAGTTGATTTTTCATCAAACAGAAAAAATTATTTCTAATAATTATTTAAAGTTTCGATTGTATTGTGTGATAATTGTCTGTTTATTCGCTCATTCGGTATTTATTCACCATTGTACACTTCGCACACAACTAACATTAAAATTAACCTGATTCTACCTCGATTGGCTCATATGCCGATTTCTTAAAGGGTCTCATAGTTGGGGATGGGCATGGCCATCCTCACGAGGTTAATTAAAGCCCTTGTTGCTTTAGTTAATCATAACCCGAAAACAACATTGGTCTATATACCAATTTTCCATGCACCAGGGTCTCATGGTTGGGGATAGGAGCACCTATCCTCACGAGGTTGATTAAGTCCATATACTTAATTGACCATAACCCGACTCCATTTCTCACGCAACGCATCGAGTTCTAAGACGCTTTCATAATTAAACTACAAACCTCGATCCAACGTCGAGTGCATTTTCAAAACCTTTTTCATAATAAAATCCAAGTTTTTAAGTCGTTGGACGCTAGGCCAATTGTTTAAAAAATTTTCCCCAAATAAACTCTTAGACTTTAAGTCGTTGGACGCTAGACCAGTTGCTTAAAGACTTCTAAATAACGTGAATCTTGTTTCACCTCACTTTTTCTTAAGAAAACCTTTTTGGGTGATATACGACTCGTCTGAGCATTAGCTCCTCGGGTTTCTAGTATTTGAATCGTAAGACGTTAGTCCTATTGTTCGGTACTTTTCACTCATCTAAAAATAATTCAACTCACTCAAAACTCTTTTCTCGCTCATATGCGATCATCAAACTCTTTTCCTACAAAGAGTATGCAATAACCATTTCAAACACGAACGTGGACTTAAAGCTTTTCAAACAAACTAAACAAGTCCAAGTTCAAACATTTGAAATGTCTAATGCGCAATTTTTCTTATAAAATCAATACAACAAACTTAAAACCTTTTTGAGAGGAACTACGGAGTTTTGACTTTCCCATTGCACAAGGGAATACGTAGGCACACGGTTTCGAAACCGTGCCAAACTCGAAATAATAATAAACAAATTCTGTTTCTTTTACTTTTAGGTTATAATTTAATTTAGCAATAAACACACACACAAACACTTAGAACTAAATGGGTCCCATCGAGTACGATGGATGTAAGAGGTGCTAATACCTTCCTCTTACATAACCGACTCCCGATTCCATGTTTTTGGTCACGTAGACCGCCTTATCCGCATCTATGGGGTTTTATCTATATTTTCCCGTTCTTTTTAGAACAAATAAAATTAGGTGGCGATTTCACTAGTTTTCGAAATTTAAATGATTTTTGAAAATCGAGTTGCTTTAGTGAGTACTCAGTTTGGCAAGCCTTTTGCACATTCGATTGTCAAAGGTGGGTGGAAGAAAAGGTTTTTGTTTTAATTGCCATATTGGAAGTCTTTGTATGTAAGACATTTTCTTGATGATATGCTTATTAAAAAAATGTATTTGAAAGTGTTATTGGTACGTTACTCAATATAAAAGGAAAGTCTAAGGTTGACCTTAAAGCAAGAGAACAACCTGAGTACCAAAGAGTAAAGCAAATAACATTACATGGATTAGAGTGTAGGTATATTTTCACAATTTTGATTATAATAATGACTTTAATTTATAAAAATAGTTAAACTATATATCCTGATATATATTCCTAATCTTTCAAAGTGTAGTGTCCTCGTCAGTGTAATGGTATAGATTGCAGTTATAATTGTTATGTTTATGTTTATGTGTTGAATTATAAGGTTATAATGTTTATGTTTATGACTATAATTGTTATAATGTTTATATTTCTGAAGACTTTTAATTTGTTTGTTTTGTTTCAGATAGGTGCAAAAGATAGAGATAACAAGTTACTAAAAGTTATAGATATGTGTAGAAGATAAGTTCATTGTTTTTACTTGATATATATATATATATATATATATATATATATATATATATATATATATATATATATATATATATATATATATATATATATTAGTAATATGTTGTGTAGTTTGTTCTAAAAAATATATATTAATTTTTTTTGCACAAGACAACGCTTTTAATAAAAAGCATTTTCAAAAGTGGAAAATAGACAACGCTTTAATTAAAAAATTAGTGCACAAGAAGTGCTATCTAAAGGGGACATTAGAAAGCACTGCCTAAAGGGAGACTAAAGAAAATGCTTTTCAACCAAAAAGCGTGGCCTAAACGGTCAAGATAGCGCTTTTGGAATGAAGCGCTGCCTAAAGGGGATCTAAAATATGAATTGTATGAGGTTGTGTTGAATTATAATGGTTATAAGGGTTATGTGTTGAATTATAATTGATATAATGTTTATGTGTTTAATTACATTGGTTATAAGGTTATATTTGTGTGTTTCTAATTATTTATGTTTATGGTTATAATTGTTATATATGTTTATGTTTATGCGTTGAATTATAAGGTTATAATTTTTAGGTTTAAAGTTATAATTGTTATAATGTTTATGTTTATGATGCGTTTTAATTTGTTGATTTTATTTTAGATAAATCCAGAAGATAGAGACAACAAGTTATACATATGTACAGAAGACAAGTTCATTGTTTTTTACTTAGACTTTATATATGTGTGTGTATATATATATATATATATATATATATA
The DNA here is from genome assembly GCA_021764765.1 of Vicia sativa. Classification (NCBI taxonomy): domain Eukaryota; kingdom Viridiplantae; phylum Streptophyta; class Magnoliopsida; order Fabales; family Fabaceae; genus Vicia; species Vicia sativa. The sequence goes on along the minus strand of CM038793.1, from coordinate 282,598,469 downwards.
TATATATATATATATATATATATATATATATATATATATATATATATATATATTACATGTTGTATGTATATTAGTAATACGCTGTGTAGTTTGTTCTAAAAAATATGCTAGCTATTTATGTATGCAGCCATTTTATTAAAAAAAAATGATGTCATTTTATTAAAAAATATGCTGCCATATTATTAAAAAATATGTGCACAATACAACACTTTTAACAAAAAGCATTGCCAAAAGTGGAGAATAGACAAAGTTTTTATTAAAAAATTCATGCACAATTAAGAAGCAATGTCTAAAGAGGACATTAGAAAGCGATGTCTAAATGGGAACTATATAAAGCGTTTTTCAAGCAAAAAACGCTGCCTAAAGGGTCAAGAGAGCGCTTTTGGAATGAAACGCTGCCTAAAAGGGACCTAAAATAGAACTTTAAAAGCGTTGCCTAAAAGGGGATAATAGAAAGTGTTTTTTAAGCAAAAAATGCAGTCTAAAGGGGCCAATAGAGAGCACTTATAGAATGAAATGCTGCTTAAAGTAGACATATATCAACACTTATCCGTTTGAGGGATGGAATTGGTGTTGTAGATTTTGGCTAGCTGAATATGAATTACGAGATGATGTTGGAAGTAATTCATATTCAGAACTTCTGAGAGTCAGACAGAAGTTCTGATGGTCAGAAGAAGAAGCTTCTAACCTATGTCTAGAAGGAGCTGAACTTTTGGAGGATAATTAGTATCTGGTAGTTAAAGATAACTTTAGTATGAAGTTATTAGAGATAACTTAATCGTAAAGTTATCATACTTAGGGACAACATAGCTGTGAGGCTATCTCCTTTATAGGGCCTACGTGACATCTTTCTACTTGTTGTTTTGTGTATAAATAGGTGTTCCTATGCTTCAATAAAAATGAATTTAATTCCTTTTACATATCAGTTGTAAGTTGTAGCCATCTTTATCATTTATTATTTCTCTCTCTTCTTCCACTTTCATCACCTTGCACCAACATAGAGACATGTTGTAGTTGAAAAGATTTCATCTTAACTCCTTTTTTAAATGGATATAGATAAGAATTTGACTAGTAAAAAATAAAACAGTAAAATTAATCAGGTCTAGCCCCACCCTGTGTATGGTCTTGTGATAAAAAGTAAACACGACATTCCAAATCTCAATCCTTACTTGCCCATTGAAAATTTTACGTAATTAAGTTCTAGAAAGTCATTCAACCTTACTATTAATAGTAAGTCCAAGTTTCAACTCAGATAGATAACGCGTCATTCATTCACACTTGTATGCGGGAATAAACTTTTAGAACAAAATATTTATTCCATTTTTAACAATGATATTTATTTATTTAATATACAACAATGATGGCGTATTTGTTTACTTTTTAGGAATATATAATGGGAAAAGAGAAATATTGATATTATAATATTCGACCGACAACAGTGGATGTGCGTATATATTAAAACTAAAGAATAAAACCTGCAAAATAAAATATTAATCTACGAAAGTTTGAACCATGTGCATACAAGTGAGCTTGATTACAAACTAAGCTAGCCATCTTTCAATAATTAATCACCATGTTATAAATTATTTTTATAATTCTAATTTTTTTAATTAACACATAGATGTACATGTCTGCGGGAATTAATATATAATAAACAATGAAGTAGTAGCTCTTTGTTGAAAGTCTTGGAAACTAAAAGTCATATTGAATTTGACAGGCTATCTTGTTTTCTTTATATTATACAAACTTATCTCTTTGAAAGTAATAACCAAACACATTGAATGTGTCTATATATATATTTGTATGTGACCATCAACATTCATCAACATTCATACAGAGCTTACAAAAACATTCATACAGAACTAACAAAAGTGCAACAATGGCAGAAGGAAAAGGAAGAGTTTGTGTGACAGGAGGTACAGGATTTATTGGTTCATGGATTATCAAGAAACTCCTTGAAGATGGTTACAGTGTTAATACCACTGTTAGAGCTGATCCAGGTAAAATATTTATTTGTTGTACTATATTTTTTAATACTAATTTTCATTAAAAGATAGATATGTAACCAAAACTATGTAAATTGCAGAGAAAAAGAGAGATCTTAGCTTTCTCACAGATCTTCCAGGTGCATCTGAAAAACTAAAATTTTTCAACGCTGATCTTGACGATCCAGAAAGTTTCAATGAAGCAATTGAAGGGTGTGTTGGAATATTCCACACAGCAGCTTCGGTTGATTTTGAAGAGAAAGAACCAGAAGAGATAGTCACGAAAAGAAGCATTGATGGAGCTTTAGGAATTCTAAAAGCATGCAAAAACTCTAAGACATTGAAGAGAGTTGTTTACACTTCAAGTGCTTCTGCTGTTTACTGTCAAGACAAAGAAAAGAAAAGATGAAATGGACGAAAGTTATTGAGTGATATAGACATTCTTAGAAATCATAAACCATTTGGCTGGGCTTATTCAGTTTCTAAGACACAAGCGGAGAAAGCTGTTCTTGAGTATGGAAAACAAAATGGGTTGGATATTGTGACTGTTATACCAACTATTGTTGTTGGACCCTTCATTTGTCCTAAGCTCCCTACCTCTGTATATGGTGTACTACCTTACTTATTTGGTAATACTGACAACAGTCCAATATCTCGTTTCCATATAGTGCATGTTGATGATATTGCACGGGCACATATATTCTTACTTGAACATCCTAATCCAGAAGGGAGATATAATTGTTCACCATTCCTTGCAACTGTTGAGGAAGTTGTTGACATCGTTTCTTCAAAGCATCCTGAATTTCAAATTCCAAAGTCCAAGTGAGTCTTTTTTTTCTATATGCTAAATTAATGCGAACTTTCTTTTATTGTTACTAATACTTTATTCTATTTTTTTTCTCTAGATTGCTTGAAGGACCTAAAGGTCTCGAACTTCCACATTTAACATCCAAGAAACTCACAGATGCTGGATTTGAGTTCAAACATAGTCTCGAGGAAACGTTGGAGGATGCCATTCAATCTTGCAAGGAAAAGAGCATTCTTTGAACCATCGGATTAATAAATAATATGTCACTGGACAAGGCTTCTTAATATTTGAATTATTTAGCATTTGAACGTATAAGTTTGTAAACTTTATAGTTCAAATATGTTTTATTGAGAGTGTGTGTTCTATTCTATCTTCCTTCCAGTGTGACTTTTGATCCGATGGAGGCATTCAAGTTGGCTAGAGCTCTAGTTTGAAATCTTTCGAATTGTAGCTCTTAGTAAGTGTCGGTTCTAGAGTTTAGAGTTTGGATTGTGGTTGTTTATTTGTTATTTACACTTTATGTCTTTCTCTTGCATCGGTCTTGTTGTTGGTGTTTTTAGTATATTATTTTACCTTTAAAAAAAAGTGATAATACGATAATGCTATTAGATGAAAAGTTAACCGAAAATATTATTTTCTATTACCATGTCATCGATTTACTAAGATAAAAAATTTATGTCAGGAAAATATTACTTTCTTCTACATCCTCTACACTAATATAAAAATCTTTAAACACAATATCAATATAGGGGGACCATGAATGCCAAGAGCAATGAGGAGACTCCAAATCACCACCAGAAATTTTAAGGAGCGGGTGAGTGGGTATAAACTATTATAATAGCATCATTCTACTCGTTTTCGCTAAGTTAAACCATGACTCTGATATCAATTGTAAGGGAGTCTAGGGAGCATTTAAAATGTCTATGGGCTAAACTTCAAGATCTTAGAGACGTTGAATCCACATATCCACTAAATAATTTAAGAAAATAGGAGTATGGGTCAGAGTTGTTGAAAAATACCGACATAGAGAAAATTAAAGAACAAAACCAGAGACAAAATGACATAATGTGGAAAATCCAAAATCGTAGACAAAACCACGGTCGCTAAAATTTTCTAGTACATGCAACACATGGTAACACTGCTATCTCAACTTCAGAATAATTTTTAGGTAGATGTTACAACATCAGATTTGACATCTTGAACAGATTTATCAAGATACAAGTGATACTTAAATTAAATTGCATAATAATATATAACACATAGAGTTGTTAACCCAATTCAGTGCAACTCACCTACCTGGGGACTACCAAATCAAGAAGGAAATCCACTATCAGTAGTATTAATTTAAAGCCTAAACAACCTCAATTTACAATTTCTCGCTTAATCCCTACATAGTGCAACTTCTACCTCCTAGATATGAGAAATCTCCATCTCATTTCCTAAATCACCACAGTGATATCTAACAGTCACAATCCCCGTGACTGTATCAAAAACAACACAACAAGAAGATTACATTTCCAATAAATAATACTTTGTTAAGACTCTTAACTAAGAGCAATACTTGGTTTTACTTAAAATATTTAACCAAGAACAATACTCCACTCATTATCTAAAGGCTTCTGAGTGAGAATATTATGTGTACCACAAGTATCAAAATATACAAGGGTGACTTACAGCTACACAATAGACTCTCAAAATCTGAGACTCTAAGTTTCCCCTAATTTACAAATTATAAAAAACTTAATTGAAAGAATTGATACATTAGGTTTAGGTTTTCTCCTTTCAATACTCCGTTGCAATCCACGGGCTATGAATTCTGCGTCAAAAATTTTTTTGATCCATAAGTTGAGTGATGCACCCATTGTGCAGCAAAATCTCCTTAAATCTTAGAACAAACAATACAAAGTTTCCTAAATTATTTCAAGGCCTAATTTAGTAATTAATGTGCATCTGGAGATATAAAACTTGTTCCAGATTAAATCTTTTTGGCCTGTCAAATTTACTGAAATATATCGAAAATGAATATCATATAATCAAATCAAACCTTCCAAGATTTAAAACAACATCGCCTGATGTACCAAACCAATATCTCATGACATTTGCTTCGACATCTAGCTAAACAACCCATAACATCAAATTTTTTATTACAATTGATAAGAATGTTGCACCATCTTGACCAACAATAGAATAGAACCATGTTTTAGCAAAATAATGTTAATCCTAAACAGTTACTACTATAATTCTTCAGTAGTGAAATTTCAAAGTTATCCAACATATTCTCAATGTAACTTACACCTCAAGTTATGATGAAATTACTCCCAGATCTTTTTAGTCATACCAAGCTTATGAGTGTCAACAATTTCATATAGCAAGATCTCTAACACAATGATGACAAAATCAATGACTTTGTTCTGCAAGCAGAATAAAATCCTTGTATCTTGATTGTAATAGCATATCACACTATAATTCTATGACATCCAGTTTGGCATTGCACTCTTTTAGTAATCAACACAATTGAAAAAATATCTTCCTTCAACACTAGCTAATCTTCAAGATATACCACGATTCAATTAATTTTAATATAAGTGATCACAATATACTCCAATAATATAATCTTCTTTAGACTTGACCAATAGCTTTTTACTCCAAGACTCACAATCATTGTATATTTAACCCTATATTAAAACCAAAAACCATTTTTCAATTTTTTCATAATTTTTTTTCCAATTATTAATTAATAATAATAATAATTAATAATAATAATTAAGTAATTTATTTTAATAATAGTAATTAAGTAAATATTTTGTAAACCTAACCCTAAAACAAAACCCAGAAGATCACAACTTTTTCGTTCTCCACCTCTGTTATTGCCCTCCGCCTCTGTTATCGCCTCTGCCTCTATTATCGCCTCTGCATCGACTATCGTCTCCGCAATCTCTTCCATCCATATCAAACCTCAATGATTCATCCTTCCCATTCATGCAATAGATCAACTATTCAAGTCATCTATGTCACTGCTCAACGTTTCATCCCTCTCATTTTGATTTATGTTAAAATCTAAGTATGATTTTATCCCTGTTTTCTTATTCTTAGATTTATGCTTTTAGGAGTCTTATTTACACCTTTAATATATTTATTGCTTAGGATTTTGTTCTGAAACTTGTGCTCTGTTATTGTAAGAGGGAAAGGGACCACACCACGGTCACTGTGCTCTGTGACTGAAAGAGGGAGAGGAACCACACTTTTCTTTCACTAAACCTAGATACTTTATTTTTCTTATTCATATTTTGGTGGATGTATGGTTGTTGTCATAAGAAATCTTGCAAAATGTTTATATTATTTAATAATAATAGTCTACATTAAGAGTTAAGGAAATTTAATTAGATGACCCCAAAATCTAAGATTAGGTTTTTTATTATTTAATTTCATAGTTTCAGTATAAGTAGATGAATTAGAATGCAACCCCACCATCATAGAATAAGGCACACCATATTGATAAGGATTAAAGTCGGCCCAGTACCACCTGCAAATAGTGATCAATTTGGATCAAACGATGATATACCTCGTCTAGGTTATACTGTTGTGACAGAAGTCACTGATGATTGAGCAACAGTTGATCTCACAGGAGATAAAATTGTCGCACTTTCTGTTGTGGAATTTATTGGTACATCCCCACACTTTGTGTTGAAACTTGTGTTTGCATATGTGTTGAAGTGTTTGTGTCAGAATGTGTTATTTTGGATTTTGACAAATGCTTACCACTCCTTAACTTCATACACCACAAAGAAACTATATATTTCTATAAGACTTTAACACTAATACAAACTCAATCAACCCAGTCCCACCGGGCTTGCCAATTATTTGTTTACCTCATGTTTTTGTAAACAACGCTGGTATCTTGCCAAAACGTTTACTAGCGAGATCGACCAAGGAATCTCTCTACTGTGTTAACTTTCAAGTGTTAATCTTTATAAAATGTTTTGAAGGAACTATGTGCGTTCGAATCCATGTCTAAATAGACAAACATATTCAAACATACATTTCCCTAGCTTGACTAATTTCGCTATATCGTTTGGTTACTCTGAGTGTTTAGCATTAGGAATGTGAAAAGTTTGAACCTTTTACAAGATGCACTTAATGCTTTATTTATACTAAATATTTGGTAACTGCTTCTAAGCGGGCTTTTCTTCTCTAGACGCCACATGTTCCTTGTAACTCCTCCCCACATATTCGTATAAATGTTTCAAAAACTGTAGATTACACAATTTGAAGATTGACAAGGATGATTCCACCCTGTTCCAACAAAATATAATTTTGCATATACTTTTAATCTCTGTGGGAAAACATAATTGTCAAAACTATATAAATTTATAATCAACATGAATCATCCAATCAAACAATAATCATGAGTACAAAAAACACTTGTTAAGTCGGGTAAATAAGAGTTATTAGATCGGTTCTGTACCCGTCTTAGGAGTAGGCGTTGTAACAAGTATATGACATGTTAAGTCGGTCTTTTGACCCGACTTAAGAAGTATATAACTTAAGTCGGCTAAAGACTTAACCGACCTAACAAATATAATTCTAAATTAAAAAAAAAACAAAATTTTTGCATTCAAACTATCACTTTCAAAACTAAAGTATTAAATTTTGTCACCAAACCTAATATTATTTTACATAGTCTCCAAATGTAATTTGTATTATTATGCATATCAAATAGGAAACTATTTTTGTTAATACACATTGCCTAAATATTTTTACACGTCGTGACTAAACTTTTGAGATGTATCACACTTAAAATAAATAGAATGCTCCTAAACTCATGACCTTCAAAGAGTTACTTTTAGAGACTTAACAGATTTAGTAAACTTGATTCATTCAAGAGCTTTGGAAATATCTTCAACCTTAATAATTTTTTTTTGGGAATCCTTAGTGATGCATTATCATTGTGTTGAAGGGGTAAAGAAGCAAGCAAAAAGTAAAGTATCATTTTTACCGGGTGATATATAAGTTATATCGTATCGTGTCCACAGAGGTTGGTTATTCTATCAATGTTCGATAATTCAATCGTTAATGATTTTAGGGTTAAAATGGGTTGTAAAGAAAATGTATCAACATAAATTAAATATATACTAAAGTAAAAAGGATAGACAACTTATACGGTATGAATCTACACTACTCATCACAAACTTAAACCTATTGATCAGTTGCACTCAACTTAATCTACTCGTCAAAATCATCACAGACATCACGAGATGTACCCACAACAAAGATTATGTCTAATCCTAAGTCGCGAGACCAACTGTATTACTCTATCGATAATGTCTTACCCGCTACAACACTATAGAGGAATTAAGCTTTAGCACCCAAAGTGAATATCATCTATATATCTATCTCTAGCATATATAAACTAATAGATATCCATCCCTAATCAAGATTTGTGAGGTATATGTCTATCACAGCCCAAATCAAAACATAAAGCAAAATGATTAAGGAAGACATCAACAATGATTTGTAAACAAGCTTTATACCGTACCATGATCAACAAATATACATATGTTCAAATTAAATATACAAACAAACTCAAGAAAAGAGATTACAAAGAGAAGAGAAGAAGAGGAACCAAACATTTCTTGGTTTGTCAACACCAATCGACGGTAGATTTGACTCAGGATCATCCAAATACAAGCTCTAATATTGTTTTCTAGCCTCTCTAGACCAAAAAATTATGTATGATGGATTGGGGTTCAAAAATACCCAAAACACAGCCTAAAATGTGTCTTTTACCCCTTTTAAAGAGTTATGAAATGGCAGGGTGCGCTTATCCTGGTCTGTGGGTGCTCAGCGCGGTCTGTGTTGTTCCGGAAAAAATTAGCCCTTGTTTTCGCCATAACTTGAGAACCATAACTCGGATTTGCGCCCGATTTGAAGCGTTGGAAAGCTTATTAAATGATACATATAAACATGAATAAATATCAAGCTATTTTTGACTATTTGAAATATTTGAAAAACTTATTCTTTGCTTTATAGGTTCTCTTTTATTGCTCAAAATCACGCGTTTGAAGTCGTGTCTTCGACAACAACATGAATAGAAAACTATAAAACAATATAGTATTTACAAAAAAAACATGATTATACACTAAATATACATATTTATACAAAAAAGTGGGAGATTTATTCGAAGAATATTAATAAAAGAACCGATAAGTGGCACAAAACATATATACAAAATAAGTACATTTTTGCACTTATCAACTCTCCTCAACTTGAAACATTGTTTTTCCTCAAACAAATTCAAGTAACTCAAAGAAACAAAGAATGATAATCAAAGAATCGTGAATCAACTAGTTTTTCAAACGAAAAACTAATGTATGGTTCAAATAAAAACGCACAAGTAAAGTAAACACTTACCACTATCCTACAACGACAATATATAAACGAAACAAATCCCAAGTACAAAAATTATGCAAAATATTCTAAAACAATACAAGCTCAATCATGAATCACACATAGCAAAAATTCATCGGTAGATGAAAAACATACAAACGTGAGGGACTTTTGACACTCATCCAACAATCTTGCAAACAAGAGATTAAATTATGCATTCATCCAAAAATTAACATTGAAAATATAAAAGGCAAGAATCATAAGGACTTTTCATGGTTGTAATGTGGCTTGATTAACAAACAAGTGATAAGTCTTAAAGCTAATCGAATCAAAAACTTGCCTAAACCTAAGGGAGCAATTAATTCCACAAAGTTTCAAACAATATAATTCTAATCAAACTTCTTCTTCATCACAAAAATTGTCAAACCAAAACACTTCACTTATTAACACAAAATTATTCATACTCTTTTTGTTTTTCTTTTTCAAAACTTTTTCATCTTTTTTCTTTCTTTTTCTAGTCTTTCTTTTTCACTTTTTTCATTTCTTTTTTTTCTTCTTTTTTTATTCTTCTTCTTCTTCTTAACTGCATATCAAACACAATATAAATGAACAAACATTGCTCTCCCCTACTTGAATTCAACCAACATCATTATGTGAATACTCACTATTTTCTAAGGAAAGGTAAAAATTCATACAACTACACAAAGTTGAGGGTTCAAGAAACAAAAAAATTAACATCCTTACAAAAAAGGTGAACTGAACACTCATAGACAAGTATCAAGTTCAAATAAACATGGATATTGACAAAAGTTAAAAAGGGTTAACAAATGATCACACACTTAAACAAAAATGCCTTGATCATTTTCATAAAATCATACCATCAACATAAAATGAAAGATTAAGCATAATAAAATCTAGTTAAAACAAGAATGTGGTCTCCAACATTTGTAAACAATGAAAAGATTCCTCACATTTATGGGTAAAAAGGAAACTAAAGTGATTCAAGTCATGAGCAAGTAATGTAAAAAGAATGAATGACATGGTAATTATATAAATGATAAATTTCTTAAACATGTTATGCTATAGAAGGTGGTAAACGAGTACCTGACATGTACTAACTTTGAAAACTATCATTACCATACATCCACGAGTTGAAATGATCAAACTCAGAAAATCACCTCAAAAGTCTTCAAGTTACCGGACCAAAATTTGAGTTCAAACAACAAAAGAATTATAAAAAACAAAATTTACAATATTTACAACAAACAAAACCCCTCAAGCAAAACACAACAAGCTTGCGAAAAACAAAATTAGACAAAACAAACCAAACACAAATAACAATATGTAAACCGGGTGAATAACCTCCTCTCGTCATGCCAAGGTATTTTCACAAAGCACAAATCTAAAGAAAGTGTCCTAACAAACAAAAGAGAATCGTTCCAAAAACAAGACAATTTACAACAATACTCGAAAACAAGGAAAAACACACATATGTACAAATACTTGAATACGAGAATTTTTTTTTTGATACCGAAAATTTCAAATACACAGATTAAAAATAAATTTGGAAAATTCTGTTTTTTTTTATTTAAATTCTGTTTTTTTACCGGAAAATTCTGAAATTCTAGATATTTTACTGAAATTTCTAGTACACCCCCAAAATTTCAGGATTTAATTTTTGTGAAAATTCTGAAAAATACCGGAAAATTCAAAAATTTTATGTATTTTTTTTTAAAAATTTCCGGTATCCTCCCCAAATTTCTGGTATTTTTTTTTTTAAATAATTTTTGTAACATCCCACTTTCGAAGTTATTGTGTATTAAGAGATATCAAGAGGAGTGGTTAGAATCAAATGGTTTAGTTGGTATTTAACTAAGTGGCACATTAGTAAATATTATTTAGTTGGAGGGCAAAGTGGTCATTGAACACTATTTGCATGTGACATAAGACATGTTGGAGGGTTGGTATTACAAATTGAATTTTTATAAATAAAAGTCAAGAGAGGAAAGGAAGAGAAATGAAGTTCATCATCTCCAACATGCATTTTCGTACTCCAAGGGAAACTCCATTAATTAGGCCATAATTTTTACTCGTAGCTCCGATTCAGGTAATTCTGGACTTTTTAGTAAGCTTACGAAATTCTCTTCGATTTGGCATATTAACTCATCTTCATAGCTTATGTATTAAAGGAGAAAAACGCAATTAAAGATTTGATATTCTTGCCGGAATTTGGAGAAGAGTGACCTACAAATTTCTTGATGATGGAGGTAGAAGTTTGGGCATGAAGAGAGTTCTATGGAAGCAAGATTGTCATCCAAACCTCCATTAACCTAAGGTGAGTCTCATTAGATTAGAGACTTTGGGAAAAATTGTGTTTTTCAAAAAAAGATCTAGGATTTTGTGGTTTGAAGTGAAATTGTTGTTGATTGATGAGTTATATGCCTTACTACTGTTTTTCATGTTTGGGTATCATGGGTTTGCTATTAGACGTGGTAAAATGGAGGTTGGGGACTCCATGACAGTTTTGTCAAGAATTGGTTTTTTTGGTTTTCGCCAACCGCGCAGGCTTCGGGCCCATCAGACTAAAAATTAATTTTTACTTGCATGACCCCAATTAGCGTGGTTCCCTGTGCAAAACTATATTATTTTCCCAAAAAGTGAAGAATGGTTCTAGGTTTAGAACCGTTTGCCTATGCTAACCCTCAATACTGCTATACACAATTGAGTAATAAGGGAGTGAAATATGGACACTAAAGAATATGTACCGAAGGTGTATAAATTATGTGATAATTGTATAGTGACACAATTGGTCTATGAATATGTATCATGTAGTTGTGTAAACTGTTTTCCTGTCGTTCCGGTCGAACGCTCGGATGATTGTGTTATTTGCATTTGACATAAAAGTACTAACAAGGAAAACCTAGATAAGGTAATCGGTATAGGCAAATCCTGTGTGCTTGTGTATGTGATATATGCTTGAATCGGAGTAGAACCATGTTGTTAGGTAGTAAATCCTGTTTTTTGGTTATCGGCTATTGGTATGCCTTGATTGTTCGTTACTTCTTTACACCTGAGCTGCCAAAGGCGATGTGCATGTGGGGCCTAAAGGCGTTTACCACTATGAGACTCATCCTTATTCTGTGTATTGGTAAGTGTGTGACGCCATATAGGCTACGTCATCAGACTTTTCTTACCATCTAGTGACGCCACGTAGGCAGTGTCACTAGGCTTTTACCCGGTGGGCGTGTACGTTCGAGATGACATGTTTGCACTCGTGTAGTTGGTGCCCATATCACTTGCGTTGGACGGAGTCGGGATCGTGACGCCACTTAGGCAACGTCATGGTTGAACTCTTCGCGGATAAGCTCCATTTAGGATAGGTCTATTGTCTAGTAGTTTGCTTGTGCAAGTCTTTTGACGATTAGATACACGAGGACTCACCGAGGGTGTAGTTTTGGTAGCTTGTGCAAGTATTTTGACGATTAGGTACACGAGGAATCACCGATAGTCTCTGAGAGTAGATAAGATGGTAAACCCGGAAGACCTAACCTTGAGGGTCGCGCCCGACAAAAGGTAGGCTTGTAAACCTGGACGGCCTATTCTGGAGGAAAATGGTAGTCATGATTGTTTGTTGATCTCATTGGTTAGTCAAGGGACTTCCAATGCGGATTTTATCCTTGTTGTGTATTTGTACATAGCCGTAAGTTATAAACCCCAGATTCTAGGTGAATCCGTTTTTGATGCATGTACCTAGTAGAATCGAGTGAACCCCTAAGATAGGGAGGCTTAATGAGATTTAGTAATCGAACCCCATTCCAATTATAATTTTTCAGTAATAGGTTATAAGTGGTACAATTTTTAGATGAATGGTTTCGAAGACTACAGATGTGCAAAGGCAGGAAGACCTCATCAGATCTTATCTTTCCGCAGTGCGATGTTGAAGACAAGATGTATTGGATACGTTCTGATCAAGAATATTTTTGTATTAAATTTAAAATTCGTGTCTTTTTCATCTAGTTGTATGTTTCTTGTACCATATTTAACATTATCGCGTATTATTCTAGACAAATATGTATAGGGTGTTACTATTGGTATCAGAGCGGGCCAATTCTTGTCCCTGCAGTGAAACATCACTAGTAATTCTCTTATCCCTCATATGTGTGTGTTGCTAGCCTGATTTGTACTTTCATAGTATTCAGTTGTTGAGCCTGATCACCTTAGTGACTGCTTATGTGATGGGTAGAGTCATGGTAGAGCCACCAAGAGGATGCACAAGATCCTAACGACTCATTTGAAGTGGTGGAAACCTGTTGAATTGGGAGAGTGTTGGGGTTGTTAAGCATGAATAGAGAGTTCGATATGGAATGGTTGTTATACCCCAAAAGTTTCCCTCATATTTCTCAAGACAATCCACATCTCCATACTCAAGAGTTTCTCAAGGATTGACCAGACGAACCCTCTCTTAAGCAATCAACCCACAACTAGGGTTTTGCTTCTCTCAAGAAAAAATAAGTTCTAGTGCTTCAAGTGATCATCATACCTCCTTATATGTCTCAAGGTATCACTATGTCAAGTTTCAAGCCCTACAGCTCAAGTTTTCTCAGCCAATTGCTCAGATGGTTGAAAATCAATTGTATTAGACAAAGAGTCAATTATGGTCAACATACGGTCAAACTTCATCATTTTTGGTCAACATCAATATTTTGAAGTCAAATTTATCATATGATCAAGGTTTGATCATGATTCATCAAGAAAACTCAAGATTTGATAAAAAGTCAAAGTTTTCAAATTTGGGTTTTTGGACAAAAAGTCAACATAACTTTGACCAAACATAAATTTCACATACTTTATCAAAAAGTTTTCCACCAAAACTCATTTTGAAGAGAATTCAATTCTCTACAAATTTATTTCTCATAAGGTTTGGCCAAAAATGCTTCATTTGAGAGTTATGGATCAAGACATTATAGGTCCTTCTAAACGTCAACAAAAAGTCATCATTTTGCAAAGAAGTGTACATGAACATGGAAACTTCAATGAAGATGAAACAAAAATGAGTGTTTATAGGACATCTTGAGATTTCTAAAAAGTCCAATAAGACTAAAAAATGTTGAAAATTGAGCAAGATACAAGTTGTGCAAGTTTGACATTTTTGGAGAGGTGCATGAAGAGAAATACTAAGCAAATTCAAATTTTTTCCAAATGGGCCTAAGTTTTTATGATCCAAACTTGTTCTTAAGATTATCTATGATCCCTAAGTCCAATTATACGCCACTTTGTTATTTATTTGATTTATTTGTGAATTAAATCACTAAAATTCAAAATTAATTAAAATAAAATTTAAAATAAAGAGGCAAGGCGTGTGGGCTAGTATTCTGATTGTCTTGAGGTCCAAGATTGCCAATACAAGCTAGAAAATTCGTGCAAGAGGAGTTTAAGGAAGATTGAGCAAGGAAAAGAAAGATTTGATTTAAAAACTTCAATCAAATATCTTTCATTTAATGCAATATATTTTACCAAGTTTGTTGACCTAACCTCTTGTCATATATATACATAACACATCTACAAGCCAACGGGACGGATTCATGCAGCCAAGAAACTAGGGTTCATGCTCGAAATTTCCAACCAAAGTTGCACCATCGGTTTCAAATTTCTAGCCTTCCTCAAGCAATTCCAAGAACTCTATCATGCTCTTGAGGTATAGTAGGGTAAGAATGGATCATTATCCATGGTTAAAACACGTTGAATCATGACATACATAAACATCCGTTTGCATATTTTTCATGAATTCGTATTCTTCTTTTTATTGTGTTTTGATTGAAACTAACCATGCTAATCATTTCTTGAGGTTTACTAAAACAGATTAGAGCCACCGTTTGCAAGCTCTGATGGCTGAAACACAAAACGCAATTGTTAGGGCTTCAAAACGGTGAAGCTTCGAACTTCATGTTACAAACACTTTCAGGCCAAACGACCACCACCATTGTGATCACAAGGGTCAAATTATACGATTTATGCTCTTTGTTTTCGTTTTTTGGTCATTTTGCAGGGTTTTAGGTTTGGAACTAGTCGGGGAAGATGATCGGAGCCCTTGTTCCGGCGAGGGACTCTGGTGTTGAATCTTTGACCCAAGCGTGGCATAGATCCATTGGCCCATTTGAAATCAGGGGACCCCCCAACGCGCGTTTTAATTTTGTTTGGATCTTCTGAATCAATTTTCACATATATATTATTTGTTTCAGGGCACGCGTGCTACGTCTCTTCCTCTCTAAGGGCGTTGGTTCGATCCCTGCCTTTTTCAACTTTTCACAATTTTCTGATTTTTACACAGTTTACACACATGTACAATTGGAAGCATGTTTTGTACATCATATGCAGGTGGCGTGGTGGCTATCTTTTGGATCAATAACCGTAAGGTTCTAAGTTCAAGCCATGGCAGGACCAAACCTTATTTTTACCAATTTTTTCCTCTAATTTTTTCTATTTCTTTTTATTTTTCTAATTAATTTAATTTTCTTTTCAAAATTAATTAAAATATTTTCAAAAATCGCAAAAATATTTTAATTTCAAATTTAGGTTAATTAAACATTTAATTAATTTTTGACATAAAAATAATTTATTTTTCTCATGATTTAAATTGTTTTTCATAATTAATTAATAATTAACTTAGAAATCATGTTTTACTAACTAAATCAATTTCAAAAAATAACAAAAAATAGTTTTCTTTTACAATTAGGGTTTAGACACTCTCTCTTATCCTTAAAGATTTTTTCTCCTATTTATTTACTTTATTTCGTATTTAAATTCTAGAAAATGATGTATAGGTCGCAAGGTTTATTTTGTAATAACGTAGATTTAAACTTTCTGCCTTTACTTTCCGCACCTATATTATGTAACTGCCCCAAAGCCATGTAATAGCGTAGGATTTTACTTTTCGCACCTTTACTTTTCTGTACATATTAATTGTATAGTAACTAGGGTTTGTATGACAAGACTAAAAGCAATCCTAGATCACCGTAATTCAAGACTAAAATATCTGAATTGAGCACACCTTTCACACTTGCACCCCCTTAGGGTATCCTTTCTTGTTGCCTTTCGGATAAGAATGGTCATGTCCCTCGAACGTAGGGATACCATTAGCAAAGACGCTTACGAATAACATCATCATAGTCCCTTCGATACAAAGATCATAGTCCCTCGATGACCCTCGATGTTGCCTACGAATATATGATCTCGTCCCTCGGTTGTTGCCTACGAATAACTGATGATTATCCCTACGAAATTGCTAAGGTATCCTTACATGTTTCCTTAAATGACCATAAAATGACCCTTCGATTGTCTCTTCACATACAACGGATAAAGTTCCCTACCAACTAATGGTATGGATAGCCTTATTCTAAAGGAGAAGGAAGGCCTTATTCTAAAGGAGAAGGAAAATAACATGGAAATGAACATTTTGAGTAGGTAAATAAGACTCTATTGCTTGCTCCAATCAAATACTTTTTCACACCTCACACTTTTTAAAAACTATCTTTTTAAACACTTTGTATACATTCCAGCGAGAATCATTACAAATTTAAACATTTTCCAAACAAACATTTCTGAACACTTCGTACACATTCCAACGACAATCATTATGAAGTCAAAGAGAAATGTCTTTTCAAAATACTTTTCAAACTACACAAATATAGAAAGCAATTTTTCAAAGTGAGCTAAGCAACTAAAAGCCTGTAGTTAACTACGGATGGAAAGGGTGCTAACACCTTCCCTTTTCATAATTGCCTCTCATACTCAGAATCTAACAAAGGTCTTTTCCTGTTCTTTTCACCTTCCATTTATTGGATAAAATAAAAGTCGCTGGTGACTCTTGCTATCCGCAACATTTGCGATAAAATGCAAAACAAACAAGTAAGTTCTTCCACCGTGTTACAATGGTCAACGACCGAACTATCGTGGTAAGGATTGAAACAACAAGAGTTTCCTAGGATTCGATTGGACGAAGTGAGACCTTATTTGGATCTCGGTAGTAGTGGAATAATTTTCATGTGGAACTTGTGTAGGATTATAATAAGGAACTCCAAGATGGAACAGAGTTTGAAACCATAGGAAATTCACTACTCAATCTTGATACCAGTGAAGGGAATGACTTGAAAACCTGTCAGATGTAAGACTTTTGGGAATTTCAGCGAAGAAGTCGAAACCTTCTGGTTACCGTGATGTGGGCGGTTCTTGGATGAACAAGGTGTTTTATTCCGAATCACTTTGGTATGTCCTATGATGTGCATGAATTACTAAGTAAAGGATTGATTGGAAGAGTATATGTGGTAATCTCTAATTGGGAGAATATTGGACACCCGATTAGGGCAAGGGCTACTGCATTTTTGTTCTTGCTAATCTATGAATGAGCCCTAGAACTACGCTAGGTGACAACCGAAGCAAGTGAAAGTGGAATATGTTGTGGCCTAAGTTTCTTACTTGTTATGATTCGTCTAACCCCGAGTGATGCCACGGAACTACGCTTGGTGTTGGGTAATTAGATGAATGAAAACTAGTGTCTTTCCGAAGCATCCACGGGATGATCGAAGTCATATCGATTGTTCGAAATCATGGTATTCTTATGTGAAAATTGTCCTTATAATTTATTGTTAATGCACTGTGCAAGTGGATACGCGCATGGCATAACAATTCGAACCGAATTCTTATCCATTCTGATCTAGCTTATTATTCCTAGTAAGTAAACCCTTAACGCGCGACACTCTTAGATTTTGCATCCTAAGGAGTGTGATTGATATAATCTAGAAGAAATATGACCTTAGTGGAGACCTGTTCAAACATTGTCGACCGTGACTAAAGGATACACGTTTAGATTGTTATATGCTACCGGGTAGGTTACGTGAGTACATGGCCTCGGAGTTTGACCACTATGTTAGTACTACCAAATAGGTATAACGCCACAATATCACTTTCGTGCACGAGGTCTGGCAGATGTGGATAGTGTTGATCCAGAGTTTAGGGTAAGTTTCTGATTGTTATTTGGAGACACAGACTCGAGTTCTCATGATCTAGGTATAATAATAACCCATGTGTCATGCTGGTAGTCATGAACTATCAGGAGATAGTGGGATTAATAAATTCTGATGCTACACTTATGAGGATGTTGAGTGCTCATAACCGTGTGGATGTTATTAGCTGATACCTTATAGATGTTTCTTGTTTTGCGAAGTGGTAAGTGATGAGTATGCGTGAATTCCAGAGGTGGAGTTGACATGAGATTATTATATCTTGGCCGACATGTTTAGTGGGTAGCCTTATCATTTTGATCATTGTTAAAATAAATGAAGTGTATTTTGGTTTAGCTAATATGAGATGTACCCAAAGGAATATCTATAGACTCTCAGGAGTAAGCAATGTCAGTCTCGGTAAGTAGAGACACATTGGATTTAGAGTTCCGATAAACCCCAAAGAGAGATGTTCGAAGTGCAAGTATGGTTTCCTGTATTGTAGCATAATTTAAGACATTAGAAATGCTGCAATTGGGAGCGCAATCGAGGTAGTCGGTCTATTAATAGTTTCAGAAATAATGAAGCATGACGATGAGATGATCCTAGTAGTTTTGATTGGGAATTAAGGTTTCCGTCGGGTATGAGGAGATTCATGCGGCTGTGCAGGTATGGGACTACATGGTTAAATGAGATCGTATGAGGATTAGTATCGGTTGTAGAGTAAGTCAGTGGTCCCAATGGAAATCTAAAGTGTTAGAAACAGTATTAGTCGATTTCTTGGACGCAATGTAATTGTGAAAGGATTGTTGCATCGATTAAGTTTGAGGATTTATCAATGGTGTTGTCGCTCTAACAATGTGGAGTTGTATGGTTAGAGAGGAACTATGGCAAAGTTGGCAATATTATAGTAATAGTTATACGACGCAAAAGTCAGTGGTTCGAGACGAAGTTATATTGAGTAAGTGTTCGACGTTAAACATGCCGGAGCCAAAGTGTGTAACTAAGTCGTGCTCATGGACCTAACCAAGACTGATGAAGTCAATAGTCACCTTGTTTTGGAATTACTCAACCTCGAGGAGCGACCTTTGTTAAGTGTGTTTAAGACTCTAGCGAGTATCATGATTTGCAAATTCTGAGGAAGAGTTGTTGTTATATAAGGAATCGAGCGAAGCGTAGTAGAGTAATGGAATCGAGCGTGATACGGTGGAAGTGAAATTTGGTAGTTTCAAGATATGTGTGACAGATTGAGATCAGAGTAGCGCAACGGATGAAAGGAGGACTGGATAAGCTGGTAGTAGGTGTAAAAGAGATACTTGTGACAAGTGTTGAGTGGAATAACCTTCCCATGAAGGAGCTCTATGAGAAATGTTTTGTTCATTCCTGTCTCTCAAGGATCCACCATAAACCAGAGAGATACTGATGTTGGATCGACGTAGAGCAGACTGTGTGGTTCGTATGTGATAAAATATTCTAGAGATAATGGTTGTACGAGTGAGTATTGAGAATTAAGTGTGAAAAGGTTTTTCGCTTTAAGTAGACTTTTTGTGAATGCGTGTTGTGTATTTATGCGTGTGCACGAAGACTTGGATGGTGGTTGTAGGTTAATTGTTAGAATTGGATTTTTTGTTGACAGGACGTTGTGTGAGGTTGTTGGATGCTAAGGCTATAGCTCTAAGGATGTGTACCTTGTGGATATTCGTGGAAATGTTTTGTCTAAAGCTGAAGTAGGGTTGAAAGTAAGAGGATTTGTAGTGCGAGGAAAATAAATTGAAGCAAGCCGTGTTGAGCGTCGAAGAATTAGAGGTCAGGATCGAAGAGTTCGACAATCGTTTATATGACATTGTTTGGACACATGGGGAAGCGAATCTAAATGTTGTCATAGAAAGACGTTGGAAAGGATATGTATAAACTCGAGGTAGTGCAATAGCCAGCAGAGAAGAAGTGAAGTTAATCAAGGATGAGCTTGGCAAACATTGAGAATGAGGATTGTCCGATTAAATGGATTCTTAGAGATTCTTGAGCTAATGCGAACTAGATGTGAGTGGGACTAGGTTGGAAACGTAGAGAGAACCTATTTCCATGCAAGTCTGAACGATATATCAGAAGAATGTGTTGTGAGACAATTAAGGCTTCTAGTCAAGGTTGTTAAGGACGTGAACTTAGTAGAGAATGATGCTTTCTTGGATGAAGCGATTTTCAGACGAAGTCGTAGGGTTTAACCAAGGAAGAATACAAGGAACATTCGAGCCCTCGTTGGAAGAAGGTGTGAGGCATTTTGTTGTCACGGTTATTGCAAGGAATTCGAGGGCGAATTCTATTTTAGAGAGGGAGAATGTAACATCCCATTTTCTAAGTTATTGTATATTAAGAGATATCAAGAGGAGTGGTTAGAATCAAATGGTTTAGTTGGTATTTAACTAAGTGGCACATTAGTAGATATCATTTAGTTAGAGGGAAAAGTGGTCATTGAACACTATTTGCATGTGACATAAGACATGTTGGAGGGTTGGTAATCAAAATTGGATTTTTATAAAGAAAAGTCAAGAGAGGAAAGGAAGAGAAATGAAGTTCATCATCTCCAACATGCATTTTCGTACTCCAAGGGCAGTCTCCACTAATCAGGCCATAACTTTCTTCTCGTAGCTCAGATTCATGTAATTCCGGACTATTTGGAAAGCTTACAAAATTCTTTTCAATTTGGTATATTAATTCATCTTTGTTGTTTATGAATAGAAGGAGAAAAACACGTTCGAAGATTGGATATTCTTTCTTGAATTTGTAGAAGAGTGAGCTACGGATTTCCTAATGATGAAGATAGAAGTTTGGGCATGATGAGAGTTCTGTGGCAGCAAGATATTCATCCAAACCTCCATTAATCTAAGGTGAGTCTCATTAGATTAGAGACTTTGGAAAAAATTGGGGTTTTCAAAAAAGATTTGGGATTTTGGTGTTTAAGGTGAAATTTTTGTTGAATGATGAATTATATGCCTTACTACTACTGTTTTTTGTGTTTGGGTATCATGGGTTTGTCATTAGAGATGGTAAAATGGAGGTTAGGGTCTGTCCATAATTGGTTTTTCAAGTTTTCGCCAAACGCGCCATCGGGCCACGCCAAGACGCTCTCAGATTCGAAAATTTAATTTTTGCACGGGCCACTCGGTATGACCGCCTCATAGACTGTGCGTAACTATATTATTTTCCCAAAGGTGAATAATGGTTTTAGGTTCAAAACCGTTTGCCTATGCTAATCCTTAGTACTACTATACACAATTGAGTAATAAGGGAGTGAAATATGGACACTAAAGAATACGTACAGGAGGTGTATAAATTATGTGATGATTGTATAGTGACATAATTGATCTATGAATATGTATCACGTAATTGTGTAAACTATTTTCCCGTCGTTCCGGTCGAACACTCGAATGATTGTGTTATTTGCATTTGACATAAAAGTACTGACAGGGCAAACCCGGATAAGGTAACTGGTATATGCAAATCCTATGTGCTTATGTATGTGATATATGCTTGAATCGGAGTAGAACCATGTTGTCAGGTAGTAAATCATGTTTGTTGGTTATCGGCTATTGGTATGCCTTGATTGTTCGTTACTTCATTACACCTAAGCTGCCAAAGGTGATGTGCAAGTGGGGCCTAGAGGTGTTTACCACTATGAGACTCATCTGTATTCTTGGTATTGGTAAGTGTGTGACGCCATATAGGCTACGTCACCAGACTTTTCTTACTGTCTAGTGACGCCATGTAGGCAATGTGATTAGGCTTTCACCCGGTGGACGTGTACGTTCGAGATGGCATTTTCGCACTCGTGTCGTTGGTGCCCGTCTCACTTGCGTTGGACGAAGGCAGGATCGTGATGCCACTTAGGGAACGTCATGGTTGAACTCATCGCGAATGAGCTTCATTTAGGAGAGGTCAGTTGTCTAGACGTTTGCTTGTGCAAGTCTCTTGACGATGAGGTGTGTTGTAGGATTTTTCCGTAAACAAGTATTTTTAATTATCGATTCCTCAGGGATTGGTGTATGTTATAGTCTTTCAATAGGAAAGTGTATTTTAAGATATTGTAACCAAGGGATTTGTTATCTATTCTACTAGAACCATGAGTTTCCAAACAATACTAAATTAATTCTTTCAAAGAGAGTTATGGTTTGGATTAAAGAGAGTTTGAGATTGTTTTCAAATTAAGGAGGCATGTCAAGATTAGTTTCATTGATCTAGTTTCATACATATTCAATTAATCAAGTGATGAACATAATGGATGATTTCTATAAATACATATCCTTTCAATCTTGTAGATTTCCCACCAAGATTGTGAATGTTATCATGTTAATCCTTGCATGATTCCTCACTACAACTATTAACATGATAATCATTAAGTTCAATATTTTGTAAACACTAACACACAAATCTATTCCTAGCATTTGTTTGTTAGAGGATGAATATCCTAGGTCTACTTTGAAGTATTCTTTTCCAAGCAAAACCCAAAGCATAAAGGTGAAGAACAAAGAGATTCAACTATATTAATCATCAACCATGTTCATACACAAATGGATTAAAAGAAATACATACTATAAAGATCAACTACCTCTAATCTTGACACAAAAAGAGCTTAGCTACTCATTTCCATGGTTGCTTTGCTCTCAAGATTGTTGGTAGAGATGATGAACATAAGAAAAAATCAAGAGAAAAGCTATGGTTTTTCTTACAATTCTTGCCCTAGATATTTTACAAAGATGAAAGATAATGATGGTGAAGTGTTTCTTCCTTCCTTTACAAGCCAAAAAGTCAGTTGAAGTGATGGGTTGGTGGCTCAAAAGGTGAAAGCATGGGCTGTCCTTTTTGAATTCGCAGATCGCTACCGCGAGTAAGTCGCTACTGAGCGATCATGTGCACGAGCGCCGACCTGTAGCATGCTTCCTTCATCCATAATTATCTTCAAAAAGAATCATCCCTAAAGCTCTTCAAAATTCTTGAATCTAAGCTTGGGAGAATTAGTCAATAAATTCCTACAATTAAGAGTGAAATAAGTTAAAGAATATATATATTAAACAAAAACTAAATAAAAACATAATTAAACAAAAATACTAGAATAAATAATACTAATTAATTAAAAAGACATTGTTAAGGACCACAAAATAATGTACAAAATAACTACAATTTGGTCCTTAACAAGGTGCAAGAGGACTCACCGAGGGTGTAGTTTTGGTATCCTGGATAGAGAGGTATAACTCCTTGAGTCCTCGCCCAACCGTGCGGGTATGAATATTTGTTTGTGTGTTGTGATGACAGTCTCCGAGAGCAGATAGGCTGGTAAAACCGGAAGGCCTGACCTTGAGGGTCGCCCCCGACAGAAGGAAGGCTGGTAAACCCGGAAGACCTATTTTGGAGGAAACTGGTAGTCATGATTGTTTGTTGATCTCATTGGTTAGTCAAGGGACTTCCAATGCGGATTTTATCCTTGTTGTGTATTTGTACCGAGTCGTAAGTTATAAACCCCAGATTCTAGGTGAATTCGTTTTTGATGCATGTACCTTGTAGAACCGAGTGAACCCCTAAGATAAGGAGGCTCACTTAGATTTAGTAATCTCTCCCCATTCTAATTATTATTTTTCAGGAACAGGTTATAAGTGGTAGAATCGTTAGATGATTGGTTTCGAAGACTACAGATGTGCAAAGGCAGGAAGACCTCATCAGATCTTATCTTTCTGTTGTGCGATGTTGAAGACAAGATGTATTGGATACATTCTGATCAAGAATTGTTTTGTATTGAATTTTAAATTCTTGTCTTTTTCATCTAGTTGTATGTTTTTTCTACCATATTTAACATTACCGCATATTATTCTAGACATATATGTTTGGGGTTTTACATTTTTTTAAATTTACTGAAAATTTCTGATATGAGATTCAAAATTTCTGGTATTTTGACTGAAATTTCCGGTACAGCCCCAAATTTCAGGTAAAACACATTTTTTTTTAAAAATGATTTTCCACAAGGGTATGATGGTAAAATCATACCCTTGAGGGTTGGCAGGTTAAATAAAAGGGATGGCAAGATAAATTCTCGAAAAGGGAGAATGAGATCTATTTTGGTGAAGGAGCAGAACAAAATAGAAACGTGTCACTCCCTTTCTTTCTTATTTTTTATTCACTTGGACTGTAGGATGAAAGATAATGTATTCAAATAAAAAATACATTAAAATTTATATGTCCCTAATTATAAGACCATTTTGATATTTTTTCTTGTCCCTATTTATAAGACCCTCTTCAACTTTCAAAGTGCATTGATTATTTTTTTCAAATATACAACTAATTATATTACATATTTTTCTAAAATCTATAATAAATACAGTTACATACATATTAACTATTTCTCTCTCTTATGGATAAACTTATAAAAGTATACAAAATAGTCAATAAATTCATTACTCTAACAAACTTTCTTAATTCCCGCAATTTACTCAATGGGGACTTATATTTAGGGACGGAGGTAGTATTTGTAAATAAAAGTATTAATTTTTAAAATTAAACCTTCTTAAGTCAGGTGGTTGGACCACCAGACTTACAAAATGGTTCCGAAATTGAGAAAGTAAAAATTAAATACGAGAATGCCATTGAATTTTTTGTTAGGTTAGGTAAACGGTCAACCGACTTAATAAATTTATCCTAAAAGGTATTTTTGTACTAGTGAATTGCTATGATAGATAACTAGATAACTAGATGTCTATGATAAATGTGACTACAACTCCTCCATAATTTAAACACAAAGAAACACCATGATATTAACAAAACTATATAATTCGAAATCAACACGGTTAAGGTGACGTCGACACCAAAATCTCATTCAAATCCGACACAAACAACACAAAACCAAAATTTTCAAAAATCAATATTCAAATTAACATAAACAAAATTTTATTGACATCAAAATCTGTCACATAACTTCATCACTTAAACTAAAAAAATGAAAATGACGCTTTCATTAGAGTTTTATCACAAATTTACCACACATATCACAATAATGTCATCACATTTATGGTTTGGTGATTGATTTTGAAACTTACCAAAACCACAAAACTGTGGTTGAAGGAGAAGCCAACTGACTCGTCGTCAGAAAACTGTTGCTAGGCAGAGTTGTGCCAGAAACAGACAAAGGCTCAAGGAATAAGAACAAAGACAAGAACTAGAGGCGGAGAACAGAGGAAGAATAATGGCTTCAGAGGAGGAGAACAGAAGAACAATGACGACATAGGAAGAATGAAGAGAAATAACGGAGGTGGAGGAAGAATGGTTGAAGGAGGCGGAGAATAAAGGAAGTTCGTATGGAGGAGCACTGCTCGGGAGAAGAAGAAACAGGACGAACAAGAACCTATAATGTCTTTTTTTTAATTCAATTTTAATTAGTCTTAGGCGATGCTTTCTAAAGAAAGGCTTTAGCAGCGCTTTCTGTCTATTGGGCCTATGTCAGGGCTTTAGAATATTGGGCCTATGGCAGTATTTTTTGAAAGCACTGCCATATGTATTTCCTTTAGACATCGCATTTTAAATAATTTGTCTTTTAGCAGCGCTTTCATAAAATTGGTATTTAAGAGCGATTTCATAAAATTGGCCTTTAACTGCGCTTTTTCTAAAATTTTATTTTATTTTATTTTATTTGAACTTAAAGTTGCACTTTGGAAAAAAAGTATTGTTGTCTAAATAGTTGATATGACTTTCTTTACTTTTATAAGAGTTTTGACCAGTAAACTGGGAGATAAAACCCTTAATCATCGATTTCAATGATTTTATCTTTGATGATTCGAAAATATGTTGACATGTTGGAGTTATTGTTATGTTCTTACCCCTGATTTTTATGGTTATTTTGATTTTTCTAGTTTGTTGGTTTTAACAGTGTTAGGTCTAGCCCCCACCCCATGTGTATATGATATGGTCTTGTTATAAAACGTAAATATGACATTCCAAATATCTCTCCTTACTTGTCTATTGAAAATATTACGTAGTTAAGTTCTAGAAAGTTATTCACCCTTACTATTAATAGTAAGTCCAAGTGAAGTATGTCTACTAATGTAAAGTATGTGGAAGAAAATAGCATTTCACTAACTTTGAATTGGCATTTCGGTAGGTTTGCAGTCAATTCATATTCTCTCATTGTTTGACTTGAGAACTATATTATGATGGAACAAAGTGTTTTCTAGAAAGATGAGTGAAGAGAAGAAGGAGAATAAGAAGGAGTAGATAGAATAGAATATATCAAAATCTTCATTATGTATAGAATGACTTGTGATATCTCATTTTTTTCATTACAAACAACTCAACCCCTTAAATAGGCTTACAAAGCCCAGTACCATATTACAATTCGACACACACAACTTAATTGTTGTATTCGACTTAGTAGAATGTACAGTTGACAACATGTACACAACTAGAATTAGTTCGACATACTAACACAACACTTTGACAGAACACGAATTACAACATCTAACATATTATATGCATTAGTTAATAGTGGTTTGAGAATGCATGATCTTGTTCTTACTGTGTAGTTATTTTGGTGTTTTATCTTAAAGACTCGTTTTTGTTGACGAAGGTTTTTTAAGCAAAGATTTAACCTTTATACCTCTACTTTGGTCTATGTGTATTACTTTGATATTTTCCCTCTTTTTGTTAGTGCTTCATGAAAATTGTCCTTTAGCAGCGCTTTCATAAAATTGTCCTTTAGCAGCGCTTTATCTAAAATTTTGATTTATTTATTTTTTTGGAACATGTAGCAGCACTTTAGGAAAAAGTGTTGTCTATGCATTGTTGTCTAAAAGGCCTATAGCAGCGCGTTTTTTAAAGTAAGTCTTTAGTAGTGCTTTTTCTCAAGTTTTAAAAAAAAACATTTGGATCTTATTGCAACGCTTTGGGAAAGAAGCACTTCCTGCAGGGCGCTGTCTAAAATCAGTTTTGACATAGTGTAACCAAACTAAACTACGTTAGTTTATATATTTTTTAAACTATGTTTCACTTTAATTGTCATTTTCAAAGTTTAAGGTAGTAATGATTATAATTTTGTCAAAATTAACCCTAACTATTTAATATGAGAAAAGTATATCGAAATAATTAAACGTTAGGGGTATTATAAGTAAAAGAAAAGTCATAATTTAAAAAGTAATAACAAATATTATATTTCTTGGTATGTGTAAAAATTCAAAAAATGACAATTAAAAAGGGACAAAGAGAATATCAATGTTCCCTAAGGTTACTCTTCGAACATCAGAAAACTTGTATCAATGAAAGATCTCAAGTTAATTGGCTTAAAATTTCATGATTGTCATGTCTTGATCCAAAAACTTCTACCAATCGATATCTTTGTGACATCCTTCCAAAAAAATGTAAGAATAATTATAATCAGTTTGTGTTTATTCTTCAATGCTACATGTAATAAAATTATTGATTACAAAAAATTAAATGAATTAGAAGAAGAGGCTGCAATACATTTAAAGCTCACACAAAGTAACAACTATTTCTTTTTGCAATATGTTGGTAAGATCTCAGGATCGATCGCCTTACTGCAAATTGACTTGAAGAAAAAACACAATTTAGTTATTGCACTTCTTACTTTTTCTGGCAGAATAGAACATATATCTATCGGTAGAAAATGTTCCACTATAACATGGCAATCATGCGTCTTTAAACTCTTTAACTTGAGGTCTTTCATAGACACAAGTCTTCTAATATCTGATGAGTAGCCTTCTTGAACTTTAACTTCACTTAGGAACTTACACGATATTTTTTTTCTCCTTTCTAGATAAAGTGTAAACAGCAGGTGGTAGATATGTTTGTCTTCCTTTCTTCATGGGTTCCAATTCAGTTCTTATTCCCATTTGTATCATGTCCTCCCTTGCGTTAAGGTCATCCTTAGACTTCCCTTTTATATTGAGTAACGTACCAATAACACTGTCAAATATATATTTTTCAATATGCATCACATCAAGAAAATGTCTTATGCACAAAGATTTCCAATAAGGCAATTCAAAAAAAAAATCGACCTCTTCTTCCACCCACCTGTGACAACTTTATATGCAAAAGGCTTGCCAAACTGAATACTCACATATTTCACCTTTTCAAAAATTTGATCACCTGTCAATCCAGGAAGAGCTCTACGTTGTTCGGTATCTCCATTAAACGCTTTTCTCCATCCACGATATTGATGTTTAGAAGTTAAGAATCTAACATGACCGAGAAAGACATTCTTCTAACAAAGTTTCAATCGCGTCGTATCAGTTTCATCTTCACATACAGGACACACTTTTTCACCTTTAATGTTATACCCGAATAGATTTCCGTATGCTCGAAAATCGTTAATTGTTCCAAACAACATCTCCCTCAAGTTGAAACTTTCTTTCCTATACCCATCATAAACCTCCACACCGTTCTCCCACAAAATCTTCAAATCTTCGATTAAAGGTTCCAAGTATACGTCTATGTCATTTCCTGGTTGTTTAGGCCAAGAAATTAACATAGATAACATCATGTACTTACGCTTCATACATAGCCACAGAGGTAGGTTATAAATCATAAGAATCACAGGCCATGTGCTATGCGAGATACTTTGAATGCCGTGTGGGTTCATTCCATCAGTAGACAATGCCAAGCGAAGGTTTCTTGAATCTTTTCCAAATTCAGGATAATCATTATCAATTTTCATCCACTGTGGTGTACCTGCCGAATGTCGAAATTTTCCATCAATAATTCTCTCATCTGCATGCCAAGTCAAGTGTCTTGAATCGGTTTCACTATGATACATCCGTCTAAATCGCGGAATTATAGGAAAATACCATAAGACTTTTGTCAGAGACAACTTTTTCTTATATCGAGGGGCACCGCATTTAGGACACTCAATTAACGATGCATACTCGTTTCGAAACAAAACACAATATTTTGGACATGCATGTATCTTATCATAGTTCATGCCAATAGAGTACAACATCTTTTTGGCCTCATATGTTTGATTGAGAAGACCATTATCCTCTGGTTGCATATCTTTCATAAGGGATAATAACTCTATGAAACTTTTATCCGACCATCCATTTCCCGCCTTTAAGTTGTACAACTTTAATACCGCAGACAATCTTGTGAGTTTTGTACAACCATTATACAACGGTTTCTGCATCTCTTACCAACCTCTCGAACATTTTGGGACAATCATTAAGATCTTCTTCAAGCGCTTCTGCAATCTCTTCGACTCGATCATAATCGTATGTATATGTGCAATTGTCGTTTGAAGTATAGGTCCTTTTATCCCCCGATTCAACATTCCCGTTACTTTTCTCACCATGCATATTCCAACATGTATAACTTCTATCAATTCCATATCGCATTAAATGTGATGCAAACTGAACCACGTCAACCCGGTTCTCATAACAGCAATACAAACAAGGACATGTCATTCGTCTGGGGTCTTTGGCGTGCGCAACAACAAACTTAACAAGTTCTGATACCCCATTCTCGTACTCTTTCGATAATCGATTGGAATACATCCATGTCTTATCCATGGTTTTACTAATTAAGCTAAACAAAAACAACTAATTAGGGCACAAAATAGTATATTGTGTTTCTGTCAAAACGCAAAGTATACACGAAATGGATCCGTATCAAGAAAACGCAACATATTCACGCAATTTAAGACAAATTCATCACAATACCAGTAATTTGAGGAAGAAATTTACCTCGGATTTATCGAACTCAAAGAAACGCGGAGAATGAGCGTCGTACGTCGAACTAGGCCGAGAAGCGCTGCTAATTCAAAGAAAAGAAAACTTCTATCATAAAACGACGATGTTTTATTTAATTTTGGTGAATTCCCCTTTGCTTTATTACGAACATACAAATGATTGTTATGAATTGAAATTTCGCTCCTTGTTCCCAATCTTATGTAAGCTCACTTTGTTACTTTCTTCTTTAGTTTTATTCATTCATTCTTCTACGTCTTTTGTTTCGCTTTTCATTTTGTTATTTACATCCCTTTCTTTTTGCAACCAATTTATCAATGATTCTTCATTTTTGTGTTTCAATACAATAATCTATATTGCATTTTGGATATGGTTTTCTGTAGTTTCAATGCTAACTCATTTGAGACGCTTTGTTTAAACATGATCCATATCAGTTTATCAAAAGATTTATTCATGTTATATATCTATTTATATTTAGTTTTGATTTCCATGTTCAGGAAAAGAAAAAGATGATTGATGATGAAGCTTTGGTATTCATTGCCAACTCTTTTGGCATCTTTTATTTTGCTTTGGTTATAGCTTATCACTTGGTTATATTTGATCCAAAAGATAAACCCAATTAGATACTATCATTATTTTCTCTCATGTTTTTAATGCACAATTTTGTTTGATTCGGTTTTGTTCATCATTCTATTTGATCAGTTTATTTATAAAATCAGCTTATAACTGGTAATAAAATTATCAGTATTTGATAGTTGGTATTTAGCCATATTTCGTTGACATTGCTTTATATTTGATATTTGGTATGTTATTGTTATATTACAAAGTACTTATTAAGATAGTTAATGCATCTTCCTGAACTAATATTTTTACTACAACAATTTTATAAATACATGTAATGCATCATCAAATATGCTACATTTGTCTTTTGTGAACATACTTGTAATTTTGAACTGACATATAGCATATGTCCCTTGACATGCAAAATTTTCAGGTAATTTTTTCGTGAGGCCTCGAGATTTGAACATGTTACTTGCTAATTTTTCAGTCATGTCTTCGAGAAATGACTATCATTTCAATAGAACCTGCTTTTGTGAGTATTTTTATAGTTTTCATATCAGTGAGTATTTATAGATTTCTATTTTTTTCATATCAGTGATTCATACTATTTTAATTTCTGTAGATCTTACATATTTTAAATTTGGTCCAATTAATTTTATAGTTCATTGAGCCCTCAATTGGAGATCTTTTGAATGTTAATTAGAAAGTGTCATGTTTGAAATATAGTTGTCGATAATTCATATGTAATTCAGTTTGTTATATTTCAAGGTTATTACCATTCTCATAACAGTGGAGTAAAAATTTATTATGATTTTATCAAAACGGAAAGTGTGTCTCGGCGTAGAGCTGAGGGTTGTGCATTTCATGTTGCTTGGCTCAATTTGATCAGTTCCATTCTTTATTATATATAAAAAAAATTTTGGAATAAACAATTTTTTTAAAAAAAATACAAAAATAACCAATTTTTGAAAAAATTTACGCAAATAATCAACTTTCAGGACAAAAATACAAGCAGGAGCCATCCGAGATGGTCAGACCAAAATCGAGCAGGAGCCAAGGGAGATGGCGCCTCCCTTCATTTTTTGCCCTAAAAGCCATCTCAGATGGCTCCTATGTGTAAAACACAAGGGAAAAGCCATCTGAGATGACGCCTTAGTGTATTTTTTTTTTTTAAAAAAAAAGAAATTTTCAATTTAAATTAAAGTGCACGACAATGTTGTGAAATAAATCTTGTATTATAAATTTTGATTACAACAAAAAGCGATTACATAAGTTCATTCATGGCGACTCGGGACTCGTAGATGACCACCGGTTCCACATGCGCGTCCTCTCCTAACTCGTCTGAAAAATGAAGGAGGGATGAGTGTGTATTTATAAAAAAAAATTGAAAAAGAAATTTTTTTTTTTAAAGAAAATGAAGGGAGGCGCCATCTCAGATGGCTTTTCCCTTGTGTTTTACACATAGAAGCCATCTGAGATGGCTTTTAGGGTAAAAAATGAAGGGAGGCGCCATCCCCTTGAATCCTGCTCCTGATTTTCAGTGCAGGAGCCATCCGAGATGGCTCCTGCTTGTATTTTTGTCCTGAAAGTTGGTTATTTGCGTAAATTTTTAAAAAAATTAGTTATTTTTGTATTTTTTTAAAAAAAAAATTAGTTATTCCAAAATTTTTTTCTCATATATAACCAACTCTGTTATGTTCTTTTTTTGTTGTTAACCTCAATGAGACTTGAACTATATATTTTCTTTCGAATTGGATCAGGTAATGGAAAATGAGTGTTATGGATAAATTAATATTCATATTAATTTGTATTTTCTCTAATCTTTGGAAGGCTTTTCTAAACTTGCCATGTGCACTTTTTAGATTGATAGCAAAGTACAGGCCAACGATGTCGGTTACCTCCGTTGTGATACCCATACTTAAGATAACTAAACAAAAATGGAGCTTTA
The DNA here is from genome assembly GCA_021764765.1 of Vicia sativa. NCBI lineage: Eukaryota > Viridiplantae > Streptophyta > Magnoliopsida > Fabales > Fabaceae > Vicia > Vicia sativa. The sequence continues at coordinate 282,566,055 of CM038793.1, read as the reverse complement.
GTGGAGCTTTTGAGGTTAGATTTTAGCCATAAATACTACATTTCCCGATTTTAAAGATAAAATGTGAAAAGGGAGTTTCTGGTCATCATTAAATTCTCTTCACTTGAACGTGGTAATTTAAATTTTGAAGGTATTACAACAATTGAGACAATGGCCATTGTAATGTAAAATAAGTTTTACCCTAATAATTATCTGACAATTAACATTTTATAATAACACCAAATATTGTTTTGATCATATTAGAGATTGAAAGTTTACATGATTAAAAATGGCACATGAAATAAGTTAATTTTAAAATCTGTCACATGTCTACACTTGGACGGCTCTGTAAACTTAGATATAATGGAACAAGCCATTTGGTAAAGAAATTTAGCATGGTTAATTTCTAAATTGTTGCTGAAACACGTATATGCTTAAGCATCCTTTACCAAAATATTTCAAATCCTCATCTTGTCTGGATTTCTTAACCCACTCCATGACTATTTTATCCACCCCTGCAAAAATTTTAAATTGTCCTTGAAAACTGGAAATATAATCCCGCTTAGCACCCTATATCATGCAAATCACGTTGAAAATGGTTGGATGTAAATCGGAAATACATTTCGGGATTTATGTGAGAACAAGAGAGACCAAATTTGAAATAAGTTCTTAATATTACATTATTTAGTATAAAACTAAAAATATATTTATGATTTTCACTCAAATATTCCAAAATCAGAAAGTGGTGCGATCCGGAAATAAATTTTCGATTTTTCAAATGGACATTTTAGGGTTTTTCACGGGGTGCCCCCACCTTTATGGGGTGGCCGGGTTAAGAAATTCACCATCTTGCAATGCTTAAGCATCATTTACCGAATTGGTTCAGGTTTTATTAATACAACAAGAGCATTTTAACAAAGGGATCACTGTGGATTTATTTGAAATATATCTCTTTTATAATAAGTCTTATATTTCAAATTTATTTGCTATTATTGTTTGTTGTATGGTACATGATAAAATAGCTTAGGCGTTGTTGTTTGATGGATTCCAGTTTTTCATTATATAGTTATGGTGGACATCACTTGGTTTGAAAAAGGTTCCAAGACAAAAAAAAGCCTGAATTGTAAGGACGAATAAGTGTATATATAAATTACTTCACTTCAAACACAGTTTAAGTTAAAGAAATTTTATCTCAAAATTGTTTCTCAAAACACTCTTTTGGCCTTCAAATAGGTGGTTCTCATTACTTTAGGATTATGGTTTTGCATATAAAGATGGGTTAAATTGATGAGAACTTTGTCCCGTGTGTTATGGTATTTGTATTAGAAAGATTTACCGTATCCAAAAATGAATAAGGAGGAAAAATGTTTTGGTTGCACTACGCCAAAACTGCTTTTAGGCAGCACACCATAGACAACACTTTTTACCTAAACACTGTTATATGCCCCGATAAAAATTTAAAATTTAAAATTATATATATTAAACAGCGCTTTAAAAAATACCGCTGCCTAAAGTTGAGAAAAAGTGTTCCCTTAGGTTCACAATCAAAAGCGCTTTAAGAAAGCGCTGCCATATGCTTATATTAGAGAGCCCTTTAAACAAGGCCAACATTAGAAAGCATTTTTACAAAGCGCGATCATAGGCCCAACCTTAGAAAGCACTTTACAAAAGCGATGCCATAGGCCAAACAATAGAAAGCGTTGCCATAGACAGAAAGCGCTGCTAAACCCATACTTTAGAAAGCGCTTTCTAAAAGCTCTGCCTAAGGTTAATAAATTAAAATTAAAAAATAAATTCTAGGTTTGCATAATTTTATTACTTTCTATTTTCTTTTTCTCCCTCCCAACGTTCACGAAATCCCTCTGACTGCTCATTCGCCTCCTCTCGCCGTAGTTTCCTCCACCCTCCGCCTCCGCCTCCGCTCACCCCTTTGCCTCTGCCTCTTGTTTCTGGGTATCCATCGAAAACACTCCGCCTACACCGAAAACGCTCCGCCTATGGTTTTGCTGAATAGTGCTTCCAAGAATCCAAGCTCACATTAGGTTAGCTTCTTGTTCATCAATATATTTTGGTTTGAGTGATAATCAATTTTTGAAGTTGATATTGATGACATTGTTAGGGTTTTAGTGTTGAAGTTGATATTAATGACATTGTTAGTGTTTTAGTGTTGAAGTTGATAATATCGATGTTTGCGTAAATGATGAGATGATGATATTTGTTTGTAGCATGATTCTTGTTGGCATAAGTTTATAAGTTTTTAATATACAATATGATTTGTCTTAGATACCATTACTTTTATTTAACGAAACTTTGAATGAAGTTTTGTTTGTATCATGATCTTTGTTGGTATGAATTTGTGAATTTCTAATGGTGGGTTAAAAAAGATTCTTGATTTAGATGCCATTTTGTTTGAGTCATTTTGGAAGGTTTTGATGACATCTTTTGTGTTATATCATTTGTTTCAAATGATAATTTTGGTTGTAATATATGGGTATGCCTATTTACATTAACTTTTCTTGTTCAATAACTTGCATCTTCAAAAGATACCTACATTTATAAAAATGTTGGTGACAGAAGATATATGCTATAAAGTGTTAAGGTAAGAACTATATTACATCTTAAAAACTTTAGATCTAAATATAGCTATGTGTTTGTTTTGATCTTACTTCTTATTTTAAGTATTCAAGACAAATATGATTGACCAATTAATTAAAATGATGTATGTGTTTTTTTTTTTACATTATTTTAAATTTAACTATCCTATATTTTAGTGTTTTTATTTATACATGAAAAAATTATGTATTATTCATTATTTTTTTTATTATATGCAAAATTTTTGGGGTGTTTAACTATCCTATATTATGATTATATGAAATGTTGTTGGCCTGATTCTGCTAAAGTAGTTAACTTCAAGATATTATGAATATTTTAGGGCACGTGTATTCCACTCTCCTAAAATGAAAATATTTTTGTAGCAATATTACTGACAAAGTTCATTGAATATATATTCAAATTAGATTCATCGAATTTGATTTTCTATGACCTATAGGTTTATGTTCTATGACCTTAGTAAAACCATGAATAAAAAATGGATGTCTACCAATTGATTGTCAAAAGAGTACGAGAATGGGGTATCAGAGCTCGTTGATTTTGTTGTTGAACTCGCCGAAGACCCTAGCCAAATGAAATGTTCTTTCTTGGGTTGCTGATATGGGAGTCGAGTTGATACAATTGGGTTGAAATCGCATTTACTAAGGCATGGAATTGATCAAAGTTATACATGTTGGATATTACATGGTGAGATAAGTAACTAGAATGTTGAACTGAGGGATAGTATGACCTATGCATCAGACGACAATGGCATAGATACATATGATTGTGATCGAGTAGAAGAGATTGCAGAAGAACTTAAAGAAGATCTTCAGGATTGGTAAGCGACGTAGAGAAATCGTTGTATAAAGGTTGCACTAAATTCATAAGATTGTCTGCGATATTAAAGTTATACAACTTAAAGACGGGCAATGGATTGTTAGATAAAAGTTCCACAGAGTTATTAACCCTTATGAAAGATATGCTTCTGGAGGATAATGTTCTTCCTAATCGAACCTATGAGGCCAAAAAATGTTGTGCTCTATTGCCATGAGGTATGATAAGATACATTTTTATCCAAATGATTGCAATTTGTTTCGAAATGAATATGCATCGTTAAATGAGGGACATAAACGCGGTGTCTCTCGATATGAGAAAAATGTATCCAACAAAAGTCCTATAGTATTTCCTATAATTCTGAGATTTAGACACATGTTTCGTAGTGAAATTGATGCAAAAAACTTGACTTTGTATGCAAATGAAAGAATTATTGATGGAAAGTTTTGACATCCGACAGATTCACCAAAGTGGATGAAAAATGATAATGATTATCTTGATCTTGGAGAAGAAGCAAGAAACCTTCGCTTGACATTATCTAGTAATGGAATGAACCAACGCGGTCTTCAAAGCATCTCACATACCACATGTCATGTGACTATTATGATTTATAACCTACCTCCATGGCTATGTTTGAAGGGTAATGCATGATGTTTTCTATGTTAATTTATGGGTCTAATTAACAACCAGGGAATGACATAGATGTATACTTGGCATCTTTGATCGAAGATTTAAATATTTTGTGGGATAACAATGTCGAGGTTTATGATGGAAATAGGAAAGAAACACTCAATTTAAGGGTGATGTTGTTTGGCACAATTAATGATTTTCCAGTATACGGAAATCTATCAGGGTATAACATTAAAGATCAAAGTGTGTGTCTTATTTCTGAAGATTAAACAAATACGACGCGATTGGAAAATTGTCAGAAGAATGTCTTTCTCGTTCATCGTAGATTGTTAAATTCTAATCATCAATATCGTGGATGGAGAAAAGCATTCAATGATAATCCAGAACACTGTAGAGCTCCACCTACATTGACAGGTGAAGAAATTTTTGAAAAGGTTAAAAATCTGAGTACTCAGTTTGACAAGCCTTTTGCGCATCCGATTGTCAAAGGTGGATGGAAGAAAAGGTCAATTTTTTTTTTAATTTCAATATTGTAAGTCTTTGTATGTAAGACATTTTCTTGATGTTATGCTTATTGAAAAAATGTATTTGAAAGTGTTATTGGTACGTTACTCAATATAAAAGGGAAGTCTAAGGATGACCTTAAAGCAAGAGAGCAGCCTGAGTACCAAAGAGTAAAGCAAATAATATTATATGGATTAGAGTGTAGGTATATTTTCACAATTTTGATTATAATAGTGATTCTACTTTATAAAACTAGTTAAAATATATATTCATATTTTTTTAACGTGTAGTGTCCTCGTCAGCGTAATGGTATAGATTGCAGTTATTTCGTATTGAGGTTTATGAAATAAATTATTCTTTTGGATCAAATAGAGATTCCAAACATGATATAGATTTATTTAATTCCAAACATGATATAGATTTATCAACTGTGCTAATTACTCGAAAGATCAATTGAAAGAAATTACGAAGGATTGGTGTCAATACATTCTTGAGTTGCGAATTTTATAAGGTATTGTCTTTCATTCATTTGTGTGAAGTTTATGGTCCTTGGAGATTTTTGTTGTTGTGATATTCTATATTGGATTAGAATAGGTCTGAAAGTTGTTGTGAATTAACGGTTGATGGAGTTTTTAACGGTATATAGCAGATACAAATGTTGATACAAATATTATTTTCTTGGTGTATGAGACCGTGTTGAATTATAATGGTTATAAGGTTTATATGTTGAATTATAATTCTTATAATGTTTATGTATTGAATTATAATGGTTACCAAGTTATATTTGTATGTTTCTAATTGTTTATGTTTATGGTTATAATTGTTATGTTTATGTTTATGTGTTGAATTATAAGGTTATAATGTTTATGTTTATGACTATAATTGTTATAATGTTTATGTTTCTGAAGTCTTTTAATTTGTTGGTTTTGTTTCAGATAGGTGCAAAAGAAAGAGATAACAAGTTACTAAAAGTTATATATATATATATATATATATATATATATATATATATATGTTGTATGTATATTTGTAATATGTTATGTAGTTTGTTCTAAAAAATATGTTATTTATATATGCTGCCATTTTATTTTAAAAAAATGTTGTCATTTTATTAAAGAATATGCTGCCATATTATTAAATTGTTTTTGCATAAGACAACGCTTTTAATAAAAAGCATTTTCAAAAGTGGAGAATAGACGACGCTTTTATTAAAAAATTAGTGCACAAGAAGCGCTACCTAAAGGGGACATTAGAAAGCGTTGTCTAAAGGGAGACTAAAGAAAACGCTTTTCAACCAAAAAGCGTGGCCTAAACGATCAAGAGAGCGCTTTTGGAATGAAGCACTGCCTAAAAGGGACCTAAAATATGAATTGTACGAGATTGTGTTGAATTATAATGGTTATAAGATTTATGTGTTGAATTATAAGTATGTCGGTAAAACTGGTCGCTTTTACTGCTTTCAAATAAAAGAGAGAATAGTGAATGTATGTAGCATTTTTCATTTCAAAAATGAGTTTTTTTGTGACTAATGATGTTACTCTATATTCCAAATACATTTATATGTTTTTATCAATTCTAATGTCACAACATTTTAACATATCTGATATTGAAGTATATTGGTTTTTATTTTGTATTTTAGTTTGACAGATCAATCACATCAACTCTTAGCATTTTCTTTACATGGGATATTGATTATAGGTAATAATAATTGTTCTATTTTTCGTGGGCTTCTGAAGCACAAAGCGAACATTGATCACCTGACATAAGAAGATGCAAGCAATACACATGAAGAAAATTATTAGAGTCCTTCAAACAACATATGATAGCACTTTTATGTTCTAAATGTTTTTAATTTTGAGAATAAATTGAAGGTAATGGATAAAAAAATGTTTGTCATGTTTATGTTTTAATATTTTGGGAATAAATTGTGATAGTTGTTATATCAGACATATAAAGTTCCTATCTTCAATTGTTGTAACTACAAATTTGGTTGATGAGAATAACTAAGATATTGAAATAGATGTTTTGCAGGACCATCTAAAGGGACTTGAGAGTACCATGGAAGATGTCTTAGCTAAGATTGTTTTACTTTATTTTTTCTCGAAATAAGATTGTGAGGTTTTATAATATTTTGGTACACGCATATTCTTTAAACCATGCCAACAACAGTTTACTGAAACCATGATCATGCTACCCTTGTTTCCATTATGATTAATTTAGATTTTACTTAATAATTACTTTACAAGTTACCTCGAGTCTTCTAAAAAATTTAATTCAGCTGCATAATCAGTTTGTGGATTTCCTAATTTGCTTGAGTAGAGAATATCATAGTTTATTGTTTGTTTTATGTTCAAAATGATATTTAAATTTGGCATGAGGTTTAACTTATTTGAAATGTTGAAACTTGAAAGTCTAATATTGAATGCAAAGAAGCCTAAAGATGTAATGATACTTGACAAGGTCCACCCTAACAAACAGTAGAAGTTAATTTTCAATGATAGCATTCACACTTATATGTATGAGTCTTTTGAGTTAAGTTAATAATGACGGTCTTACTAACCTATCAGTATTAGGCAGCTTTTTGCAAGTATTGTTATGACTTTTATGTGTTTTAAGATGATTGAAAAGTATTGGGAGAGTAATTTATGATGCAAAAATACTAAAAAAAACCTAAGATTTTGGCCGTAAGGTTTCAAAATTGAAATTTATTATAGGTATTTTTATTTGTTTCTAATGTTTTAAACTATGAAAAAATTTAAATCTTTTAGCGAAAATATTATCAAAATAATTTGACCAATTTTAGTATCCATTTCATAAATGTAAGTTACGGCGGTTTTATAAATACATATTGCGACGGTTTCCTATATTATTTTGCATATTTCTAATGAATATTACGATAGTTTCATATGTACATTATGACGGTTATTTGAATATATATTACAGCGATTTTGTAAAATAATTCGGTATATTACGATTGTTATTTGAATATAGATTATGGCAATTGTGTAAAATAATTCGGTATATTACAACGTTTAAACCGCCACTATTTTCACCCAAAAACCACTTTTAACTGTGAAAGTTTCACCAGTTTGCACGACGTTTACTATTCAACCACCGCTATGTTTATTGCGGCAGCCAAATTTACAATGTTTTTAAAAGCGCTGTAATTGTTTATTACGAAGGTTGAAACCGCCGTAATGTTCTTAAAAAATAACCGCCGCAATTTACTTGTTTTTTTGTAGTGTTGGTGGTTGGGTGAAGGTAAATTGTAGTAAATCTTGAGAGAGTGGTGAAATAGGTGTTATGGTTTCAGGAAGTGAAGCGGTTATTGATGAAGTGAAAGTAAGAATGGTTTCAGAGGGAATATGTGTGATGATTGATGGAATTGTTGTGGTTTCAGGTTCAGATGAAACAGTTGTTGTAATAATGGTGGTGGAAGTTTTTCCAGATCGGGTGTTTGGTGGACGATAAAAGTGTTAAAGGATGGTTGAAATACAATGGTTGTTGAAGGTGGATTGAAAATAAATTGTGGAGTAGAAGTGAGTGGTTGAGAGGTGATGGGGACAAAAGCAGAATTTGATGATAAAGCATTAATAAGTTGAGTAACAACTATTTAAATAGAAGGAGTAGAAAAAAATTTACTTAATCTTTCAGAGTAAGAAGCCAGAGCAGGGTTCTTATAAGTTCCAGACCTATCATCCTTCTTCTTCTTCTTCTTAGGCTCATAAGCCTTTGAATCTTGCTTCCTCTTGCCTCTAGTGGGATCAATAGGAACTTGATTGGGAGCAAGATCTTCATATCTAAATTCAGACATGTCTTGTCCTTGTTCTTTCATCATATAAACAAAATGAGCAATAACAATGGGACCATCGCCTCTATTGAATAGAGGGTAATTGGCCACTAGAATCCCGCGTCCAATTACATCATCATAAGGCACCCACAGAGATTTTGCATGAAAATTCTTTAGCATTCCCATATGCTTAATTTTTATTGTGTTGAAGGCTTCTCCAATACTAGGAGTTAGATATTCTGTATACTTAGCTTCATCAGTCAAAAACTACACTAGACCACTTTCAACAAAGATATCAGATAACAACCTTCCAAAATGAATGTAAGGGGGAATCTTCCTTCCTTGCAAACAGGTTCTTCTTGTCTTTCTGACCATATGCCTTAGATTGCACTACACCAAAAATTAAAAATAACAGTGCACCATAAACAACGCTTATTTCACGAAGCGCTTATATACGTTAAAAAATTAAAACTATAAACTAAATTAATAAAAAGCGCTGCTAAAGAGCATAAATAAGAAAGAGCTTTCTTGAAAGCGCTACTATAGGGCATAGATAAGAAAGCGCTTTATGAAAACGCTGCTAAAGACCATAGATTAGAAAGCGCTGGTAATGCAATACTTTAGAAAGCGCTTTCTGAACGTGTTGCCTTTTCTAAATTCTAAAATTAAAACTCTTAAACCATAAAACACTGAGACTCTTCTTCTTTTCTCTTCGAATACTTCCACGATCTCTTCATCATCTCAACATCATCTTCACTTCTCATTTTCACAACCCTCATACTTCCTTCACCTCACCCTCGAAGATTCTTCCTCACAGAAAACAACCCTTTACCACCGCGATAAAGTTTCCTCCACCACCATCCATCTCTATTCATCAATGAAACTCACGTCACCTAAAGGTCTTGAGCTTCCACATTTAACATCAAAGAAACTCATAAATTCTGGATTTGAATTCAAACATAGTCTTGAGGAAACATTTGAGGGTGCAATTCAATGTTGCATAGGAAAAATGTTTTTTTTAAACAAGATGATTAATCATAATTAATAAATAAGATGTCATTAAACATAGCTTAATATTTGTGTTATTTAATATTTGAACATATCAGTTTGTAAACTTTATAGTTCAAATATGTTTTGTTGAGAGTGTGAGTTCTATTCTCTCGTACTTCCTTCCCTCGTGACTTTTGATCAGATGGTGGCATCTCAGTTTGAATTTTTCTAAAGTGTAACTCTTGGTAGGCGTTAGTTCTTGAGTTTGGATTGTGGTTTATTCCTTTCTCTTGTATTTGGCCATGTTGTTGATGCGTTTGGTGTATTTTGTGTTGTTGTTTCCCTTGTATGTTCTTTGTAGTCTTGATCCTCTTATTAAAATTATTATTATTTTATCTTTAAGAAATCTAATAATACCATAGTGCTATTAGACAGGGCCGATCTTGGCTATTTGGAGGTCCAGAGCTAAAAATAAAAATGGGTCTCTAATAAATAATATAATATAAAAAAATCATATATTTAATTGTAAATAGCACTAACAACGTAAAAAAATGTCATATTCTAATCAATATTATCAAAATACACCTAACTACTTATGAGACATAGAAGAATAATAAAAACAAATCTAGAACTTGAAATTAAAATTGATCAATCCCGCAGAGTTGAAGTTGAATCGGTAAATTCCATCTAGTTGAAGTTGAACCGGTAAACTCAACAGCGTTGAATTTGGAGCGATAAATAAAAAAGTTAAGAAATAAGGACAAATATCTATTATAACAATAAAGCAAAGATAAATATAAAAATTCAATGTTTTATAATATACTTCAAAACAATAAATAACAAATAATAAAAAGAAATTATCAATAAAAAAAGAAAAAAAATTTGACTAGCTAACCTTGAATTTTGATTTTAGAGTTCTATTTTTCCTTTTAGTTTGACGGAGAGAAGAGAAAGTCTCAACTTGCAATTTTAATTTTAAGAAATATGTGAATTTGTTATTAGATTTTTTTACCACGATTTGTTATTAGATAAATAATGGATTTTGTTTTCTTTTAATTGAAAAAAAAATTCAAATCAAATAGAAAGTCATGGTTTTTTTATTTAAAAAAGACAAAAAAAGCAACAAAAAAAATCTTTTAAAATTGAAAAGGAAAAAAAATCAAATCAAGTAAAAGTATATATTATACTTACTTTTAAAATTAAAAAATAAAAAATAAAAAAAAGATAGAAAGTGCAAAAAAAGTTAAGATAAAAAATCGTTGCCGGAAGACATCGAACTCAACACTTAGAGTATATGGCCCGAATTCCAAGCGCTGGACCACGACAATTTCTTTATATTTTATTTCGTTGTGTTTTATATATAAAATTTTTATGTTAAATATATATAAATCCCAATACTAAATTTTGAGGCCTCATAATTTTTGATGCCCTGGGACATGGGCCTGGTTGACTTGACCTAGGGTCGGCCCTACTATTAGATGAAAAGTAAAGGGAAATTATTCATTTCTATTTCTATGGAGAGTGTCACTAGACTAAATTTCACGATCCTTGAGATGTGGACCTCACATATCAACTAAAAATGTTAAGGAAATTGGAGAATGAGTCAAAGTTGTTGGAAAATGACAAACTGACAACTTTAAAATTAGAGATAAAACCACAGTTCATGTCTAATAAAAATAAGAGATTAACACTATGAAGGAAAATCGCGATATAAAAACGCAGCGGAAAATCAATTTTCCTTTAGCGATCCTTACGAATGATCATGGTCAGTGATAGAATATGTTATCTCTATTGCTTCCCTGTTCAGATTGCATAATCAACTTCTGATTGGAATCATATAACTTCAAGAGATTGTTCTTCATAACAACTGAGAAACCTTTCTCAATGACCTGACCCAGACTCATCAGATTTCTTTTGATTATAGGAACATACCAAACATCCTTGATCAGAACATTCTTCCCATTCTTCACCTTGACTTTGACATTTCCGATACCTTATGCATTAAGGTACTTATCATCAGCACATATGATCTTTGTCCTCCTTCTGGAGTCAAAATCTTTCAACCATTATTTGTTTCCAGTCAAGTGATTTGAACAACCAGTGTCCATATACCACCAATCTACCAAACATCTTCCATCAGACTCAGAAGCCATCAATAACACAGGTTCATCATCTGAATCTCATCTGGCTATGTTTGCTTCTTCTGATTTCCTTCCTTTGTTTTACCAGCAATGTCTAGCAAAATGGCCAAACTTCTTACAATAGTAACATTGAACTTTCTTCTTCTCCTTTCTCTTCTGATGTTTTTTCTCATCAGAAGTTGAGGTGTCTAACTTCTGGAATCTATCACCACTTCTATTCTTGGCCTCTGACCAAGAATGCTTCTGGTCCTTCTTGACAAAATAAGCTTTTAGGGCCTGCTCAACTTCCCTCTCAGAAGTTCTTTCAGTCAGACGCAACTCATGCGCTTCTAGGATACTTTGCAACTCTTCTATTCTCATGGTTTCCAATCTTTAGAATGTCCTATTTCTACAACAATGTAATCAAATTGAGGAGTAAGTCACCTCAATACCTTCTCTATGATTACCTGTTCAGAAAGAGTTTCTCCACAAGCCTTCATCCCATTAGTGATTAGAATCACTCTAGAGATATACTATGAAACCTTCTCATTGTTCTTCGGGTTGAGATTCTCATATTGCTTTCTCAAGGACTGAAGCTTCACCTTCTTCACTGATGCGTCATCACCGTAACATTTGACCAGTGTGTCCCACGCCTCCTTTGACGTCATCGAATCAAAAAATTTCTCAAACACGTTCACATCCACACACTGATGGATGAAGAACAATGCCTTATGATCTTTCTTCCTCTTGCTTCTCTGCGCATCTCTCTCTTCTTCTGTTGCATCTTCAGCAACCTGAATATACCCATCAGTAACAAGCTTCAAAACATATTGAGTCCCAAATAACACGCGCATCTGAATCATCCATTTGTTCCAGTTCTTGCCGTAAAAAAGTAGAAGTTTGGTACTCATATTGTCGTTTCCTTTCATCTTCTACCTTGTACAGTACACTCAGATCTTCACTCACAGTGTTTCCTAACCCACAAAATCAGAAAATGTGATTATGTTACAATTTTGTTCAAATATTCAACGTGAACCCAGAAACAAAATCAATCACACAACACAAACTCACATTCACTCGTGTTTCTCTGTGTTTCTAACTAGAGCTCTAGATACCAATTTTTTGGTGCACAAGAATCAAAGATGATTGGAATAATGAGAGAATAAAAGAGAACAACGACTACACAAAGTAGAAAGAAATAATGATTGTTGTTATATATGACATCTTCTACTAGTCTATTTATGCAAAGGAATAAATTGTCACATACACCCTAATTGAGTAAACTTAGTGACCAAGATAAAAGATACATAAATAGTAGATACTAAAGTACCCTTAAAAACTAAACTTAACAGCTATGCTAAGGAAACTCAATCTCCAAAGCATCGGAACTTTTGAGCACAACCAAAAATTATTGAATTACTCTTCAATATTATTAATAGTCATATTTTAGTTATGATTGGGATTTATTTTGCACGCAGACATGTTGTTGCATTTATGTGTGGAGAATATGGCAACTTTTGAGTTAACAACTTGACAAGGCATAATGAATTAGCAGTGAAAAATGTAAAGACAATTTGATTACCAATGACATATGGATTTTTGTTGTCCTTTCACGATTCAAATAGAATAATTGGATTTTATTTTGTTCCATTTTTAATAATAACAATTAACACTAATGTCATGTAATTGATTCATATATTATTTTACCGACCAATTAAAAACAATATTATATAATAATAATAAATAAATACTAACTATGTGATCAATAAAAAAGACAAAAAAATATATCAATGATATTTGTTATGAATAATTGGATGATTGTATCTCAATAATTTTATTTCTTATTTATATCAATTTTTATTTATTATACTGTCTCTATGTTGTCCTATAAATATGACTAATTTCATTGTAGAAAGAGATCAATGAAATAATAGAGAATTATTTTGATCTTAGTCTCTTCTCTTATATCTTCTTTCTCGTTATTATATAACATGTTATCACCGCGAAGCTCCAAGACTCTAAAGGATATTTTGGTGTTGCAATGTAACATTGTTTCTTCTTCCTTTTATAATATATATTTGTTACTGGTCATTTATAATATATTGATTAGAAAAGAGAAAAATAAAATGAATGATGATTATCAAGCAATCCTGAAGGATAACAAAATAATATTTTTATAAGTTTCTGAAGAACTTTGTAACTTTTATAAGTTCTTGAATAAATTTCAAGCATTCCTGAAAGATAGCAAAAGAATATTTATATAAGTTCCTGCAAAAAATTTCAAGTATTCTTGAAGGACAGCAAAATAACATTATATAATTTCTGAAGAATTTATCAAGCATCCCTAAAAGAGCAAAATAACATTATATAATTCCTGAAGAATTTATCAAGCATCCTTGAAAGATAGCAAAATAACATTTTATAATTCCTGCAGAACGTATAAAATATTTCGAGTTCCTTAAGAACTTATAAAGCATACCCGAAGGATAATCTTGAGTTTGTTATATAGTTCCTGAAGAACTTATCAAGCAAAATCCATGAAAGATTGAAAATATTATTATTTTTTACTGATACAATATTTGTGATTAAGTTTTTGAAGGACTACCTAAAAATTACGATTGAGTTCCCGAAGAACTGTTTTGGGGGGTTCGTTAGGAGCGCTGATAAATAGTGTAGGATTAGGAATTTTTGTGAAAGACACACCACTTGTCCACCTAAAATCTTAAGGTAATAGGTGAGTTATATATTATCAAGTCTCCATATTTCTATATAATATGAGACTATTTTCCCATTTAGTCACACTTGCTATATTATTCCAACACTCCCTATAAAGTGTGATTACACAATGCTCCCCACTTGTACCTTTGTTGATATTTGCAACGGGACACCACTTCTTGGGTGCATTTCGATACAAGTTCCTTCTGGTCCCTTTCTATAACCAAATGCTCATGATATAATTGTTGGGGGGGGTTTACATTAGGAGCATTGGTACAAAGTTGAGGAATAAGCACATTTGTTAGAGACACACCACTTGTCCACCTAAAACCTTAAGGTTTTAGGTGGACAAGTGGTGTGTCTCTCACAAAAATGCATAATCCTACTGTTACTTTGAAATTTCTTAAGGTATTGAAAAGTACATATTAAATGCAAACGTTTTTGTAAATTAATGGTCAATCCTTAGAGAATAAGGGTTCTTTAGAAGATTGAAATATACGACCAAGAAGAATACTAAGTCAAGGATGTCGAAAAAAAGGCATGTCGACCAAAGGGACAAAACGTGGAAATTGGTCGATTCGAACAAAATATTAAATAGCGAGTGAGATAGTCGAAGTTGAGCCCAGTCAATTATGGAGGATTTTGGACTTAGAGAAATTTCAATGTTTTTGCTCTCGATGAAGGAAAGCGTAGAGGTTAGGAGCGGTTTACTTTTAGAAGCCAAAAGCGGAAAAAATTTAAAGTCCAAGATCGTGGGCAGTTATTAGAGCTTTGTATTGTTTAAGCGCCAAACAAGTGGCGAAATCTTGTGAAGCGGTTTCTTCAAGTTTCGAATGCCAGTCGTAGATTGTTTTAGGCAGTTACTTTGTGTTGCACCCCAAATTTTATCCTGATATTTTTCTACTTGCATTGTATTTATATTATAAAAAAATCAGTCATTCACTCATTGCATTTACATCATTTCGTCGTATTTAAACTGATCAAAAGTGAGTCTAAATCGATATTCACATCATTTTTAGTTATAAAATACTCGTTATTCCACTTCATTTGTTTTTACCTCTCTGCCTGTTTATTGCATCATTTTAAATTATTTATATGTCGATGATATCAAAATTTCGATTTTATAAACAGACTATTAAAAGCGATTCGACTGCGAAAATTAACGGGAAAATATTTCAAGTTTTCATCTTTTACTCACTGCTTTATGAATCTACGTGTCGCGTAGATCATAAAAATGTGCTCTCCCTAATTTTTCGATATAGTTTGAAGACTCGTTTTAACTGTAAGTATTTTACAACCTTGTATTATTTATTATAGTTTTACTTCGATTTTAATTATTTTGATAATTTTTCTTCAATATTTGATACCGGTAGTTTATTTTAATGTGCTCATTTTTATTTTTCGGATAATTTATTGTCTGAACTTTTACCATTTTTTGACAATTTTAGGTGTCCAATTTTTATCTCTAAAAATCAAAACAAAATTGTTTTTGGATAGATTATTTTTTATACTTTTGGGCCTTATAGCCCATTTTGTCAAAAAGGCATTTTAGGCATTATGAAAAAATTGTTTAAACCTAATCTTGTGGTATATATATATATTCATGTTATATTGGATTGAAAAAAAAATAAAGGGAGGCAGAGAAAGAACGAAAAAGCTGTGCACAAATACTCCCCCTGAGAACAACCCATCGGAGCCTTCGTCACCCTCCATCTCACACCCAGTACTCCCTTCATCCTTTCTCCACGCTACCCCTCTACACCTCCTCCATCCTTCGTCTTCACTTTCACCGCAACAATCATCTTCCACTCCGTCACGACATCTCACCTTCATCGTAACACAATTGTTCATCAATATCATCAACCATTTCCATTACTCTGTCACCCTCTTCATCCTCATTAACAAACCTTCCACCGTCCCTCTCTTCTCTGTACTCACAACCCAACCATCACTCTTCTTTCTCTCGCTTTTCGTACACTCCTCCATTCCAAACCTTTTTGACAATTTTAGGTGTCCAATTTTTATCTCTAAAAATCAAAACAAAATTGTTTTTGGATAGATTATTTTTTATACTTTTGGGCCTTATAGCCCATTTTGTCAAAAAGGCATTTTAGGCATTATGAAAAAATTGTTTAAACCTAATCTTGTGGTATATATATATATATATATATATATATATATATATATATATATATATATATATATTCATGTTATATTGGATTGAAAAAATTAAAGGGGGAGAAAGAACGAAAAAAGCACAAATACTCCCCTCGAACAACCGGAGCCTTCGTCACCCTCCATCTTACACCCAGTACTCCCTTCATCCTTTCTCCACGCTACCCCTCTACACCTCCTCCATCCTTCGTCTTCGCTTTCACCGCAACAATCATCTTCCACTCCGTCACGACATCTCACCTTCATCGTAACACAACTGTACATCAGTATCATCAACCATCGCCTTTACTCTGTCACCCTCTTCATCCTCAGTAACAAACCTTCCACCGTTCCTCTCTTCTCTGTACTCACAACCCAACCATCACTGTTATTTCTCTCGATTTTCATACACTCCTCCATTCCAAACCTTTCCTCAACCCCTGTTCTTGCTGCCTTCTGTCCCTTCATTCTTCCTTCTGCCAAACCTCCACCGAAAACAACAGTCGCTCCATCCATTTTCGACATCCTCTGTTCCGACAACCTCAAGCTCATCGTCACCCTCACTCTCTTATCTTTGTCCAACACTACTGCCATTCCTTCAACCTACTGATTTGCCTCTGTTTCTTACCCGCTGCTGCAACCTCTTCAATCGCTCATACTCTCGCCGTGTCACTTTTCTGTTTCTGCCTCTACAACGTTCATCTCTGTTCCAGCTTTCAAATCGAGAGTCTTCGTCGTTGTTCGGTAAACTTCAATATTACCTTTATTCATCAACTTATGTTTAATGTTTTCATTTGATTATGCTGAACAACCTGTGTTGATAATGTTTCGGTGTTCATATCATAGAATTCGTTTAGTTTGAATAAAAACGCATGGTAACAATGCTCTTTACATTTTGTTTAAAGTTAAGTTGGTTTTAGATGAGTAATATTGTGTTGGTTCGAAACAAATCGGAATAATAAATTTGTTTCTTGATGTTATCATCATGTTATTTTATCTTGAATATGATTGAAATTTGTATTATGTTAAACTTTTTTTCTCTATGCTTTCATTCGAAGTTGTGATGATGATTCCATGGTAATTTCGATGAAGGTGATGTTTTTTCCGTGATTATTCACGTAGAAATTAACCGAGAAATTATGGGGACAGCCATTGTTTTTTTCTATTGTTGCATTATTTATTTTGTTCGAAAGCGTTTTTGACACAATTCAAGTTTCGAAGTCAATGGTTAATCGATGACGCCACCCCATTTGTTGATTTTTATTGTTTATAATAGTTAAGGTTTGGTAGTCTCAATGATGGTTTAATGTCAATATCGCATTTCTTTGCGTATGATTTAACCGAGAAAACTATCGAGGATAGCATTTTGTTTCTTTGGTACGAGAAGATCCTTTTTATTTTGAGTAAATTTGGTTGATTAGTTGCTGCCCGGTTTTGGTTTGTGTAATTTAAATGTGTTTAGAACATGATTTTTCGTGTTTCGAATTTAAATGGAACCATAACATGAATGTTGAGTCTTTGTTCTCCATTTGCGATTTGAAATATTTGTGTAGACGTTTGAGGATTTATTCAAAACAATCACTTTCAATTAGCATTTACTCTTGTTCATTGGCATATTCATATTACTATTTATATTTAATATTTAGTAATGTATATACAATATACTTAGTATTTTATTTTTTATATTTAATACTGTAAATTTAATTATACATAATACTTTTATTATTATATTTAGTATTGCAAATATAATTATACATATTATTTTTATTTCTTATGTTTTGTATTGTAAATATTATATACATACTACTTTCATTATTATAGTTTATCATATTTATTCGTAACTAGGTTCGAATTACATTATAGTAATCTTCTTCGTATATCAATTTCTTAAAATTAGTTCCTATAATCTATTCTAATTAATAAAATATGATACAATCATCGATATCTAATTTTCTCCGCATTTAGTTTCTATTTGTATGCCGTTAACATAATTAATTTACTATTTTCTCTTTAATTTTAATTTATCCCCATTTGGAAAAATGTATCCCACATCCTTGATGCGTTGTAAATAATTTACCGCTTTCTATTTTATTTTACCGTTTAATCCCCATTTATAATCGATGTATCCCTCTCCCCAAAAACTTGTAATAAATATTTAATTGTCTTTACTTTATTATTTAATTTAATCGTCACTTACACAAAACCAAAAATCATTTTTAAACTAATAATTGTGAATCATTTTAAACCCGTAAGTCGATAAAACTTAGAAGCGTCGCGATGACCACACATGCACACATGTACGCTTGATCTTAGGCCTTCTTACAGTGAGCCTATTTCGATCAATTGTTCTAATTGGTCGTCTTAGTAGACTAGCCCACTTTGCTAGTACACGTGTAATTTAATTGCTTTATGCTTGTGATCAAGTCTTTTGGCTTGATTGATCATAACCTGATTCTTTCTCCATTCACCAAGCATTTAAGACACTTCCAATAAAACTCGATCCAACGTCGAGTCTTCTTCTCAAACCTCGATCCAACGTCGAGTTGTTTTCAAAATGTTTTTCATAATAAACTTGGATGAAATTTGTTTAAATCGTTAGATGGTAGCCTAATGGTTTAAACAAATTTGAAGTCTTTAAATTGTTGGATGATATCCCAATAAGATAAAACTTCTATCCATGTCAAAAAAGCTAGAGCGGTAGTCAATTAAATTGTTGGATGATAACCCGACAATTTAATTGAATTGGAAGTCTTTAGGTTGTTGGATGATAGCCCAATAGACTAAATACTTCTATCCACATTAAAATAATAGAGTGACATTCATTTAAATTGTTGGATGATAGCCCGACGGTTTAATTGAATTTAAAGTCTTTAGGTTGTTGGACTATAGCCCAATAATTTAAATATTTTATCTCACTCGAAACACTTATTTCATAATACTTCTTTTGGGATGAGAGATGATTGGTTGAGCTCACTCGCCAATTTCTAGTATTCGAATCGTTAGATGATAGTCTAATATTTTGATACTTGTCATCCACAACTTAAAATCAATTTTAACACATTCAATATCTTTTGTGCGTTCGAGCACCTTTTACCTTTAAACCCTTTTTTTAAGATTAGACATGATTCATTTATAATTGAGATGCTTCTTCCTCTATTCCCAAGGTTTTCGACTTCTCCACTTGATTACTAGAGGTGTTCTCAAACCCTCCTTCGTGTTGGTGCGTAGTCCTTTATTCTTTATTACACCTTGTGGGCGTTAGACGAGTCTCATCCTTTAAAAATGCTGAATTGTCTTTTCATTTAAAATCAATAAACAAACAATCATTCTCTAGCCGAACTACGACGCTCTGACTTTCCCATTGCACGAGGGAGTACATAGGCACTAAGTCTTACGACCAAAGGCGAGCAAAAATAATAAAAACATTTCTCCTCTTTTTCTTTCTCCTTTCAAAACTTAGAAGTTCGTAAAAATTTTCACACTAACACATGAACACACTTTGAACTAAATGGGTACCATCGAGTACGACGGATGTGAGGGGTGCTAAAACCATTCCCTTGCATAACCGACTCCCAGACCTGCATCTCTTAATTTTATAGACCGTCTTATTCTTTACTCGTGGGTTTTATTCGATATTTCCCCTTTTCTTCTTGGAATAAATAAATCTCGATGGCGACTTCATTTTTCATTTTTTGTGTCGATATAATTATCAGAATTTAATTTTTTTCGATAGTCCAGTTCGACACTTTGTAAATGTTACAAATAAGTCATTTTAATGTAGAATCCAAGTGTTCACTTGTTTACTCAAAGTACTTGCAAAAACTCTGCCTAATTCCGAGCGTTAGGAAGAAAGAGTTGTGAAAGTATTTGATGTGCGTGAATCACCACCTGCATTCTATTTACTTTTCAGCAGTCACTTTATGTTTTCGTGTATGTTGATGTTTTATTTGTTACAAGTTTTGAGTTGACAAAAGAGTCTTTTGACCCTTATTTCGTTTAGAACAGACATGAATTCACAGTCTTCTTTCGGTCACAAGTCACCATAGTAGGTTAAAATATAGTGAATACTCAAATTTGTCAAGTTATTTAAGTGTTTGTCTTCGTCGGTCACGAGTTACCTGTCGGTCGAACCTGAACTATTGTGTGGAAAGCCGTTGTACTTATTCCCTTAGTCTTTAGGAAACCATTTCTTAGGCAAGGATTTCGACAAAATCAATACAATTTCACAAATCTTAACACATGTCTTAAGATCAACAGGTCGATCTTGTGAGTGACCCTTAGTTTTAGGACTTTGGGAGGACCAACGGTTGTTTACCATTTTCCACAGTAAACATCTACACTATGTATCAATGCTCCTAATGAACCCCCAACAAATGGTATCAGAGTAAGGTCATGGGTTCGAATCCTCTCGGCTGACACTAGGGGAGAGATAGTTGGATTAAATTATCCAGCGTCAACCTTAAGGATTCGAAAAGGTTTAACATCCGACAAATAGGTGCATACACAAGTGTATTAGGTGGGTCAGGTAATGCCCCTTATGATTCTCTATATGGAAATAGAGTTGCACCTCGGCTACAAGTGTTAACGATGATATGAATGAAAATTCACTTTATATTTGCACATACAGAAAAATTCACTTTATATTTGCTATAGATTGATACAAATTAGAAGAATAGAGACATATGTATTATTGTAAACCAGAAGATTACAAATCACACTTAAGTGTGTTGTTGGTAAAATTAATTCGGTCATCTCGAATATATTATAATGTGAAAATTAATATTGAAGAGCCTGAAGTTTCTTCAAACAAATAAGTTTTGTATGTTCCTAAAGGAAATTAAATTTTTTATAAGTTGAGATTTTATGTAATATATGTAAGGAGATATTTGTGCGTCAATACAAAAATTATGTAGAAGATTTAAACATTTTATGATATTAAGTGTTGTATCGACTAAAAGATCATGCATATATATTATGATGTAAAAACTAGTATTGAAGAATCAAAAATTTCTTCAATCAAATAATTTTTTATGTTTTTAAAGGAAAATAAAATTATAAAAAATTTAGTTTTTCATCATTAATTATTGCATCGAATAAAATATCATCCAAATATTTTATCAGACTAAGATCTCAATTTTTTATAACACTTTTATTATTCAATATCTTGTATCATATGTACATTAAAATAATGGACTTGAATATCCATTGTTTAGACGTCTAAAGTTAATTAAATGGCTGGTACTTATGAAATCATAGGTTATAAATTATACATTGGAAACATACAACTATGACTATTCAAGTATTTATTCGCATACTAAGACAACAAGTTATTATATGTTAATTTTCCCTCTAACTTATAAATGATTTTAGGTTAATAACTTAATACTTCTCATTTAAGTAAAATTTTGGATGTGTTGTGTGTAAGTTTAAGAGTGCGCCTAAGAGGGGGGTGAATTAGGTGTTTTAAGATTTTATCCGGTTTAATGAAAACTTGTACTAATTTTTCTGGTTTGGTATATGAAGTTTTAAACAAGTGTTTCTTTCCTTTTGGTTATGATGTGATGAAAGCGATAAATGCAGAAAAGTAAAGAACACAGCAGCGATATATCCTGGTTCCCCTCACAATCCGAGAGTACTCCAGTCCCCTTTCCAACACGAAAGAGATTTCACTATAGTCAGAATTATCGTACAGCCTATTCACACCAAATGGTGAAGCCTACTATCTAACCTATAGGGAGACCAAAAGTTCCTAAAACCTTTAAGATCTAACAACACTATGTGCAAGAAGAACAATCCTCTTCAATGCACAACTTGTTTCCAACAATCCTGGACAACAAGAAAAACAATAAATGTGTTTGAATTTATACTAGAGATTTTGAAGTTTGTAGTATACTATATCAATCTTGGATTGATCTTCTTCTTCAAGCAAACAATTCTCAAACAATGAATATAAATGTTCACAATGCATATATGAAACTTGTAATAATTGAAAATGTATAATGCAAGTTTCACAAAAATATGACTTTGTAAGAACACTTAAAAGTTTGGAAGAATATGAAAATATGAATGATGAAAATTGTTAAATGAAGAAGGTTATTTGAATTTGAAAATTCTGCATTATTTATAATGTCACAAATACCTTTCTATTCATGCCTTTTGATATGAAAAGATACAATGCAACCATGAATGAATACCATTTGAAATATGTTCAAAAATCAACATGAAATCTGCACTGGTTCGCTGGGAACCGGTTCCGACATGAGCGAACCGGTTCCTAGTGAACGTTACAACTAGGAATTCAAAATTTACACGCAGGAACCGGTTCCCCTATGGGTACAACCCGGTTCCTGGTACAAAAACCAGGAAGGTGATTTTTGAATGAGTTTGGAACCCGATTCCCTGTATGGTAGGAACCGGTTCCTGAAAGTTTGTTTTGAGAAATTCTTTTTGAAAATTATTTCAAACATAATTTTTTCTTTTATTAAACATATGGGATATGTATATGATTATGAATGCATTTTTGTGAACATCTATATTCAAGTTGAAGAATTATTTATACCTTTTGATATTGTTGATTCCTTAAAAATTCTTCTTCTAATCTTCAAGACTTTTTCCATTCTTTTGTCATGATCATTTGCTTCTAAAAGATGTCGTCATCAAAACTAATATTTGGAGAGGCTTGATTTCACATTCTCCCCCTTTTTGATGATGACAACCCATTGAAAGTTGAAGTATTTTTAATATGTAGAACAAATGATAGTGTCTTATGTGAATGCTCCCCCTATCTTTGATAACTCCCCCTTGATCAAAGCTCTCCCTTGATTTAAGATAATTTTACATCTTTGGGGCTCTGCAATAGTTAGAGACAAGCATACACATACACATATATATCTTCTCCCCCTTTATCATTAGCAAAAAGGATGGGAAAAGACTCACAAAGTATATAGTGAAATTTTGGAAATAAAAACAACTTATACTTATGATTTTTACCTCATGTAAGAGACTTCATCAAACATTCACCTTTGATGAACTTGAAGCCTTTTGTCATAAAGTTGTCTTTCTAAAAGATTGTGCTTTAGTCCTTTATCATGAAGAACATCTTCAAAGGATGTGAAAGTTAAAGTGTTCCAACTTTGACTATGCCAAGAAATCTTCCTTTAATGTATTCCCAAAATGTGAGATAACACTTGGCCTTTAAGATTAGATTTGAAAGTTAAATGAATTTAAGTCTCCCATCAAATACTTAGAGTCACCACTTATCAAGATACCAAAAGTTTGAAGTGGTCTCCAAGCAAACCTACAAAACAATTAAGTTTGATTTGGTACCCAATGTGCTTTGGGTCCATCATAATTAGTACCTTTCTTTACCCACACATAATGCCCACTTGGAACACTAAAGTTTCTTATATAGCAAGCATTAGGTGTGTGGCCTTTCATACCACAATAGAAACAAGTAGGTTCAAAATTACTTATATATCTAGGAGGATAAGATTTACTCTTAACAACTCTTTTATTTTTAGGATAATGATGAACTACTTTAGGCTTATTCACTTTCTCTTGAATTAGTTGGTTATTAGCCTTAACAAAGATAGTTTTGTTGGAACTTGGTTGAGAAAATTTTGAAAAACCAAGTCCACTTTTATCTTTAGGATATCTTTGAGTGCTAAGAACATTTTCTAATCCAACTTGTCCTTTTTCATACCTTTCTAGGACTCTTTTTAATTGAACAATTTGGAAAGAAAGTGATTCACAATTATTGCATACAAAATTCTGTTTTTGATCACTAATCATCTTTTCTTTTTCATCTTTATGTTCTTTTTCAATAGTCTTAACTTTTTCTTCTAAAGATGAAATTAATTTCTTTTGAGATGAAATAGTCTTATATAGAATTTTGAATTCATTTAATAGTTCATCTATAGCACCTTGTGCATCATTATCATAAAGAGAGTTATCATGACTAACCTCGTCTTCTTCATCTTCGGAATTGTGTGTTGCTATAAATGCAAGATTTGCATGTTCTTTATCTGATGATGAACTTATCTCATTATCATCCCATGCTATATATGCTTTCTCTGGCCTTTTGTCCTTCTTTCCTTTGAAATGTTTATTCTTCCTTTCAAGTGTAGGGCATTCACTTTTGACATGACCTTTTTCTCCACATTCAAAACATTTAATTTTCCTTGATGGTGCTTCCATTTTAGTGATCTCCTTTTTCTTTTCTTTTCTTAGAAATTTTTCAAAATTCTTGATAAAAGCTTCATCTTCACTACTTGTGGATTCATCCTCTTGATTGCTATCATGATATTTGATCCTTGTCTTTAAAGCAATGTCTTTTGAATCTCTTACTTGGATTTCATGTTTTCAAGTCTTCCAAGTTCCGTTTCATATTCTTGAAGCTTTCGAATAATGTTGGAAGTCATAGTTGCTAGGCTTTTCTTTTCGGATATTGCCGTCACTTTTGGTTGCCATTCCTAGTCAAAGACCGAGCACTTTAAGATTTAATTCATCGTTAGTTAAAGTCTTACCAAGTGCCTTCAAGTGATTTGTCAAGTGAGCGAATCTCTTTTGCAAGTCAAGGATGGATTCTCGGGCAGCATTCGAATAATTCATATTCTTGACTCAAAGTGTTCAATCTAGACCTTTTGACTTCGGCGGTTCCTTCATGAGTTTCTACAAGAGTATCCCAAATTTCCTTTGTCGTTGTACATGCCGATATTCGGAAAAATTCATCCATACTAAGAGCACTTTGAAGAATGTTGATTGCCTTTTTGTCGAAGAGAACTTTTTTCTTGTCATCGTCATCCCATGATGCTTTAGGCTTTGATGACCCAACACCATTGACAACACACACCGGAGTAAATGGACCATTCTCAACAGCATTCCATATTTCTTCTCCTTGCGCTTCAAGATGAGCCTTCATGCGAATTTTCCAAAAGTCAAAGTATTCACCACAAAACAATGGAGGCTTGTTGTTACTACCACCATCTTTGAAAACCAGATTTGGATTTGCGGAAGCCATTCTGGATCTTTAGGAACAAGTTACCTATAACTTGCTCAGATACCAATTGTAAGTTTAAGAGTGCGCCTAAGAGGGGGTGAATTAGGTGTTTTCGGTTTAATGAAAACTTGTACTAATTTTTCTGGTTTGGTATATGAAGTTTTAAACAAGTGTTTCTTTCCTTTTGGTTATGATGTGATGAAAGCGATAAATGCAGAAAAGTAAAGAACACAGCGATATATCCTGGTTCCCCTCACAATCCGAGAGTACTCCAGTCCCCTTTCCAACACGAAAGAGATTTCACTATAGTCAGAATTATCGTACAGCTATTCACACCAAAGGTGAAGCCTACTATCTAACCTATAGGGAGACCAAAGGTTCCTAAAACCTTTAAGATCTAACAACACTATGTGCAAGAAGAACAATCCTCTTCAATGCACAACTTGTTTCCAACAATCCTGGACAACAAGAAAAACAATAAATGTGTTTGAATTTATACTAGAGATTTTGAAGTTTGTAGTATACTATATCAATCTTGGATTGATCTTCTTCTTCAAGCAAACAATTCTCAAACAATGAATATAAATGTTCACAATGCATATATGAAACTTGTAAAATTGAAAATGTATAATGCAAGTTTCACAAAAATATGACTTTGTAAGAACACTTAAAAGTTTGGAAGAATATGAAAATATGAATGATGAAAATTGTTAAATGAAGAAGGTTATTTGAATTTGAAAATTCTGCATTATTTATAATGTCACAAATACTTTTCCATTCATGCCTTTTGATATGAAAAGATGCAATGCAACCATGAATGAATACCATTTGAAATATGTTCAAAAATCAACATGAAATCTGCTTATTGGGGGTTCCACAAGCGAACCGGTTCCTAGTGAATGTTACAACTAGGAATTCAAAATTTACGAGAACCGGTTCCCTATGGGTACAACCGGTTCCTGGTACAAAAACCAGGAAGGTGATTTTTGAATGAGTTTGGAACCCGGTTCCCTGTATGGTAGGAACCGGTTCCTGAAAGTTTGTTTTGAGAAATTCTTTTTGAAAATTATTTCAAACATAATTTTTTCTTTTATTAAACATATGGGATATGTATATGATTATGAATGCATTTTTGCGAACATCTATATTCAAGTTGAAGAATTATTTATACCTTTTGATATTGTTGATTCCTTAAAAATTCTTCTTCTAATCTTCAAGACTTTTTCCATTCTTTTGTCATGATCATTTGCTTCTAAAAGATGTCGTCATCAAAACTAATATTTGGAGAGGCTAGATTTCACATTGTGTATAATTCAATCGCTCCAATATAGTACACTAATATGAGTCTTGAAAGAATATTAGGGAAATGTATTTTTATATGAATCTCGTATTTGATGATATATCTTGATCCAATAATTGGATCCTTGATTGCAATCCGGCAGACTGATTATTAATTGAGAAAATAATTTTCTCAATATTAGGAGGAGATAATAAATGGCTAAAAAAGTGAATCAGAAGTTCAAATGAACAATTTAAAATAAATTGTTGTCTTGATCCTTGTACAAACCAATATGAACCAAAAATTCAAAATATTATTCATTTGCAAAGTTATAAACTAAATTATCAGCTGTTAATACTTCAAGTGGATTCTCTTATTGGATAATCTAATATTGAGTAGTAGCCACGCCTGAAGCCTGGTATGAAAGTTAGTTCCAATGTTAAAAGTCTTCTACCAAGAAAAGAAACTAAAGTTAAAGATAACCCAAGTGAGGATATGAATATTCTAAGAGTACTTTGACATAATTTATTTTTTAGTTCTAGAATAACTAATCAATTACTTGAAATATGCAATAAAGAGATCTCGATAAATTATGTCATAAATGAAATATGATGGAACTGAAATTACGATAACTAAAAGAAACTCAATATTGACAATGTCTTTGTATTTAATATAGCACTAACAATGATCAATGATAACGAGGATCTTGGGGTAAAGTCTACAAAAGATTATATACAAAGTGAGAATTGACAAAAATGAATATATTCAATTAAAGAAGAATTAAATTCACTTTACATGTGAATCGATTTTGGAATTGTAGTTTGAACACCTCAAGGTGTGAAACCAATGGAATATAAATGATTTTTTTGTGATAAGGCGAAATAAGAATGGTATAAAGCTTGATTTGTTGCTCAATGATTTTCACAAAAACCTAAGATTTAGTTTGGAAAGAAAAGGAAATGGATTTGTAAGGCAAATTAGAGTTTTTGTGAAAATTGATGCTTCAGGATTTCACAACGATTGAGGAAATGCCCGATGTAAAGGTCAGTCTTTCACATCAGGTGATAATGTTCCCGATCGATGTAAAGGCCCACCTTTCACATCGGTTGATAGTTGGCCCGATGTAAAAGTCCAATATAAAAAAACTTCAATTTATTTACGGAACTACCACAACAATTTTTTTTCCATCAATGTTCCTTTCACATCGGTGCAAACCTAGGCCCGATGTGAAATCCTTTATCACAAAATTTCAATTTATTTACCAAACTTCCACCGTGCATATTTTTCCCTAAATCAAATATTTTTCACATCATTGGAAATAAATGTCTTATGTAAAAATTTGTGATAAATATTTTTCACATCATCTATCAAAATAAATGTCTTAATTTTGATATGTTTGATTCCTCTCGAGTGAAATTGATTATGTTTTTAACTTTTGAGTTTAAACGTGATTTATTTTACACATATATTTATTATTTAACTTACTTTTGCATAAATTTATCCAAACATAAATAACTTATCTTCAACTCGATTTTATTCAAAATCAATTTTACATAATCAATTCACTCCAAATTAATTTATCACTTTTTTCAATGATAAGACTACAAACTTATGCGTTCAAATAGTAAAAACTCAAATATTAAGAACCCATGTCTAGTGACAGAGTATGTATTAATTATGATCAAACATATAGTTAATTCCATTGTTCAAAGAAGTCTCTTTTCCTTGCAAGATTGAATCGCATCCTCCAATGTTTCCTCGAGACTATGTTTGAACTCAAATCCAGCATCTATGAGTTTCTTTGATGTTAAATGTGGAAGCTCGAGACCTTTAGGTCCTTCCAGCAATCTAGAGAAAAAAAATTGAATAAAGTATTAGTAACAATAAAAGAAAGTTCACATTAATTTAACATATAGAAAAAAAAAACTCACTTGGACTTTGGAATTTGAAATTCAGGATGCTTTGAAGAAACGATGTCAACAACTTCCTCAACAGTTGCAAGGAATGGCGAACAATTATATCTCCCTTCTGGATTAGGATGTTCAAGTAAGAATATATGTGCCCGTGCAATATCATCAACATGCACTATATGGAAACGAGATATTGGACTGTTGTCAGTATTACCAAATAAGTAAGGTAGTACACCATATACAGAGGTAGGGAGCTTAGGACAAATGAAGGGTCCAACGACAATAGTTGGTATAACAGTCACAATATCCAACCCATTTTGTTTTCCATACTCAAGAACAGCTTTCTCCGCTTGTGTCTTAGAAACTGAATAAGCCCAGCCAAATGGTTTATGATTTCTAAGAATGTCTATATCACTCAATAACTTTCGTCCATTTCATCTTTTCTTTTCTTTGTCTTGACAGTAAACAGCAGAAGCACTTGAAGTGTAAACAACTCTCTTCAATGTCTTAGAGTTTTTGCATGCTTTTAGAATTCCTAAAGCTCCATCAATGCTTCTTTTCGTGACTATCTCTTCTGGTTCTTTCTCTTCAAAATCAACCGAAGCTGCTGTGTGGAATATTCCAACACACCCTTCAATTGCTTCATTGAAACTTTCTGGATCGTCAAGATCAGCGTTGAAAAATTTTAGTTTTTCAGATGCACCTGGAAGATCTGTGAGAAAGCTAAGATCTCTCTTTTTCTCTGCAATTTACATAGTCTTGGTTACATATCTATCTTTTAATGAAAATTAGTATTAAAAAGTATAGTACAACAAATTAATATTTTACCTGGATCAGCTCTAACAGTTGTATTAACACTGTAACCATCTTCAAGGAGTTTCTTGATAATCCATGAACCAATAAATCCTGTACCTCCTGTCACACAAACTCTTCCTTTTCCTTCTGCCATTATTGCACTTTTGTTAGTTCTGTATGAATGTTTTTGCTAGTTCTGTATGAATGTTTTTGTAAGCTCTGTATGAATGTTGATGAATGTTGATGGTCACATACAAATATATATATAGACACATCAAATCTTGCTGGTGAACGCTTTTACGAGGGTGTACTATTACTTCCAAACAGAATATTAATTCCCGCAGACACGTTTGAATGATTATCTATCATATAGTTTATTATATATTATTTTCCGCAGACTAGAATCAATGATTATCTATCATATATTTTATTATACATTATTTCCCGCATACATGAATGAATGATTTTCAATCAAATAGTTTATTATATACTATTACCGCAGACATTTTTGAATGATTATCAATCAAATAGTTTATTATACATTATCTCTCTGAATTATTTAGTAGATAGACAGAACTACGTGGCAATTGAAACAAGGACTTCCTAATGGTTGATTGGCTTTCTAGAACTTAATTAGGTGATATTTTTAAGGCCCAAGTAAGGAGAGATATTTTATATATTATATTATAGTTAATTGAAATTTATTTATCTTTGAGTTTAAAAAAAAGTATAATAATCGATCAAAATTCTTAAAGTTATGTTATATTAATATTTTAAAATTAAAAATATAATTTAGCGGAATACATAAAACTAATTGATTAACAGTATAAAAATATTTATATATTATTTATATAATTTTATTTTTTATAAAAAATTTCAAAACTATTTTTGAAAAGTTTTCGGTTTAAAAACCACGGAAAAAAAGATAAATAAATTTAAAAGGATAAAGTTTGTGGTTTATTTTAAGCAATAATTTAAGTTAAGTTAACATCTTATCTTTTAATTTTGGTTCCCTGAATCTACATTTTACACGATCATTCACACAACTCTAGCTATAATCCATTATTATAAATAATGCATTTAATATCAGATGCGAAATACATTTTACCTCGACATTACAAATAAGGTAATTAAAGTCGTCAGAAACGTAAAGACTTATTATCTCTGTGTTAACTAAAATTCTGAGGTACAATTTTATTAGTGCATGGATTCGAACCACGTCTTATGCATTTTTATTATTTACAAAAACAAATGCCTTTTTTTTATCTTGGGTTATCGAGAAAACCGAAGAATTGCTATTTTTCTTAAAATAAAACTCATTACATTGTTTACACAGAACATTAATAAAATATTTTTTTTTACAACCTATAGTGTTTAACCAAAATATTACTTTTTTTTACACAGAATAAAAATTAATTGTCCATGAAGATCATATGTTAGATCTTCAATCGCTTGATATTCTGGACGAGATCAAATGCTAGAAAAAATTTCTCCCAACTAAAAAGTGTAGACAAAAAAAGGTTAGATAAATAAATAATTTTTTGCTCAAATAAATGTTTAAGAACATAAACCTTAAACTTAAACAATTTTTTGAAGACATAGATTTTAAATTTTCAGATCTTATAATTATACGGTAGATCAAATGATGGGTGCATGATATTCTCTAGGGCTTTACACTACAAAAAAGAAGCTCATTTGCCACGTGAAAATAACGTGGCAAACCTCAAAATCACGTCACAAACAAAAAATAGCGACGTGGTGATTTATGTCGCTGGGGAACAAGTGACAATCTTGTAGCGACGTGATTCCCATGTCACAAAATTGTGACGTGGTATTCACGTCGCAACAGCTTTGTATAGGGAACATACATGGCAGACATGTAGCAGCTTTAATAGCGACGTGGTTTGTATGTCACAAATTTGTGACATGACTCTCACGTCGCTACATGTGACGTTTTTATTTTTTTAAAAATTATTTAGTAATTATTTTTTATATTAATTAATTTATCTAATAAAATTTATATAATAAAATTTATATATAATAAAATTTATATAATAAAATTTAAATAATAAAATTTATATAATAAATTTAAATAATAAAATTTATATTAGAAAATTTATATAATAAAATTTATATATTAAAATTTATATAATAAAATTTATATATTAAAATTATTATAATAATAGTATTTTATAATATATTCGAACAATAAAATTTTATAAAATAAACTCATATAATAAAATGTTATATAATTTAATGATTTAAAATGACAAAAATAAATATCTTACATAAATGCAAATTTAAAAATAAAATAAATAAAATGTTTTCACGGGGCATCTTCACCCGAATAATTATCAAGATCAAAATCATCAATTCCGTCATTATCCGCTGTGTATCAGGAACATTTTGATTTCCACCACCTTGCATAAACCGTCTCATCTGCTCCTCCATATCAGATTGTCTCTTCCGCATGATCTCCAACTACTGCTCCTGCTCTTGCCTCATTGTCGTCATTTGGACCTCCATTTCGCGTCTCACTTCACTTGCCGCCAGTTGTCTTACTGTTTCAAGTTGATCCTGTGTTAGATTCGGTTGGCATGACCCTCCCTCTCCATCTCTAAGTCGTTGAAATAGATTACGATCACCAACTCTCAAGCCGGCGGCCAAATTTCCACCCGCAAAAAAGAAACCATTAGGCCATTTTCCATTAACTACTTCATTACAAATATAGAAATCAACATCACCATTAAGTGGCTTTCCCTCTGCTGGCCTATATTGAGGATTGTGTTCCAGAAAAAGTGCAAGCAATGTCTGATAATCATCCTACACATACATTAAATAATAAAATTAAATTTTTTTTACATATATTATATATATTTATATATTAAATTATACTAAATTAATACATGTATATATTACATTATACTAAATTCAAATATATTAAAAAGGTGTCACGTGATTTTCACACATCAACTTATGAATTGCCACGTGATTTTCACGTGGCAATTTATCAGTAGCCACATGATAATCATTCATGTGGCAATTTATCAGTTGTCACAAGATAATCACGCCACAATTTATAGATTGCCACGTGAAAATAACGTCACAAATTTTGTTATTAAATTTATAAAAAAAACATAAATTAAATAACTTACAAAAGCTCTCTATGTGCGCTTGTCGACAAAACCTCCCGATTTCTTTGTCCGTGTCCTCGTAATCAACTCAATGATCAATGGTGGTCTCTCCAACTCCTTAGTCTAAACAATAAAATTAAAAATAATTAGTAAAAAATATTATGAATAAAAATATAACTTAAAAAATTAGTAATTTTTACCATCCGCAGAACATGCTCCGCAGTACTAATACTTCCAACAGTATTGACACATCCCCCCTTTTCGGATGCCCTCATCTTAAAAGTTTCTGATTTAGCCTTGAATTCTAGCGAACCCCAATATGTAAGAAGTTCGCCAAAAACCTCTACGCCTATCCAGTTAGGACGGATACCATGAAGCTCTTAATTCTCCCTAACCCGCCGCATTATATCAAAAAATCTTCTAGAGGTTCTGCTATAATAGATTTTTTCCATAATTTTCTCATTCAACGGATCCCACACACATTTTTCCTGCAATGTTGTATGACATTAAAATAAAAAGCTAAGTAATTATCATGAAAATGTCACTTAAATAACAATACTAAAAATATATATTAAATTTACAACTTAAATAAATTAACAATACCTTAAATTTTTTAAATCATTCTTCTTTATTTGTAACCTCGCCAGATGAAGGACTCGTATCCCGAACTTTTCGTCTAAGGTATGTTTTCGAGGACGAAAACTCTTTTAGTGGGGGAGAGTTGTGACACCCCGATTTAATTCAAAAATTAAATAAATAGGAATTTAATTATTTAAGTAATTAAAGGCTTGATTATTTATATTTTCGGAATTAATGGGATTAATTAAAGAAAAGAAGAGATGGAGGTGTGAGGTGTAATTAGGGGTGTGAGGAGTAAATTACTCTACTCTTACTAATTACCATTTATTTTATTTTATTGGAATAAATAAAGGAACATTAAAAGGAATATAAAAAAGGAAAAGAAAGAAAAATAGGTCTTTTTGGAGAAAAGCTATTATACGTAGAATTGGAAAAGAGAAGAGAAGAGAGGAAAAGCCGACGCCGAGAGAAATCGAAGATCATCGCGAGGTAAGTGGTGATTTCGTTCGGTTAATATGCTTTATGGGTTTTGGGAATTAAAGGGATAATTGGGTATGTTAGGAAGTTTGAATTTTGATGATTATAAGTTATAGGAATAAACCCTATTTTGTGTCGGTGTTTGGAATTAGGATCATTAGTATGTCAAATCATTGATAGGGATGAATAAACCGTGTTGTTTGATGTTATAATGGTGTGAAATGATTATGAAATGGTGTTCCTAATGTCCCAATTCGTATTTGAAAGTTTGGAAATGATAATGGATGCAAAATCTTTGTCAA
This sequence comes from Vicia sativa, assembly GCA_021764765.1. Classification (NCBI taxonomy): domain Eukaryota; kingdom Viridiplantae; phylum Streptophyta; class Magnoliopsida; order Fabales; family Fabaceae; genus Vicia; species Vicia sativa. The sequence continues at coordinate 282,532,273 of CM038793.1, read as the reverse complement.
AAGTAGCGAAAATCTTGTCTCGTGGGAAGGAACCGAGTTCAGTTATTTTTCAAAAGCGGAAGTTTTGCACGATAGGTAGGAACGGGTTCCCATACAAAAACCAGGAGCGAGATTTTTCAACTTTCAGAACCGGTTCTGTATAGGTAGGAACCGGGTTCCATGAGTATTTTTCCAAAATTTCTAAAACTTTAAAAATTCATATTTTCTAAACCGTAACTCCGATTCGAGTTCCGTTTTCGGTGTTATTTCTTAAATTTAAAATACTACCTTTCAAAAATGGGAAAATATTATTTTGCTAAAAATTATTTTAAACAAGTCGAGCTTCCGATTTTTGAAAAGAGTGACTAGTTAGGGATAATGGAGAACTATTACCATTGGTCTAAGTTACCGGATGAAATATTAATACTTACTATGTTGTATCTTGATATTCATTATGATTGAATGTGATACATTGATGAACTGACATTGTGTGATATATGTTGATATCATGATCTGAGAATTAATGTTGCATGCTTTTATGACGCATGCATACGCATTTGTTGTTTATGGTTCATTGGAAGTGAACTGGTTGGGCCAATAGACTTACCCGGAGGTTGAGGTAGTGAGGCTGGATTCTTGACCCAATAGCTATGGGCGAATCATGAATTTACACTGTCTTTCCACATGTAAACGGAGCGGTGGGTGAACTCGATTCACGTTTTGGTACCACATGCATAGAGTCTGCATTGCATATGGGATTGTAACATGCTAGGATGGTTTCTAGTGTTGCAATTTCCATTGTTTGTTATATTACATGTTCATTGTGTGAACTGCCTTGTGAACTGGTTATGACTTGTGTTTGGTTAATGGATTAATGTATCTGTTTATTCTGTTGTATTCTAGAAACGTATAATGCATGTTATATTGAATTGGAATCTCACCCTTACTTTAACAATTTCAGATCCGAAGTGATTAGCTACTTGGAGTCGGTGAGGATAGCTCTAGCATTGAGTCAGTTAGTTAATCCGCGTGTCAGTGTCGTGCTCTGGTAGATGTAACACTGGGGAATCGTTTGTTTTGAAATCCTTTAATGGAATTCCTTATAGTTTTGAAATGTGTCTTGATTAAATATCCTGGAATACTATAAATCGTGTATTCGGAATTTTGGTTATGTTTCATTTCCGTTGTTAAACATAATCTTTTGCATTATTTACTTAATAAATCTTCTTCAGTGAAAGCATGACACTGTATTGATTGATTTAAATTATTTAAATTGTGACGCCTCTTGGATTGTGATTAAAATACTCTGATTATTATTTATAAAACGCGGGTAAATAGAAGGGGGTGTTACAATAGTGGTATCAGAGCATAGTCGGTCTTGTCTTAGTGTCGTTATCCCTTTTAGTATGCGACTAGTGTAAGTAACACTGTCGATACTTGTGTGCTGATGTGGATTGTTTTGTAATATTACAGAGCAATGGCTGGAAGAGGTAACGGAAGGAACGACGATGCTATTGCTGAGGCTTTAGGAATGTTAGCTGGAGTGCTCGGAGGGAATCAACAGGGAGCTGCGATTGGTCGATGACAATTGGGAATTTTGAGGAATAATCCTCCATTGTTCAAGGTGCACATGATCCCAGGGTGCTCAAGTGGTTGAAGGAGATCGAGAGGATCTTGAGTGATTGATGTCTTGAAGGTCAAGGTGAGATATGGTACTCACGTGTTTGGAGGAAGCGATGACTAGTGGGTTGCTACCGGATCGAATCGGAAGAAGATGGAATTGCGTTGACTTGGGCTGTGTTCAAGAGAGCTTTTCTGAGAAGGTACTTTCCTGAAGACGTTAGGGGTAAGAAAGAGATTGAGTTTCTGGAGCTCAAGCAAGGCAATAAGTCTGTGAGTGAGTATGCGACCAAGTTTACTGAGTTAGCAAAGTATTATGCTAATTATCCTAACGATGCAGATGGAGAATTTTCCAATGTATCAAGTTTGAAAATGGTTTGCGTGATGAGATCAAGCAGGGTATCAGGTATCAGCGCATTAGAAGGTTTCCTGATTTGGTTGATTGTAGTAGGATTCTGGAAGAAGATCTTGCTAGTACTAAGTCGAATGCTCAGAGTTATGCTGATCGTAAGGGCAAGAGACATATGCGTCTTGGTAAGCCATATGATAGAAATAATCAGAAATCTGGGGGTTGGAAGAAGCCTAGTGGGGGAGACTCTGGTTCTTCTAGTTCCTCCGTAAAGTGTTACAGATGTGGTGAATTGGGTCACCGAGCCCCTGAATGCAAGAATGATGCGAGGATGTGCAATAATTGTGGAAGATTTGGTCATCTAGCTGTTGAGTGTAGATCCAGAAGGATAACATGTTACAACTGTGGTGAAGAAGGACACACTCGTCTGCAGTGTACTAAACCAAAGAAAGAGCAAGCTGGTGGGAAGGTGTTCGCTTTGTCAGGATCAGATGTTAAGCCTGATGATCGGTTGATTAAAGGTACATGTTTTATTAATGGCATACCTTTAATAGCAATTATTGATACTGGAGCGACACATTCTTTTATTTCTTTGGATTGTGCTAAGAGATTAAATTTGGAAATTTCTAATTTCGATGGAAGTATGGTTATTGACACTCCTGCGTCGGGTTCAGTGACTACTTCGTATGTTTGTAGGAATTGTCCTATTGTTATTTTTGATAGAGGGTTCGGTATGGATTTAGTGTGCCTACCGTTAGAACAACTCGATATTATCCTTGGAATGAACTGGTTGGTCTTCAACCAGGTTCATATCAATTGTTTTGAGAAGACAGTCTTATTTCCTGAAGAAGTTAAAGTGGAAGATGAGACTATGTCAGTTAAGCAGATGAATTCAGCTGTTAGAGATGGTGCTGTGGTGTTTATGTTATATTCTTCGACGGAAGTGAAAGGAAAGGCTAAGAGTGGAGAATTACCTGTGGTTAATGAATTTCCAGAGGTGTTTCCGGAAGATGTTAGTGAGCTACCACCTGAGAGAGAAGTGGAGTTTGCTATAGATTTGATTCCTGGAACTAGTTCGGTGTCGATGGCGCCTTATCGCATGTCGGCATCTGATTTGTCAGAGTTGAAGAAGCAATTAGAAGAGTTATTGGAAAAGAAGTTTATTCGGCCTAGTGTTTCACCGTGGGGTGCGCCGGTATTGTTGGTTAAGAAGAAGGAAGGTACAATGAGACTGTGTGTTGATTACAGGCAGTTGAATAAAGTGACAATCAAGAATCGGTATCCATTGCCGAGGATTGATGATCTGATGGATCAGTTGGTCGGAGCTTGTGTATTTAGCAAAATTGATCTGAGGTCTGGATATCATCAGATTCGTGTTAAGGCGGGAGATATTCAGAAGACTGCATTTAGAACGAGGTATGGGCATTATGAATATTTTGTTATGCCATTTGGAGTTACTAATGCACCTGGTGTGTTTATGGAGTATATGAACAGGATATTTCATCCGTATCTTGACAAGTTTGTGGTGGTGTTTATCGACGACATTTTGATCTATTCAAGGAATGATGAGGAGCATGCAAAGCATCTTAGGATTGTATTGGAATTGTTGAAGGAGAAGAAGCTGTATGCGAAGTTGTCTAAATGTGAGTTTTGGTTAAGCGAAGTGAGTTTCCTTGGTCACGTGATTTCCAAGAATGGTATTGTTGTTGATCCTACGAAAGTAGAAGCGGTATCTCAGTGGGAAGCACCGAAGAATGCTTCAGAGATTCGTAGTTTTCTTGGTCTTGCAGGTTACTACTGGAAGTTCATTGAGGGATTTTCGAAGTTAGCGTTACCGTTGACTAAGTTGACAAGAAAAGGTCAAGCGTTTGTTTGGGATGCAGATTGTGAGAAGGGATTCCAAGAATTGAAGAGGAGGTTGACTAGTACTCCGATTTTAATTTTGCCGAATCCGGAAGAATCTTTCGTAGTGTATTGTGATGCGTCTTTGATGGGTTTAGGAGGTGTTTTGATGCAAGATAGGCAGGTTGTGGCTTATGCTTCAAGACAATTGAAGACTCATGAAAGGAATTACCCGACTCATGATTTAGAGTTGACGGCTGTTGTGTTTGTGTTGAAATTGTGGAGACATTATCTGTATGGTTCACGATTTGAAGTGTTCAGTGATCATAAGAGCCTGAAGTATCTCTTTGATCAGAAAGAGTTGAATATGAGGCAGAGGAGATGGTTAGAGTTTCTCAAGGATTATGATTTTGATTTGAATTACCATCCTGGTAAGGCAAACGTCGTGGCAGATGCGTTGAGCAGGAAGTCCTTGCATATGTCGATGTTGATGGTTCGTGAATTGGATTTAGTGGAACAATTCAGAGACTTGAGTTTGGTATGCGAAACTACTCAGAATAGTGTGAAATTGGGCATGTTGAAGCTGACTAGTGGTATCTTGGAAGAGATTCGAAATGGACAGAAATCTGATGTTGGTTTGGTGGATAAGCTGACATTGATTAACCAAGGTCAAGGAGGCGAGTTTCGAATTGATGAGAATGACGTTATGAGACTTGGTGATAGAGTGTGTGTTCCGGATGTTGCTGAGATCAGAAAGAGTATCTTGGAAGAAGGACATCGAAGTGGGTTGAGTATTCATCCTGGTGCTACTAAGATGTATCATGATTTGAAGAAATTATTTTGGTGGCCGGAATGAAAAAAATTGCCGAGTTTGTGTACGCATGTTTGGTTTGTCGAAATCAAATATTGAACATCAGCCGTCGGGATTGATGGAACCGTTGTTTGTTCCGAATGGAAATGGGATGGAATTTCAATGGATTTCGTGTCGGTTGCCGAGGATGACGAAGAACGTGATTCTATTTGGGTTATTGTCGACCGATTGACAAAGTCTGCTCACTTTATTCCGATAAGAATGGATTATCCGATGGAGAGGTTGGCAGTGTATGTGGAGAAGATTGTAAGTTTGCATGGTATTCCGTCTAGCATTGTGTCGGATAGAGATCCGAGGTTTACTTCTAAGTTCTGGACAGGATTGCAGGAAGCTCGGGTACTAAGTTACGATTGAGTTCCGCATATCATCCAGACAGATGGTCGACGGAGAGGACGATTCATCGTTAGAAGATTTGTTGAGGGCTTGTGTGTTAGAAAGGTGGAGCTTGGGATAGCTATTTGTCGTTGATAGAGTTTACCTACAACAATAGTTTTCATTCGAGCATCGGTATGGCTCCTTTTGAGGCATTGTATGGTAGGAGATGTCGGACACCGTTGTGTTGGTATGAATGGAGAAAGTGCGGTGATTGGACCATAGATTATTCAACAAACTTCAAAAGATCAAGATGATTCGGAGAAGATGAAGGCTTCTCGAGTCATCGAAAAGTTATCATGATAAGAGGAGGAAGGATCTTGAGTTTAATGAAGGAGACCACGTGTTCATGAGAGTTACTCCGATGACTGGTATTGGTCGAGCCTTGAAGTCAAAGAAGTTGACTCCGTGCTTTATCGGTCCGTTTGATTACCAGAGAGTTGGGAAAGTTGCTTATCGATCGCTTTACCGCCGTCACTTGCGAATTTGCATGATGTTTTCCATGTATCTCAGTTGAGGAGGTACATTGCGGATCCGTCTCATGAGATTCAAGTAGATGATGCAGTGCGAGATAATTCAATCTGTTGAGCGCTGCGAATTGAGGATCGGAAAGTGAAGCAACTGCGTGGTAAAGAGATAGCACTGCTACGAGTAGCTTGGGGAGGACCAGCTGAAGGAAATGTAACTTGGGAGTGGAGAGTCGATGAAGGACTCGTATCCCGAACTTTCGTTTAAGGTATGTTTTCGAGGACGAAAACTCTTTTAGTGGGGGAGAGTTGTGACACCCCGATTTAATTCAAAAATTAAATAAATAGGAATTTAATTATTTAAGTAATTAAAGGCTTGATTATTTATATTTTCGGAATTAATGGGATTAATTAAAGAAAAGAAGAGATGGAGGTGTGAGGTGTAATTAGGGGTGTGAGGAGTAAATTACTCTACTCTTACTAATTACCATTTATTTTATTTTATTGGAATAAATAAAGGAACATTAAAAGGAATATAAAAAGGAAAAGAAAGAAAAATAGGTCTTTTTGGAGAAAAGCTATTATACGTAGAATTGGAAAAGAGAAGAGAAGAGAGGAAAAGCCGACGCCGAGAGAAATCGAAGATCATCGCGAGGTAAGGGTGATTTCGTTCGGTTAATATGCTTTATGGGTTTTGGGAATTAAAGGGATAATTGGGTATGTTAGGAAGTTTGAATTTTGATGATTATAAGTTATAGGAATAAACCCTATTTTGTGTCGGTGTTTGGAATTAGGATCATTAGTATGTCAAATCATTGATAGGGATGAATAAACCATGTTGTTTGATGTTATAATGGTGTGAAATGATTATGAAATGGTGTTCCTAATGTCCCAATTCGTATTTGAAAGTTTGGAAATGATAATGGATGCAAAATGTCAAAAGTAGCGAAAATGTCATTATAGGTCGTGGGAACCGGTTCCTGTGGGAGGAACCGAGTTCCAGTGTTATTTTCAAAACTGGAAGTTTTGCACTCAGAACGGTTCTGTATAGGTAGGAACCGGTTCCCATACAAGAACCGAGCGAGATTTTTCAACTTTCGTGAACCGGTTCTCAGATAGGTAGGAACCGGTTCCATGAGTATTTTTCAAAATTTCTAAAACTTTAAAATTCATATTTTCTAAACCGTAACTCCGATTCGAGTGCCGTTTTCGGCGTTATTTCTTAAATTTAAAATACTACCTTTCAAAAATGGGAAAATATTATTTTGCTAAAAATTATTTTAAACAAGTCGAGCTTCCGATTTTTGAAAAGAGTGACTAGTTAGGGATAATGGAGAACTATTACCATTGGTCTAAGTTACCAGATGAAATATTAATACTTACTATGTTGTATCTTGATATTCATTATGATCGAATGTGATACATTGATGAACTGGCATTGTGTGATATATGTTGATATCATGATCTGAGAATTAATGTTGCATGCTTTTATGACGCATGCATACGCATTTGTTGTTTATGGTTCATTCCCATTGTGCGGAAGTGAACTGGTTGGGCCAATAGACTTACCCAGAGGTTGAGGTAGTGAGGCTGGATTCTTGACCCAATAGCTATGGGCGAATCATGAATTTACCTTTCCACATGTAAGCGGAGCGGTGGGTGAACTCGATTCACGTTTTGGTACCACATGCATAGAGTGCATTGCATATGGGATTGTAACATGCTAGGATGGTTTCGGTGTTGCAATTTCCATTGTTTGTTATATTACATGTTCATTGTGTGAACGCCTTGTGAGGTTATGACTTGTGTTTGGTTAATGGATTAATGTATCTGTTTATTCTGTTGTATTCTAGAAACGTATAATGCATGTTATATTAAATTGGAATCTCACCCTTACTTTATCAATTTCATATCCGAAGTGATTAGCTACTTGGAGTCGGTGAGGATAGCTCTAGCATTGAGTCAGTTAGTTAATCCGCGTGTCAGTGTCGTGCTCTGGTAGATGTAACACTGGGGAATCATTTGTTTTGAAATCCTTTAATGGAATTCCTTATAGTTTTGAAATGTGTCTTGATTAAATATCCTGGAATACTATAAATGGTGTATTCGGAATTTTGGTTATGTTTCATTTCCGCTGTTAAACATAATCTTTTGCATTATTTACTTAATAAATCTTCTTCAGTGAAAGCATGACACTGTATTGATTGATTTAAATTGTGACGCCTCTTGGATTGTGATTAAAATACTCTGATTATTATTTATAAAACGCGGGTAAATAGAAGGGGGTGTTACACAAGATGCACAGGTAAATGTTCCACGGAGTCAAAGAAACCAGGCGGAAATACTTGTTCCAACTTACAAAGAATGAGTGCAATGTTTTGGTCCAACTTAATGATGTCTTCCACTATTAAAGCTGACACACAAATATCTCTAAAAAATTGACTAATTTCAGTTAGTGGATTAAGAACATGTTTGGGTAACGATCCCAAGGCAATTGGTAGCAATTGTTCCATAAAAATGTGACAATCATGACTTTTCATACCATGTAATTTTCCAGTGTTAGGGTCAACACACCTTGCTAAATTTGATGAATACCCATCGAGCATTCTCAATTCTTTTAACCATCGACAAACTGTTTTAGCTTCTTGGGAAGTCAGACTAAAACAAGCCTTGGGTTTTAATAATTTTCCATTCGGTTGAGGCTTCAACTCCAACTCTCTTCGGTTACACCAAATTCCCATGTCTTGTCTGGCCTTCTCATTATCTTTTGTTTTTCCTGTCACATCCATCACTGTGTTAAATACATTATCAAAAAACTTCTTCTCAATATGCATAACATCAAGATTATGGCGCAACAAATTATCTTTCCAATACGGAAGGTCCCAAAATATACTTCTTTTTGTCCAATTGTGGGTGACGCCATATCCTTCAATTCGGCATACTTTGCCAGTATCTGTAAATTTTGGTAGTTCACAAACTTGGCTCCATATAACCCCTGGTGGCAATCGAGGCGGAGGCAAATCTTTCTCTCGTACATCTTTTTTAAAATTTGTCTTGTTTCTTCTATCCAACGTAAATGCTTTGGTGTATTCCATGCAATGCGGACAACCCATTTTTCCATGCGTACCCCAACCAGACAACATGCCATATGCTGGAAAGTCATTAACGGTCCACATCAAGGCAGGTCGCAATGTAAAATTCTGTTTACGGGATATATCATAAGTCCATTCTCCAATCCACAACCTCTTGAAATCATCAATTAAAGGTTGTAAGTACACATCAATTCCGGCTTTAGGACTGTGCGGGCCTGGAATAACGCACGTCAAAAACATGTATGGTTTTGTCATGCACATCTCAGGAGGGAGGTTGTAAGGGGTTACAATAACTGGCCAACAAGAATACGCACTTCCCGACGCTTGCACGTATGGGGAAAAACCATCAGAGCATAATCCAAGCCTGACATTTCTAGGTTCTGCAGCAAAATCTGGATGTGTTCGATCAAAGTGCTTCCATGCCTCACCATCAGATGGATGTCGCATAGTGTCAGAACTTGTTTGGTTTGTATGATTCCATGTCATTTAACTTGCACTGTGCATTGAAGCAAACATTCTTTTTAACCTTGGTATTATAGGAAGATAAAACATGGATTTTACTGCTACACGCTTTTGCTTGCTGTTAACGGCTCTACTGCAAACTTGATATCTTGGACTATTACAAAACTTACACTCCTCTAACGATCCATCTTGAGTACCAAACTCATTGTCATAAAACAACATGCAACCGTTAATGCAACAGTCAATCTTTCTTACTTTTAAACCAAACTTCGACACCCACTTCTTTGCATCATAATAACTTGTAGGCAAGTTGTCTTTCGTAGCGGTGGAGTCCAACATCATTTTTGCAAAATGTTCCAAACATTGATCAGAAACATTCCAATTTGACTTGGCGGCCAATAATTTCACACACATTGATAGCTTTGAGTCTGACGACCCCTCAAACAACGACGTATTCATCTCATTCAACATTGATAAAATCTTTGTGCTTCCTCATTCGGCAACTCTTCCCCGTCAAAATCTCCAGGTTCATCATATGTCACGTTCACACCAAAAGCATCCTCAATCATCTCACCGATCAATTTAAAGTTCTCCTCATACTCCATAATCGATCGACTACTTGAAGCATGCGTGTTGCTAGTCTCTGGTACATTACCCGGTAGTTATTCACCATTATACGTCCAAACCCAATAATTTTCAATGAATCCCCTTCTATGCAGATGACGTGTTACTTCCTCTGGGTCACTAATTATTGGTCTACATTCACATTTAAGACAGGGACACCTAACCCCTCCTTCGCTTCGACAATATTCCTGAGCAAACGCCCACTTAATAAACCCATCAACTCCTACTATAAAATTGGGTTTAAGTCCACTTCTTCCTGGATATGTTCTATCGTATATCCAACTACGATAATACCGATAATATTCCATACTGCACATTTATACAATCATTGTCTTTTTCATTAGAGATATTAATCAACTTAATAATATTATTCTTAACCGTATACTATTTAATTACTATTCTTAAAAATATTAATTTTGTTTAATTAACTATTAACTTTAACTTTAACTACTATAAATAAATATAAATTTCGCTTTTCTATATATATACTAACATATAAATAAATATTCAAATGTAAAATATATAATTTTTGATTATATAACAATAATATCAAAAAACAATAATATAACATATATACTTTTTATTATATATACAACAATAATATTAAAAAACAATAATGTAACATATATACTTTTTATTATATATATATATATATATATATATATATATATATATATATATATATATATATATATATATATATATATATATATATATATATATATATATATATATATATATAACAATAATATTAAAACAATAATATAATATATACTTTTTTAATTATGTTTTTATAAATTCTTATTTTAATATAATTTTTTTCTTCATATTTTTAACATATAAATAAAAAACTAAAACTACTATAATAAATATAATATAAATTTTTGTTTTTAAATATGTTTTTAAATTTATGTGTTAACATATATATACATCTATAAAAAATAAGATTTTTAATTTTATGTTTTCTAAAATTTTTTATTTTAATATATGTTCAAAAAAAAATTTATATGTATATACTTACAAAATTTTTTTATATGTATATAACATGCAATAATATTAATAAATTTTTTTATATTTAGAATTTCTGTTTAAATATTAACATATATTAACAATATAAAAATTTCTAATTTTAAATTCATTCTAAATATTAACCTATATGTATATAACAATAATATTTCTGTTTAATAATATATTAACATATAAAAAATTCTAATTTTCAATTTATTTTAAACATTAACCTATAATAATACTAACCTAAAACTAAAATGCATATAAAAAAAATTAATATTAACCTATAATACATATAAAATATTTAAAAAAATGCATAAAGACCTCTATATTATTCACTTAATTTTCTTCTTCTTGTATACCTCTTCCTTGGTGTTCTTCTTCAAAATTCTCTACAACTTAAACAAAACAAATTTTATTAAATTTTTTACCACTAAAATAAATACTGAATAAGTAAAATTAAAATTTACCAACATATAATTACCTTATATGTTCTTCTTCAATGATTTGGGATGGAAGAAATTTGATTTGGGATTTCTGGGATTGAAGAAGAAGCAACACGCAGAGAAGAGAAAATGGTGAGTTATGGAAAGGCAAAGGCAAAGGAAGAAGATGAAGAGAAAATACAAAGAAATGGATGTAACGTGTGAGTTATGTTTTGGAAATTTAAACTACAAGTAGCGACGTGACTGTCGCGTCGCAACATTGCCACGTGAGACTCACGTCGCTACACACTCAACGACAATAAACTTTAATTGCTCACTATGCCACCCTGTCATCAATCAACTCAAACTCAGTATTATTTTTTCCCTTAAAAGTAGCAACGTGGTTATCACGTCACTACCAAATTTCAAAAAAAAATTAAACTCCCTCCAACTAAACGTGTCATACTTTATTTAAATTAATTTTTTCTATTGGGTAGCGTCGTGTCTACCACGTCGCAGCTTTTTTTTTTTATAAAAAAACAATATCTGACTTCCTTTTGGCTTATTTTTTTTATTATTAAAATATTTTGTGACGTGGTTATCACGTCGCAACTACATTTTTTACTCACGTGATAACCACGTCGCTAATGTATGTCGCTGGGGGCCATCTTTCTTGTAGTGTTAATTTGCATTTGTTTTTGATATGAACAAAAAAAGGGTAAGATAAATAAATAAAAATTCTGCATAGAAAAAATATTTAAGAACAAAAACCTTAAATCCAAATAATTTCCCAAGATATAGATTTTAGATCTTATAATAATATAATTTTAGGGTAGATCAAATAATGGGTTTAGGATATTCTCTATGAATTTTGCTTGCATTTGTTTCTGAGATGAACAAAAAACGGGTTAGACAAAAAAGGGTTAGAAAAATAAATAATTTTCTGCTGAAATAAATATTTAAGAACACAAACTTTAAACCTCAATAATTTTCTGCTCTTTCAATCCATCATAGAGAATTATTTATGGCAAACACTCTTACAAACCTTAAACTCTTCAAGATGTTACTTACTTGAGAGGCACAATTCTTGATATTCATAATGCTTTTATAATATAAGTTGTTTATGTTTCACGCTGATCCCTAATGGTAATATCTTCAGCATTGATAATCATGTAAAGGACGACAAGGATTTGATTAAGGATTTGATAAATACCCTTAACTTTAACGTTGAATGTTCCCTCGATTTATAGGAAAATTGATAGGTTCACTAATCCAAAATTCGTTTTCGGTAGCACTAAAAAGACAACGCTTTTACCACAAACCGTTGCTATAAGTTGTAAAACAAGCGCTGCTAAAGGTCGTACATATACCCCACCTTAGAAAGGGCTTTTACAAAAGCGCTGCTAAATGTTGACCTTAGAAAACGCTTTTAAAAAAGCGCTGCTAAAGTCCTTAAATTGGACCCACATTGGAAAGCGCTTTCTTAAAGCGCTGCTATAGCCCAATGAAAAGAAAGCGCTTTCAAGGAAAAAGCGCTGCTAAATCTAGCACTTAAGAAAGCGCTTTCCAAAAGCGCTGCTATAAGTCATTTATAAAAATTAAAATAAAACAAATTACGAATAACCCTAATTCTTTCCTATTTCCCCCAAAGCGTTCTTTGTACGTTCTTAACGTTCTTATTCTTCTTCTTCTCTCTTCCATCACTACTATATCGCTATTGTACTCCATCCGACTACTTCCTCTGACTGTTAAGGTAAACTGAAAACCCAAAAGTCAACATAAAAAGGCATTTGTTTTCGGTTTATTTTCTCTTTTATTTTTTCTTTATATAGTAGTTGTATATTTTCACAAACAAAATGTATAGAATGTTGCATGCTTGAGACCTTTTATAGAAGGATTGTTTTGAGAATGAGTCTAATGGGCCAATGACTGGTTTGTATGGTGTAACTGTCTTGTAGTGAAGACAATTGGCTGTTATGCATGGTTTATGATTGAATATTATAACAAAACTTTATGCAATTGTTTGATTTATTTTTTGTAACTGTCTCTGGTCTCAATTTAGTGGGAAAAGGCTTTAATGGTTGTTATTTTACTTTACATGAATTTATGTTGATTCGACTAAGTTTGGGTTCATATTCATGATTCCACATAAGTGATTTTTGTTGCTATAATGTATAGTCATTTTGAATATAAGAAGGAGTGAGTTTTGGTTAGATTATGTTATTGAATTCATGCACCCCACATGTTTGATGGTTGTAGTAGTGTTGTATGTTTGGAAAATCTTGTACACCTCAAACATTTGTTCAAAGTATGCAATACTGAACCTTTATTATTTGTGTTCTTTCAACTATTAAGATGCTCGTTATGTTATGTATATTGAGAATGTGGGTGTCTTTTTTGTTATTACTGAAAGTTTCTTGGAACTGCATTACTTGTTCAAAATATGTTTCTAGGATAGTTTGGATCTGTTATTGGATATTGTTTTCTTTTGGATTTTCATGAGTTGAATGTTGTTTAGGATTTATTTATGTGTAATTTGAATGTGGCTCTTTGATGTATGGTGGTAGTGTTTGATTTGAAAGATTAGTTTTTAGAGTAAAAGCTATGAGCGGTAGGATTGTAACTGTTTTTAAACTATAGGGGTTACTAACTTTGTGAATTTGTTATAGGGGTTACTTGTGAAGAGTGAAAGTCTGATCGTTTACAAGAATCTTACACTATGTGGGTCTAGAAGTTGCTTACTTCTCTACAGGTAATTAGTTGTTCTCTCACACCACTGTACTTAGTTGTGCTTTGAATAAACTGCTATGATGGATCATTTCCACTTTAATTAGTTGCTTACTTTTCTACTTGTGAATGAACTGAATTAGTTGCTTTGAATGAAATGTAATTAGTTTCTTAATTCTCTACTTGTGAAGTGTAATTTTTTTTTGTTTAGCTTAATTAAGAAAACCATGGATAAGATATGGATGTATTCCAATCGATTATCGAAAGAGTACGAGAATGGGGCATCAGAATTCGTTAAGTTTGTTATTGCGCACGCCAAAGACCCCAGTTGAATGACGTGTCCTTGCTTGGGTTTCTGTTATGGGATTCGGGTTGATGTGGTTCAATTGGCATCACATTTAAAGAGGCATGGAATTGATAGAAGTAATACATGTTGGAATTTTCATGGTAAGAAAAGTAACGGGAATGTTGAATCGGGGGATACTACAACCTATGCTTCAAATGACAATGGCTGAGATACATACGATTATGATTGAGTCGAAGAGATGGCAGAAGCACTTGAAGAAGATCTTAAGGATTGTCCCAAAATGTTTGAGAGGTTGGTAAGAGATGCATAGAAATCGTTGTATAATGGTTGTACAAAACTCACAAGATTGTTTGCAGTATTAAAGTTGTGCAACTTAAAGGCGGGCAATGGATGGTCGGATAAAAGTTTCACAGAGTTATTATCCCTTATGAAAGATATGCTACCAGCAGATAATGTTCTTCCCAATCAAACATATGAGGCCAAAAAGATGTTGTGGTCTATTGGCATGAGCTATGTGAAGCAACTCGTTTTTCAAAAATCATTTAAAATGAATTTTCAAAACAATGAAATCGCCACCTAATTTTATTTGTTCTAGAAAGAACGGGAAAATATAGATAAAACCCCACAAATGCGGATAAGGCAGTCTACAAGACCAAAAGATGAATTCGGGAGTCGGTTACGCAAGAGGAAGGTATTAGCACCTCTTACGTCCATCGTACTCGATGGGACCCATTTAGTTCGAAATGTGTTTGTGTGTGTGTAATCGCTAATTTCTAAATTATAAATTTAAGAAAGAAGAAAACGGGATTTGTTTGTTATTATTTTGAGTTTGACACGGTTTCGAAACCGCGTGCCTACGTATTCCCTCGTGCAATGGGAAAGTCAAAACTCCGTAGTTCTTGTTGAAAATGTCTTGGATTGGTTGTATTGATTTTAATTGAAATGTTTTTTGATTTTTGATAATCGCATATGAGCGAAAAAGGATTTGGATGGGTTGAATTGATTTTAATGGTAGATGACAAGTATCGAAACGTTGGGAGGTCCTCTAATGATTCAATACTCGAGATTGGTGATTGAGGTCAACCAATCATCTCTCATCCAAAATCTTTATTATGAAAAGAGTGAGGTGAAACAAAGTTCACTTTTATTAAGTGTTATGGAATAAAATATTTAAGTCATTGGGTTACCCTCTAATGGCCCAAATACTTTACATTTTAATTAAATCGTTGGGCGAACCTCTAACAATTTAATTAAATACCATAACACTATGTTTTTTTTTGTTTTTTTGTTTTGTAGAAAAATTGATTTAGAAAAGAACAAGTTCAATTAATTATTTTGACTTGAAAGTGTTTTAGGAAAACAAGAGAGCCCATACAAAGTGGCTTTATGTATGCTCCTAAAAGTGGGACTAGCGTGACACTAGTATTCTAAACGACCGATTGGAACAATCGATCGAATAGTTGTCGCTGTAGAAAAGCCCAGGACCAAACTTTAAATGTGTGCAAGTGTGCATTGTGTATGTTTACCTGCTCATTGATGAGGAGCCCAAGAGGAGGCTATGTGTTCTAATATGATAAACGCATAATTAAATGGTAATTAGAACACACAAGGAAATAAATCCCTAGCTATTACAACCAAATCGAATTAGTTTGAATAAATAAATAGCTTTTATGTTGTGCAAGAATTGAGCTCCAAGTAGTCTTCAAGATCGGACAAGGCTTGATGCATCGGATGAATACCAAATGAAGATTCCTACATCACTCAAGATACAAACAAAAACTATGCGAAGAATAGATATATTTGCATTCAAATTCATTCGAAGGTTGAATTAAATTCCAAATTCGAAATCGTAACACAAAAATAATAATTACAATGTGATTTTATTTACAAAATGAACCAAATAAAATATATAAATAAAAGTAGTATAATTGTATTTACAATGCTAAATATAAAAGTAAATATGCCAAATATTTTATATATACATACTAAATATTAACAAAAGTAGTAATTCAGAATTAAAATGCTATGAGCGAGTGTGGATATGCTAAAAGAAATTGAATGCCTTGATCGATCCTTGGATGTCTTCACAAATAGCAAACATGTTAGTATCATAAGTGAGATAAAAATAAATGAGATAGAATTGCAATAATTAGAACATGTGTTGGTAAACAAGGTTATGAAATTGAATGAAGTTAACATGAATCTAACATGAATACATTTAAATAATCGAAAGCTTAAATCAATATTCAATTCCACATGGCATTTCGTTCTAACTTCATTCAATATCGAGTAAACACAACAATTATTCATGATTATCAATTCGAAAATGAAAACAAATGACAATGGTTCATGTTATTATTCGATTCAAGTTTAAGACATGACAAATCATATTCGATGCAAGCTTAAATCGACCAAAACAAAACATCGGGCAGCAGCTATGGAATCTCAAGAAACACTCTAAATATCGATCCAAAACCACACGAACTCAAAGGCAAACACAAACAAGTGTCAAGATAAACTCAATCAACCACGGATTATCAACCAACTTGTACGTTTCAACCACTTACCAAACCGGGCAGCCATATACACTTGTTCAAAGAAATTCACACCGTTATTTAATCCAAATTCAAAATGTGGGAAATTGATTTCAAATCAAAACAAAAGAAAATTGGGCAGCCACTACATAAGTTTCTCGGTTTTGACTTACACACGATTAACGTGGCATCATCATCACCTTCATCGAAACTACACAAATATTACTTCACTCGCAATTCCAATTCAAATTGAAATAAGACCAACATAGTAACATGGTTTGAGCTTTAATTGAGAATAGCGGTAAAAACAATGTTACAACAAACATTCTCGTTCGAAATCGCCTCAAAGGAAATAAAGTTGCCCCATAATTTCTTGGTTAAATTCACACGCGATTAAACGCGGCCAATCACAAAACCTTCATCGAAACTAAACATAGGTATCACTTCTAATTAAAACAGAAAAACACGAAAACAGCCACGTTCCAATACAAACACAATATTGTCAACAGAAATCGAGAATCAGTTTTTAATCATTAATAGTAACGATGCCCTTAAAGCTTTGACATTCACCTTAAAACCTCCAATGTTTCATTAGACGGACGCACACAAAAAGAAACAATCCGAAAACATACATGCTTATTATATACATTCCAATCAAAATGCCTAACCCACACAAAGATAAACAGATCCAATGCAATTCATCCATGCTTAATTATATAGCTGACAGGAAAAACAAACTCGAGCATCAAAAGGGAACCAAAATATACATATGGCACAGAAGATGAGATTATTTACCCGTTTGAAGACGACGACTTAGTCTGAGTTGGCGATTATGCTGCGCTATGGAAGAAGTTGCTGGAAATTTGTGAACTGTTAGCGGAATGGAGGTGCAGAAGCTGCCGTTGACGTTGAACGATTGTTGTTACCGGTGGTATATGGTCACTGGAACCTTAACGTAACGTAACCACGTCATGGATTCACGGAGGCAGCAGCACGGATGCTTAAACCAATTTGAAACACAAATCCAAACAGAAACAAACAACAACCTCATCGATCCGACAACTAAAGCTATTGCTTGAAATGAAATAAGGAAGGTAAGCGTGATGGGTAGGCATGACAGAAAGTTGTGGTATTTTGGCGTGAGTGTTTCGGAAAGAGGCAGAGGGAGTGTATTAGCGAATTCACGGCTGAGATTTTGAGAGGAAATGGTGGAAACAGAGTTGAAGAAGGGTAAAGCTGATGGAGGGTTGAATCGCGGAGGTTGAAACAACGACACAGAGGGAGTGGTTGTTACGGTTGAAGAAGATGGAAATCTAGGTGAGAATGGAGGAATGGGCTCCGATGAGGGTGTTATGGAGGTCGAAGGGTGAACGGACGAAGACGGAGGGAGTAGCTACGGTGGGAATTTGGAGGAATGGACTCCGATGAGGGAGTGAGAGACGCACGGGAGTGAGGAAGCTGGAGGATGGTGTTTTTCGGTGATGATGCAGCGAGGAAGCTGGAAGGAGGTGTTAGAAAGGGATCGATGGGTTAACGGAGGGGGAGTAGGACGATGGTGAGGTTAGGAGTGTTGTAAGTTGAGATTGAAGGCAGAAGATGGAAGCTGGGAGGAACCGAAGAAGAGGATGATTTTTGTTGTTTATAATTTTTCAATCCCTCGCCTCCGTTGTTACGTTTTCATTTGGCCCCCTCCTCTTCCAACAGTAAATAACAATATATATACACATAGAATTAGGTTTTACATATTTTCAAATAATGCCTAAAATACCCTTAATCATAAAATGGGCCACAAAGATGGATCGGATAAAAAATAACAAGCCCAATAATATTTTTGTTTGATTTTTTGAGATAAAAATTAGACACTTAAAATTGTTAAAAATGATAAAAGTTTGGACAAAAATTTATCCGAAAAAATAAAATAAACATATTAAAATAAATTACAGGTATCAAACATTAAAGAAAAATTATCGAAATATTTAAAATTGAAATAAAACGATAATAAAAAATACCTGATTTTAAAACACTTACGGTTAAAAACAAAATTTCGAAATGTATCGAAAAATTAGAGAGATCACATTTTCATGATCTACGTGACACGTAGATTCATAAAGCAGTGAGTTAGAGGCAAAAGTTTGAAATATTTTCCCGCTAATTTTCCGCACAGTGTCGAATTGTTTTTAGCAGTCTGTTTATAAAACCGAAATATTGATACCATCGACATATAATCAACTTAAAATGTCACAATAAACAGGTAAGGAGATAAAAATGAATGAAGTGAAATATCGGGTATTTTATAATTATAAAATGATGCAGATAACGATTTAAACTAACTTTTGGTCAATTTAAATACGACAAAATGATGCATATGTAGTGAATGAATGACAGTTTAATGCCAATGACCTAATGGACGCGTATGCAGGTGAATGCGAAGCCTAAGCCAGATAAAGCGAGATAGGAGGGCAAATTTTGGGGTGCAACAGTTGCCCCTATTTAATCGTCTTAAACCTAAAAGTGAAATTGGTGATAGCCTTTTGAACTTTCAAGGTAGAAGAAGATTAAATACTAAAAGAACCCAAAAATTTGCGCTCCGAAGAACAAGTAGAAATTTTTATGTTTTTTTTTTTTTTTTTGGAAGCCTCCACTAATAAGCTTTGGCGGATAATGGTAATGATATTCTTGAAAGATTTTCCTCGAAGAGGAGAGGAACGATGAATATTTACAACTTGGTGACTCGACAGTAAGGTTACTGGGTGACGACCAAGTTTTGAAAAATAATGCTGGTAAAAAGGCTCGACTTCAGTATGGTTACTGGATTACGAGGTAATCAGGTGATTAGAATGAAAATGATATCAAAATGGCCGACGTCGGTAAGGTTACCGGGGGATCACAATCAGGTGATTGGAAAAGAAAGCCATAGTGAAGTCATTATCATCGGTGGGGTCACCGGAAAATAAGTATTTGGAAAGAAATTATGGCAAATTTACTAACTTTCGGTTGAAATGATATCAAAGTGGCTGACATCGGTAAGGTTACCGGGGTTCACAATCAGGTGATTGGAAAAGAAAGCCATAGTGAGGTCATTATCATCGGTGGGGTCACCGGGAAACCAAAGAAGTAGTAAAATCCATAACATCGGTAGGGTTACCGGGGGACATCGATCGGGTGATCGGGGAAACAAAATTAGCAAAGTTGCTACAACGGTAAGGTTACCGGAAGACATCGATCAGGTGATCGGGGAAACAAAATTAGCAAAGTTGCTACAACGGTAAGGTTACCGGAAGACATCGATCAGGTGATCGGGGAAACAAAATTAGCAAAGTTGCTACAACGGTAAGGTTACCGGAAGACATCGATCAGGTGATCGGGGGAAACAAAATTAGCAAAATTGCTACATCGGTAAGGTTACCGGAAGACATCGATCAGGTGATCGGATGAAACAAAATTAGCAAAATTGCTACAACGGTAAGGTTACCGGAAGACATCGATCAGGTGATCGGATGAAACAAAATTAGCAAAGTTGCTACAACGGTAAGGTTACCGGAAGACACCGATCAGGTGATCGGGGAAGTTGAGACATACAGTAAGGTTACTGGCATCGGTAAGGTTACCGGGGAGAAAAGTTTTACTCAAAAGAGAAACGACGAACTCCAATCATAGATCTTTTGCACGAATACACTTGAATAAGCGGCTTCGTAGATCAAAATGAGAAGAGACAGATCTTTGGAACGAGCATACTTGAATAAGTTGCTTCGTAGATCAGAAATGAAACCAGACAGACCTTTGGAACGAGCATACTTTAATAAGTTGCTTCGCAGATCAGAAAGGTAAGAACTCATAGATCTTTGGAACGAGCATACTTCAATAAGTTGCATCGCAGATCAAAATGAGAACAGTAGATCTTTGAACGCGCATACTTCAATAAGTTGCATCGCAGATCAAAAATGAAACCAAACAGACCTTTGGAACGAGCATACTTCAATAAGTTGCTTCGCAGATCAGAAAGATGAGAACTCATAGATCTTTAGAACGAGCATACTTCAATAAGTTGCTTCAAAGATAAAAAATGAGAACAGACAGATCTTTGGAACGAGCATACTTCAATAAGTTGCATCGCAGATCAAAAATGAAACCAAACAGACCTTTGGAACGAGCATACTTCAATAAGTTGCTTCGCAGATCAGAAAGTTGAGAACTCATAGATCTTTAGAACGAGCATACTTCAATAAGTTGCTTCGCAGATCAAAAATGAGAACAGACAGGAGTATATGTCAGGTAAAGATATTATACACACACAAGAAGGAGACCGACTGGAGCAGACTCACTGGGGAGAAGATATATGGAATGGTAAAATCGTCGATCGAAGACGAATTTACGGGGAAAGAGGCCAAACAAAGGGGATCCTAGCAAGGATCGCCCAACTACGTTGGACTTTGAAAATTTGCAAATATGCAAGAAATACAATATCCCTCAGGCCAAAGGCGGGGTGTAATTCTTCAAGAGCGGCAATTATATGAATTACCACACACCAAGTATGGATACTCAAACAATTGAGAAACAAGAAAGGTTAGACACCAACTCTTACTCGCACTCTAACGATAGAGGCAAACACGGGTAATAATACCAAAATAAGAATTTGAAAAAAAAGCAAGACACTAGGTAAATGAATTGAATTGAATGATGTAAGAGACCGACACAGGGTCAAAAATGCAGATAGCGACAACAAGAAGATATGTCTTGAGGAAACTTGACAGGGAATACCACTTGGGATTTTTATGGATAAACTTCTCTTCGGAGACGCAAAAGGTACTCGAGAAATATTGTAATCTGGCTTATGCTTAGATGCATGTTTGAGATTATTATTTTTTAGCGTAATGCTCCATATCAATGGAAATGCTACGCGCTTTTGAGGATGCAATGCAATGCAATGCAATGATAATTACTATATGCAATGTGTCGACGCAAAGACATTTGTTGGAACTCAATGGATAGAATCCCATCTTCTGACTTCTATTGAAGGAAACCAATAACCAGGAATTAAACCCTGATCTCTGATGAGCTAAGGATAAAGATCCTGAACTTCTGATGGAGAAAATCCAACACAGACTTAGATCTCTGAAGAGCTGAGGATGACGATCCTGACTTCCTGACATGTCATTCAAACTCAATGGTTGTTTAGCTTGCGCCTGGACTTGACCTGATTAATTATGAGGTGGAGGAATGCCCCTGCATAATGCTTTGCCCCGGTCTGTAGGGACTTTGAAGAAAATAGCCTCGAGAGAGCTTCCTGAGATCTGTACCATCAAGATAATCTGCCACAGTGTTATAAACTTGGAAATACTGCCCCTGGCTAACCAAAGGTGAAGAAGGTTTCAACCATGCTCGGACGAATGCCCCTGATTGCTCAGCACTTTGAGAGATTCTTCGAATCTCGACATAAATGCCCCAGATTGACTGAACTTTTGAAGATATCACCTACTCAGGGTGATTAACTTTCATCTTGAAAGTAGGCTACTTCACAATCTTACTTCTCAACTCGATCTGCTTTGTGCTTGATCAAAAACTTGAAGCAATATGTCCTTCGGACAATCAAATTATCCATCTGATGCTCATTATGCAAGCTTACTTGATGTTTAAGCACTTATCTATATGCAAAGAATGTTTTATTCTACGAATGATAATTCTAATGCAAAGTTCATGTTTTTCTTGAAGTTAAAGAGAATTTTATTGAAACGATATCGAAACATTGAATTTTTTTTGTAAAAGATTGGATGATACCAACTCAAATGTTTAGCAAGCCTCCTAGGAGTCAGGTTACTGTATTCTTGTAACAGTTTTGATTTCGAATTAACCCATGCTTCAATTAGGACTTTTAAGGGTTGTAACGTGGTCTGGTTCACGGGTTTTTTACAAAAAAGTTTTAAGGCTCAAAATATTTGGTGCCCTCCCGTTCTCCATGATGTTCTCCATTCCTAAGTTCAGATAACTTGATGCGAGTATTCATCTCTTGTGAGAAGTTTATGATGGTTGAGGAACCACTGAGGTTTCTTGGACACGAAAGTCACTCACCTTTTGCTTTTGGTGTTTGATCACACGCCTTTGTTCTTTTGATAAGGATTTTTTTTGTTGATCCTTTTCTTTTTTCTTTTGCCTAACTTTTGCCTAAGCGACTTATTATGAAGTTTCGACCTAGCGGGCTTTTTGTCACTTTTTTACATCACTTTTCTTTTGAACAAGTCGTGTGATCTTGCACCCTTGTTTGATTGGAGGTGATTGTGATGGCTTGAATCCTTGGTGGATGAGAGATAACAATTGTGGTATCGTCATCTATTGATTTCTTGTGCGAGAGATAACCATTACGGTTTCATTCTCTTTTGATGCACACTGATGATAGACGAAGGTTGACCATTGTGGTTTTGACTTTCCTCGACCTTTTGAAGGATAACCATTGTTGTATCCTTGGATGCGCACTCTTGAAGAGTTTTGAACGCTCGATCAGATTAACTGAACACTATCCTGCCCCAGGTTAAAAAAATGAGGGTTTTTTCTTAACATAAAAGAAACTCCTACTTCGAGGCTCAAAAGGGGTTAACGAGGGTTTCACTCCCTTATATCTCCGGTGTTTGGGAATTTGAAACAAGGCCTGTACATCGTTAGCAGGGTTTTTACTCGAAAGCATAACGTTTGAGATTCTTGGTAAATTGTTCGTCATCCTCCCTACAGAGGTGTTGCTTTATTAATAAGAGTTGAATATCAAAAGCATATAAAAACATTTAAGAGTGATAACGAATGGATTATTTCAAGACAAACATATTCAATGCATTATGATTAGTATTCAGAAATGAGCGAGTTTTGCATACAAGACAGTACTGAACAAAACATGAAAGATTACAAATGAGCATGCAAGATGAAACTAGAAATCTCTATGTTGAGGAGACTGGTCTCCGTATGGATTTCTTGCTTCAGAAGATGCACTTCGTAGTCGTGATGCTCACTGAGTCAAAAGAGAGTTCAATTAATGCATAGGCCCTCTGGAGTGAATGTGATTGCTTTGGAATCAACGAGTTTCTGAATTGTGCCTTTGAAAAGATTACATCCTTCAATTGTATGGCCAGGTGCTCCAGAATGAAACTCACAGTGGGCATCAGGATCATATCCCAAAGGATGCGGAAAAGGAGGCGTCCCGAGCTCCTTTAACTCCACTAAAGAATGTTGGAGTAGGTGAGAGAGCAACTCACTATGAGGCATAGGGATTGGATCATGCACTTTTCTTGGCCTTATCAGATTCTTCCCACCTCGTTGTTGACAATTTTGTCGATAAGTTTGTTGCTGAGGAGCGTTCTGCTGCTGGGGAGCATACTGACTTGGTGTTCGACAGATAGTTGCAGCACAAATTTGTGGAGCGCACTAATTAGAAGTAGCTTTTGTCACCTGATTAGGAATTTGAAATTGAGGGTAAACAGGAGCTTCTTTCTCATCCTCGAAAATTGTACTTGCCTCTTGATCGATTTGCTCTGGGAATTCATAAGCAATAGCAACATCCTGAATGTTACCCATCTTGAGGCCACGCTCAATTTGCTCCCCTACAACAACCAGGTGTGAAAATGTAGAAGTACATCCAGCGATCATATAGGGACCTTGCAAGGTATTGGAGAACATCTCAATGAGTTCTCGTTCCAAAAGAGGAGGTTGAACTCTAGCAGCTAATTCTCTCCATCTCTGCGCATACTCTTTGAAAGATTCTTCAGTCTTCTGAGTTAAACCTTGGAGTTGAATTCTGGTGGGAGCCATGTCCCTATTATAGTCGTAGTGATTGACAAAGGCTTCAGCCAATTCCTTCCAATTTTGGATGTGAGTTCGTTCAAGCTGAGTGTACCATTCGAGAGATGCTTCACTAAGGCTATCTTGAAAAACGTGCATGAGAAGCTTGTCATTTTCCGCATAGGGAGCCATCTTATTGCAATAGGCTTTGATGTGAGTAATTGGACAAGAGGTACCCTTATACTTCTCAAAAGTGGGGACTTTGAACTTTGCAGGAATTTTGATACCAGGCACCAAGCACAAACTAGAAGCGTCTAAACCAAGGGAATCACGACCCTCAATTGCTTTCATCCTTTTCTCAAGGAGGTGAAGCTTTTTCTCAGATTCGGTCTCTTCAATTGGAAATTTGAAGGTGTCAAACGAAGACTCAAAGATATCTTCACAGTGAGGAGTTCCATTGACATGCATTTGAACATTGTTTCTGACATTTTGATCTGAAAGGACCTCCATGTGGTTAAGATTAACACCTGGTGGATTAACATGATCAATAGCAACCACTTCGGATCTCTGAACAACTTGCTTCAACTCTTCTTGTCCAATGGCGAGGTTCTGGATAATCTCCATGAATTGATCCATCTGGGTATCTATACGAGTATTCATCGCAGCCACACTTGCCTGAAGTTGATCCATGATGACAATGATGTCAGGAAATCAGTCTTGAAGTCTTGAGATTCTGAATAAGAAGCCAGGATGAAATGAGTCCTTTGATTGAAATGAATGAAATGCATGATGATGCATGGATGGTAAGAGAAATAAACTCTTTTTTATTGATGCAAATGGTATGCAATGTGATGACAATAATATGTTCACGGAGACATGAATCAGGGATGACATTGGTAATTAGAACAACTTATTTAGGTGGGCTCCTACGATAGGACAACTCTAGGCTTCTACCCAATAATCCCAAACAAGGTGGTTCTAATGTTTTTGCTAAATGTTTCTTGGAGTCTCAGATCCCCTTTTAACAAATATTATCATCGCGCGAGAGGCCTACGTGGCGATAGTATTTGTAAAAGTATACCCCAAGAAACGGCTCTTAACGGGATGCTCGCAATCCTAAATTTGAGCGTTCGGTCTTGGTTAGGACAACATGAACAAACTTAGAGTTATAGGTCATTTGTCCAAAGATTGATGTCCTGCGCTATCGCGGGCCAACAACCTCCTTAAAACAACCAACTCTAAGCCGGAGTCTTCGCTTCGGGCCAACAAGACAATGGAGTCAAGTGGACCTAGGCTACGCAACCCCTCTATTCCTAAAAGGTGACCTAAAAGCCTGGGTAGTGGGCTTATCTATGTATCAATGCCCATGAATTCCCATCACAATAATATATCAACAAATTAATATATAAAGCATAGAGAAAAATAAGCAAATAAACAATAGATAAGCATAAAGAAGAAAGCGATAAACAAACACACAAACATGCGAAGAACTAAACTAGGGTTGACTCGCTTAGTCAAAAAAAGATTTTTAAAATTCTCCCCAGTGAAGTCGCCAACTGAAGCAACTCGTTTTTCAAAAATCATTTAAAATGAATTTTCAAAACAATGAAATCGCCACCTAATTTTATTTGTTCTAGAAAGAACGGGAAAATATAGATAAAACCCCACAAATGCGGATAAGGCAGTCTACAAGACCAAAAGATGAATTCGGGAGTCGGTTACGCAAGAGGAAGGTATTAGCACCTCTTACGTCCATCGTACTCGATGGGACCCATTTAGTTCGAAATGTGTTTGTGTGTGTGTAATCGCTAATTTCTAAATTATAAATTTAAGAAAGAAGAAAACGGGATTTGTTTGTTATTATTTTGAGTTTGACACGGTTTCGAAACCGCGTGCCTACGTATTCCCTCGTGCAATGGGAAAGTCAAAACTCCGTAGTTCTTGTTGAAAATGTCTTGGATTGGTTGTATTGATTTTAATTGAAATGTTTTTTGATTTTTGATAATCGCATATGAGCGAAAAAGGATTTGGATGGGTTGAATTGATTTTAATGGTAGATGACAAGTATCGAAACGTTGGGAGGTCCTCTAACGATTCAATACTCGAGATTGGTGATTGAGGTCAACCAATCATCTCTCATCCAAAATCTTTATTATGAAAAGAGTGAGGTGAAACAAAGTTCACTTTTATTAAGTGTTATGGAATAAAATATTTAAGTCATTGGGTTACCCTCTAATGGCCCAAATACTTTACATTTTAATTAAATCGTCGGGCGAACCTCTAACAATTTAATTAAATACCATAACACTATGTTTTTTTTTGTTTTTTTGTTTTGTAGAAAAATTGATTTAGAAAAGAACAAGTTCAATTAATTATTTTGACTTGAAAGTGTTTTAGGAAAACAAGCGAGCCCATACAAAGTGGCTTTATGTATGCTCCTAAAAGTGGGACTAGCGTGACACTAGTATTCTAAACGACCGATTGGAACAATCGATCGAATAGTTGTCGCTGTAGAAAAGTCCAGGACCAAACTTTAAATGTGTGCAAGTGTGCATTGTGTATGTTTACCTGCTCATTGATGAGGAGCCCAAGAGGAGGCTATGTGTTCTAATATGATAAACGCATAATTAAATGGTAATTAGAACACACAAGGAAATAAATCCCTAGCTATTACAACCAAATCGAATTAGTTTGAATAAATAAATAGCTTTTATGTTGTGCAAGAATTGAGCTCCAAGTAGTCTTCAAGATCGGACAAGGCTTGATGCATCGGATGAATACCAAATGAAGATTCCTACATCACTCAAGATACAAACAAAAACTATGCGAAGAATAGATATATTTGCATTCAAATTCATTCGAAGGTTGAATTAAATTCCAAATTCGAAATCGTAACACAAAAATAATAATTACAATGTGATTTTATTTACAAAATGAACCAAATAAAATATATAAATAAAAGTAGTATAATTGTATTTACAATGCTAAATATAAAAGTAAATATGCCAAATATTTTATATATACATACTAAATATTAACAAAAGTAGTAATTCAGAATTAAAATGCTATGAGCGAGTGTGGATATGCTAAAAGAAATTGAATGCCTTGATCGATCCTTGGATGTCTTCACAAATAGCAAACATGTTAGTATCATAAGTGAGATAAAAATAAATGAGATAGAATTGCAATAATTAGAACATGTGTTGGTAAACAAGGTTATGAAATTGAATGAAGTTAACATGAATCTAACATGAATACATTTAAATAATCGAAAGCTTAAATCAATATTCAATTCCACATGGCATTTCGTTCTAACTTCATTCAATATCGAGTAAACACAACAATTATTCATGATTATCAATTCGAAAATGAAAACAAATGACAATGGTTCATGTTATTATTCGATTCAAGTTTAAGACATGACAAATCATATTCGATGCAAGCTTAAATCGACCAAAACAAAACATCGGGCAGCAGGCTATGGAATCTCAAGAAACACTCTAAATATCGATCCAAAACCACACGAACTCAAAGGCAAACACAAACAAGTGTCAAGATAAACTCAATCAACCACGGATTATCAACCAACTTGTACGTTTCAACCACTTACCAAACCGGGCAGCCATATACACTTGTTCAAAGAAATTCACACCGTTATTTAATCCAAATTCAAAATGTGGGAAATTGATTTCAAATCAAAACAAAAGAAAATTGGGCAGCCACTACATAAGTTTCTCGGTTTTGACTTACACACGATTAACGTGGCATCATCATCACCTTCATCGAAACTACACAAATATTACTTCACTCGCAATTCCAATTCAAATTGAAATAAGACCAACATAGTAACACGGTTTGAGCTTTAATTGAGAATAGCGGTAAAAACAATGTTACAACAAACATTCTCGTTCGAAATCGCCTCAAAGGAAATAAAGTTGCCCCATAATTTCTTGGTTAAATTCACACGCGATTAAACGCGGCCAATCACAAAACCTTCATCGAAACTAAACATAGGTATCACTTCTAATTAAAACAGAAAAACACGAAAACAGCCACGTTCCAATACAAACACAATATTGTCAACAGAAATCGAGAATCAGTTTTTAATCATTAATAGTAACGATGCCCTTAAAGCTTTGACATTCACCTTAAAACCTCCAATGTTTCATTAGACGGACGCACACAAAAAGAAACAATCCGAAAACATACATGCTTATTATATACATTCCAATCAAAATGCCTAACCCACACAAAGATAAACAGATCCAATGCAATTCATCCATGCTTAATTATATAGCTGACAGGAAAAACAAACTCGAGCATCAAAAGGGAACCAAAATATACATATGGCACAGAAGATGAGATTATTTACCCGTTTGAAGACGACGACTTAGTCTGAGTTGGCGATTATGCTGCGCTATGGAAGAAGTTGCTGGAAATTTGTGAACTGTTAGCGGAATGGAGGTGCAGAAGCTGCCGTTGACGTTGAACGATTGTTGTTACCGGTGGTATATGGTCACTGGAACCTTAACGTAACGTAACCACGTCATGGATTCACGGAGGCAGCAGCACGGATGCTTAAACCAATTTGAAACACAAATCCAAACAGAAACAAACAACAACCTCATCGATCCGACAACTAAAGTTATTGCTTGAAATGAAATAAGGAAGGTAAGCGTGATGGGTAGGCATGACAGAAAGTTGTGGTATTTTGGCGTGAGTGTTTCGGAAAGAGGCAGAGGGAGTGTATTAGCGAATTCACGGCTGAGATTTTGAGAGGAAATGGTGGAAACAGAGTTGAAGAAGGGTAAAGCTGATGGAGGGTTGAATCGCGGAGGTTGAAACAACGACACAGAGGGAGTGGTTGTTACGGTTGAAGAAGATGGAAATCTAGGTGAGAATGGAGGAATGGGCTCCGATGAGGGTGTTATGGAGGTCGAAGGGTGAACGGACGAAGACGGAGGGAGTAGCTACGGTGGGAATTTGGAGGAATGGACTCCGATGAGGGAGTGAGAGACGCACGGGAGTGAGGAAGCTGGAGGATGGTGTTTTTCGGTGATGATGCAGCGAGGAAGCTGGAAGGAGGTGTTAGAAAGGGATCGATGGGTTAACGGAGGGGGAGTAGGACGATGGTGAGGTTAGGAGTGTTGTAAGTTGAGATTGAAGGCAGAAGATGGAAGCTGGGAGGAACCGAAGAAGAGGATGATTTTTGTTGTTTATAATTTTTCAATCCCTCGCCTCCGTTGTTACGTTTTCATTTGGCCCCCTCCTCTTCCAACAGTAAATAACAATATATATACACATAGAATTAGGTTTTACATATTTTCAAATAATGCCTAAAATACCCTTAATCATAAAATGGGCCACAAAGATGGATCGGATAAAAAATAACAAGCCCAATAATATTTTTGTTTGATTTTTTGAGATAAAAATTAGACACTTAAAATTGTTAAAAATGATAAAAATTTGGACAAAAATTTATCCGAAAAAATAAAATAAACATATTAAAATAAATTACAGGTATCAAACATTAAAGAAAAATTATCGAAATATTTAAAATTGAAATAAAACGATAATAAAAAATACCTGATTTTAAAACACTTACGGTTAAAAACAAAATTTCGAAATGTATCGAAAAATTAGAGAGATCACATTTTCATGATCTACGTGACACGTAGATTCATAAAGCAGTGAGTTAGAGGCAAAAGTTTGAAATATTTTCCCGCTAATTTTCCGCACAGTGTCGAATTGTTTTTAGCAGTCTGTTTATAAAACCGAAATATTGATACCATCGACATATAATCAACTTAAAATGTCACAATAAACAGGTAAGGAGATAAAAATGAATGAAGTGAAATATCGGGTATTTTATAATTATAAAATGATGCAGATAACGATTTAAACTAACTTTTGGTCAATTTAAATACGACAAAATGATGCATATGTAGTGAATGAATGACAGTTTAATGCCAATGACCTAATGGACGCGTATGCAGGTGAATGCGAAGCCTAAGCCAGATAAAGCAAGATAGGAGGGCAAATTTTGGGGTGCAACACTATGGTAAGATACATTCTTGTCAAAACGATTGCGTTTTGTTTCGAAATGAGTATGCATCGTTAAACGAGTGTCATAAATGCGGTGTTTCTCGATATAAGAAAAAGTTGTCTCCAGCAAAAGTCTTATGGTATTTTCCTATAATTCCGAGATTTTGACGCATGTTTCATAGTGAAACTGATTCAAGACACTTGACTTTGCATGCATATGAAACAATTATTGATGGAAAGTTTTGACATCCGGCAGATTCACCACAGTGGATGAAAACTGATGATGATTATCATGAATTTGAAAAAGAAGCAAGAAACCTTCGCTTGGCATTGGCTACGGATGGAATGAAACCACACGGTCTTCAAAGTATCTCGCATAACACATGACATATGATTATTATGATTTATAACCTACCTTTGTGGCTATGTATGAATCGTAAGTACATGATGTTATGTATGTTAATTTCCGGGCCTAACCAACCAGAGAATGACATAAACGTACACTTGACACCCTTAATCAAAGATTTAAAGATTTTTTGGGAGAATAGTGTGGAGGTTTATGATGGGTATAGGAAAGAAAGTTTCAACTTGAGGGTGATGTTGTTTGGAATAATTAATGATTTTCCAGTATACATAAATCTATCAAGGTACAACATTAAAGGTCAAAAAGTGTGTCCTATTTGTGAAGATAACACAGATTAGGCCCAATTAGATTTTAGTCAGAAGAATGTCTTTCTCGGTCATTGTGGATTCTTAAATTCTAATCATCACTACCGTGGATGAAGAAAAACATCCAATTGAGAGCTAGAACAAGGTAGAGCCCCACCTATATTGACAGGTGATCAAATTTTTTAAAAGGTGAAAGATGTGAGTACTCAGTTTGGCAAGCCTTTTGCACATACACTTGTCAAGAATGGGTGGAAGAAGAGGTCATTTTTTTGAACTACCATATTGGAAGTCGTTGTATGTAAGACATTTTCTCGATGTTATGCATATTAAAAAAAATGTATTTGGCAGTGTTATTGGTACGTTACCCAATATACAAGAAAAGTATAAGGATGGCCTTAGAGCAAGGAAGGACATGGTAAAGATGGGAATAAGAACTGAATTAGGACCCGTGAAGAAAGGAAAATGAACATATCTACCACCTGATACTTATACTCTAAGTGAAGTTAAAATTCCAGAAGGCTACTTTTCAGATATTAGAAGACTTGTGTCTATGAAAGACCTCAAGTTAAAGAGTTTAAAGACGCATCATTGTCATGATATAATGGAACATTTTCAACCAATAGGTATACGTTCTATTCTTCCAGAAAAAGTAAGAAGCGCAATAACTAAACTTTGTTTTTTCTTCAAGTCAATTTGCAGTAAGATGATCGATCCTGCGAATTTACCAACATTGCAAAAAGAAATAGGTATTACTTTGTGTGATCTTGAAATGTATTTTCCTCCCTCATTTTTTGACATAATGGTTCATCTAGTTGTTCATCTTGTGAAAGAGACACAATTATGTGGACTAGCTTATATGAGATGGATGTACCCTGTTGAATGTTATATGGAAATATTAAAAGGGTATGTGAAAACCCAAAGTCGACCAGAGGGTTGTATTGTCGAACAATACATTGTTGAAGAAGCGATTGAGTTTGGTACTAAATATTTGTCAAATGTTCAATCAATTGGACTCCCCAAATCTCATATTGTTGAAAAAAAAGAAGGTAAAAACTTAATTGGAAATAAATTTGTGACAGTATCAAGGGTCAAATGGGATCAAGTGCATTTGTATGTTCTGCACAATGAGATTAAGGTTGAGCCATATGTTGAATTGCACAAGAGTGTTCTCAGAGGTTTAAATCTGAATAGAAATGAGAATTGGATAGTACGAGAGCACAATCAAAGTTTCATACTGTAAGTGTTTCTGTGTTGGCTACAATTTTTGGTAAAACCAGATTGGTGTGGCAATGTCTTGACTGATGTCATGACATTCTGGTATGAAGACAAATTTTGCAGGAGGAGTGTTTTTACAGGTACAGCTCAGAATCGTTGCATAACAGATGACTATGCTATAATCAGAAGTACATGTTCTGCAAGAACAGTATGCAGGATGTGTGATGTTACATCCAATGTTAAGACATTCTGTATTGTATAAGTGGATTATTCAGTTTTATATTTCCTGAGAGTTTTCAGGATTCTGTTGGTTTATTCTGGGCTGGATTGTTTTCTTAAGCTCCTATGCTCACGTGGAAATTAGGTTAACTTTGATTAACCTTAATTAGTGTTTTTCCAAGCCCAAGACCAAGTCCATAGGTTAACTTTGGTTAACCCTAATTATTGGTGTGCAAGCCCAAGATGAAGTCCTCTATTGCTTCGATATAATCTCACTAATCCTGATGGTTAAAGCTGCAAGTTTTGAAAGACAATAAGCAGGCAGAAAGCAACGAGTTATGTACATGTTCTTAGTGTGTGTTGTGAGCCAAGCAATTATCTTTTGATAAGTGCATTGGAGTAGGACTTTATGTAAGGGTTGTTTTTGTCACTCAAAGCATTGAAGCACGAGTGCTATGTCTCTTGATTAAAAGCTTTGAAGCAAAATCAAGTATGTGTATTGAAGAATGTCTTCATAATTCAGTTTAGTATTAGTTTATAATCACTGTTGTGAGTGAAGGGGAGTGAGTAGGTTCGTAGGTCGAAGTGGTGCTTAGATTGAACTTGCATTTGGTAGGTCTTAAGTGAAGGAGATAAACTGTTGGTTTATTCCAGAATTAATACCTCTTATAGTGGATTTCCTCCCTGGCTTGGTAGCTGTTGTAGGTTTTCTCCGCGAACAAGTATTTTTAATTATCGATTCCACAGGGATTGGTGTATATTGTAGTCTTTCAATAGAAAAGTGTATTTTAAGATGAAAGTAACCAAAGGGTTTGTTTCCTAATCTACTAGTAACATGAATTTCCAAACAAGTAACTAAATTAGTCTTTTAAAAAAAAAGAGTTATGGTTTGGATTCAAGAGAGTTGGAGATTGTTTTCAAATTATGGAAGCATCTCAAGATTAGTTTCATTTACCTAGTTTCATATGCATTCTATTAATCAAGTGATGAACATAGTAGATGATTTCTATAAATACATATCCTCTCAATCTTGTAGATTTCCCACCAAGATTGTGAATGTTATCATGTTAATCTTTGTATGATCCCTCACTACAACTATTGACATGATAATCATTAAGTTCAATATTTGTAAACACTAACACACAAATCTATCCCTAGCATTTGTTCATTAGTGGATGAATATCCTAGGTCTACTTTGAAGTATTCTTTTCCAAGCAAGACTCAAAGCATAAAAATGAAGAACAAAGATATTCAACTATATTAATCATCAACCATGTTCATACACAAATGGATTAAGAGAAATACATACTAGTTAGATCAACTACCTCTAATCTTGACACAAAAAGAACTTAGCCACTCATTTCCATGATTGCTTTGCTCTCAAGATTGTTGGTAGAGATGATGAACATGAAGAATCAATGATGAAAAACTATGGTTTTTCTTACAAATTCTTGCCCTAATTTTTCACAAAATGAAAGATAATTATGATGAAGTGAAGCTCCACCCTTTTACAAGCCAAAAGTCAGCTGAAATGATGGAGTTGGTGGCCCAAAAAGGTGAAAGCATGGTTAGTCGCGCTGAGCGCGCTCATGCTGCAACCGCGCTGAGCGCGACCTGAAGCATGCTTCTTCATCCAAAAATTTCTTCAAAAAGAATCATCCCAAAAGCTCTTCAATTGTCCTTGAATCCAAGCTTGGGAGAATTAATCAATAAAAACCTACAATTAGAAGTAAACTAAGTTAAATAATATATTATAAACAAAACTAAATAAAAACATAATTAAACCAAAATACTAGAATAAATACTACTAATTAATTAAAAAGGCATTGTTAAGGACCACAAAATCATGTACAAAATAACTACAATTTGGTCCTTAACAGTAGCCCCCAAATGCAGGTGTAGTTACACACTGAACTAGGTTAACAATTGATTGTCTTCTTTATTGCTTTTGCCTTATTATTAAGATTGTTACAAAGTTTTTCAAATACCATTGTCATAACATTCTATTTGACATCAAGTATCTGTTGCCAGAATTTCAATTGGCATCAGAGCAGGCACCCTGCCTGTTTTTCTGGGTGAGATCTAGGGACAGTACTTTCTGGCACTATGGACAAGGAAGGAGGATTTGGGAGCAGACCATCCATTCTGGATGGAACAAACTACGACTACTGGAAACCTCGTATAGTTGCCTTCTTGAAGTCACTGGATATTAAAGCTTGGAGAGCTACTGGCAAAGGATGGAAGCATCCTATCAATATTGAGAAAGATGGAACTACTAGTCTGAAACCTGAGGAAGAATGGAGCAAAGAAGAAGAAGAGTTGGCCCTGGGCAACTCTAAAGCATTGAATGCATTGTTTAATGGAATTGATAGAAACATATTCAGACTAGTGCATCAGTGTGAACTGGCCAAAGATGTTTGGGACACTCTCAAGACCACTCATTAGGGTACGTTCAAGGTAAAAATGTCAAGACTTCAGATGCTCATTACGGAATTTGAGAATCTGAGGATGAAGGAAGATGAGACCATTCATGAATTTCACATGAACATTCTGGAGATTGCCAATACCTCAGGAGCCTTGGGAGAGAAAATGTCTGAATAAAAACTAGTAAGAAAGATTCTCAAATCTTTGCCAAAAAGATTTGCAATAAAGGTGACTGCTATAGAAGAAGCTCAGGATATTTGCAGTTTGAAGGTAGATGAACTCATTGGTTTCCTTCAAACATTTGAGATGGGAATTAGTGACAATGTTGAAAAGAAGAACAAGAGCATAGCCTTTGTATCCAATACTGAAGAGGAAATTAAAGAAAGTGATGAAGAGAATCTATCAGAAGCTATAGCTATGCTTGGAAGACAGTTCAATAGAATCATCAAGAGAATGGACCAGAAGCCAAAATCAAATGTCAAGAACACTTCCCCTGACACCAGCAGGACTTATGATTCAAACAGAAGAGCAAAACCTGAAGATAAGGGCAACCAAAGCAACTGGATTCAATGTCATGGATGTGAAGGCTATGGACACATTAGAGCTGAATGTCCTACCTATCTAAAGAAACAAAAGAAAGGAATGTCTGTTACTTGGTCTGATGGTGACTCAGAGAGTGACTCTGAAGAGGAATCAACTAAATTGGTTACTGCACTAAATGGCGTGTGTAACTCTGACAATGGTTCAATTGATGAGGAGCTGACTTTTGAAGAACTTGCTGACTCATACAAGAAGTTATGTATCAGGAGTGCTGAAGTCTGTCGATAAGGTTAGTTGTAGAAGAAACTCATAGTGAAGTTGGAAGCTGAGAAGAAGGATCGCATTGCAACTATAACTCACCTCAAAGGTGAAGTCCTCGTGTTGAACTCCAAACTTGATCAGATGACAAAGTTTGTCAGAATGTTAACCAACGGAATTGAAAAATTGGAAGAGATCCTTCAAATTGGACAAAATGCAGGAAATATGTCTGGGATAGGATTTGTGGCTGCAAAGGAATCTACTTTTGACATCAAACAACCAAGACCTGAAAAACAGATGTCAAAAAAGATGTCACAACATAGGACTAAACATCAAGGACAAAGAAACATGAAGAGAAAATACCAAAGATGGAGATGTCATTATTGTGGAAGGTTTGGTCACATAAAACCATTCTGCTTCAATAATCTAAAATTAATGGGCCACCCAATAATCAACAGTGGATGAAAAAGACTGTAGCCTTGATAGCTCACACCTCTCTTAGAGTCTCAGCCAAAAGAAGACTGGTACTTTGACAATGGATGTTCTAAACACATGACTGGAATCAAGAATATTTTGAGTGATACCAAACCTCACACTACTAGCTATGTAACTTTTGGAGATGGAGCAAGAGGTGAAATCAAAGGTGTTGGAAAACTGAACTGTCCTGGAGTTCCGAACCTAGATGGTGTGTTACTGGTAAATGGACTAACTGCAAATCTCACCAGTATCAGCCAACTATGTGATCTAGGATTCAAGGTCAACTTCACAAAGTCTGAATGCCTTGTTACTAATGAAGAAAAGGAAGTTGTCATGAGAGGAGTCAGGTCAAAAGATAACTGCTACTTATGGGAGTCTAAGAACACTAACTACTCCTCTGTGTGTTCTATAGCCAAAGAAGAAAAGGAAGTGAAACTGTGGCATCAAAAAATTGGTTATTTGCATCTTAGAGGAATGAAAAAGATCATATCCATGGAGGATGTCAGAGGGATTCTAAAGCTTCAGATTAATGAAGAAAGAGTCTGTGGTGAATGTCAGGTTGGTAAGCAAACTAGGATGTCACATCCAAAGACGAGACATCTAACCACTTCCAAGGTTCTGGAACTTCTACACATGGATTTGATGGGTCCCATGCAGGTAGAAAGCCTTGGTGGGAAGAGGTATGCCTATGTTGTTGTGGATGACTTTTCCAGATATACCTGGATAAACTTCATTAGAGAAAAATATAATGTATTTGATGTCGTTAAAGAATTGTGCAAAAGACTCAAAGAGAAAAGGAAAGTGGTATTGTCAGGATCAAAAGTGATCATGGAAAGTAGTTTGAGAATAGTAAGTTTGATGAGTTATTCTCTTCAGAAGGAATCAATCATGAATTCTCCTCACCTATAACTCCTCAGTAAAATGGAGTTGTGGAAAGGAAAAACAGAACCATACAAGAATCTGCTAGGGCAATGATACATGCCAAGAAACTTCCTATTTACTTTTGGGATGAAGCTATGAATACAACATGCCATGTTGATAACAGAGTCACATTGCGAAAGGGAACCTCATCTACCCTGTATGAAATATGGAAAGGGAGAAAACCTATTGTGAAGTACTTTCATGTCTTTGGAAGCAAGTGTTACATTCTGACCGATCGTGAGCAAAGGAGAAAAATGGATCCTAAGAGTGATGAAGGAATATTCCAAGGATACTCTACCAACAACAGAGCATATAGGGTGTTCAATTCTAGAACCAAAGTTATGATGGAATCTATCAATGTCATTGTTGATGATCATCACGAGGAAGCTAATGTCACATATGATGTTGAAACATTCTTTGAGACTTCCACTGAAGGGTCTACAAAAGTTGATGATTCTAATCCTACCTCCTCAGAGTATGAATCAAAACCATCTAACAAAGAACCTTCCATCAGAATTCAGAAAGATCATCCTAAAGAACTTATCATAGGAGATCCCAACAGTGGAGTTGTTACAAGATCTAGAGAAATCATCTTAAACTCTTGCTTTGTATCCAAGATTTAACCAAAGAATGTTAAGGAAGCCTTGACTGATGAGTATTGGATTGGTTCCATGCAAGATGAATTGAATCAGTTCAAACGACATGAAGTATGAGAGCTGGTTCCTAGACCTGAAGGAACAAACATTATTGGCACTAAGTGGATATATAAAAACAAATCTGATGCTGAGGGAGTTGTCACTAGGAATAAGGCAAGATTAGTTGCTCAAGGCTACACTCAAGTTGAAGGGGTTGACTTTGATGAAACCTTTGCTCTTGTTGCTAGACTGGAGTCAATAAGACTACTCTTAGGAGTTGCCTGTCTTCTAAAGTTTAAGTTGTTTCAAATGGATATGAAAAGTGCCTTTCTAAATGGATACTTAAATGAGGAAGTGTATGTGGAACAACCTAAGGGGTTTGTGGATCCAAATCTTCCTGATCATGTGTAAAAATTAAGAAAAGCCCTATATGGTCTGAAACAAGCTCCTAGAGCTTGGCATGAAAGATTGACAAAATTCCTCACTGACAAAGGATACAGGAAATGAGGAATGGACAAAACTCTATTTGTGAAGGATGAAGGAGGAAAAATCATGGTTGCACAAATTTATGTGGATGACATAGTGTTTGGTGGAATGTCAGACAAAATGGTTAAACACTTTGCTGATCAAATGCAATCTAAATTTGAAATGAGTCTCATGGGAGAATTGACCTACTTTCTTGGGCTACAAGTCACACAGATGGAAGATTCTATTTTCCTCTCTCAAAGCAAGTATGCCAAGAACATTGTAAAATAATTTGGGATGGAGAATGCCAGCCACAAAAGAACTCCTGCTTCTACTCACCTAAAGCTATCCAAAGATACAGGTGGTATCAATGTTGATCAAGGTTTGTACAGAAGTATGATAGGAAGTCTGCTATACTTAACAGCCAGCAGACCTGATATAGCTTTTGCAGTTTGAGTATTTGCTAGGTATCAGGCTGAACCGAAAGTCAGTCACATAAACCAAGTTAAAAGAATTCTGAAGTATGTGAGAGGAACTTATAACTATGGTATGTTATATTCTCATGGATGTTGTCGACGCTAATTGAAAAATATTCGATTACGAACAAATGAACAATGAAGTCGCCACCTAACTTTATTTATTCTTAAAGAGGAAAGGGAAAATATAGATAAAACCCAAAAAAACGAAAATGAAATGAAATGGTCATTGAGACCAAGAGATGCGGGTCCGGGAGTCGGTTATGCAAGGGGAAGGTGTTAGCACCCCTCACATCCATCGTACTCGACGGGAACCATTTAGTTCTAAGCATGTTTGTGTGTTTAGCGTGTTAATTTTCTAACTTCTTATTTATGTGCGAAAAGAGAAACATGTTTTAATTTTTTTGAAAGTGTGCTCGCCAAGATGTTAGAATATTTTGCCTACGTATTCCCCAAGTGCGATGAGAAAGTCAGAGCTTACGTAGTTCTCGGTTGCAAGAACATTTGTTGGTTGATTGATTTTATTTATGAAAAATAGGAGCTTAATCGTACGTGGACGATAAGACATCACTAGTGCAATTCGCGTGTGAGCGAAAGAAGATCGCGTGTGAGCGATGAGTGTTTGAAAAAGGACTTGCACGTGGGAAAGGTTTGAGGAGTTTGAATTGATTTTATTGTGGATGAAAAGTATCGAACAATAGGACTAGCGTCTTACGATTCAAATACTAGAAACCAGAGGAGCTAATGCTCAGACGAGTCGTCTATCACCCAAAAAGTTTTTCTCATGAAAAAGTGAAGTGAAACAAAGTTCATGTTTGTTAGGAGTCTTTAAATAATTGGTCTAGCGTCCAACGATTTAAAGACTTAGAGTTCATTTGGCACAAGTTTTCAAACAATTGGCCTAACGTCCAATGATTTAAAAAAACTTGGAATTTAT
The DNA here is from genome assembly GCA_021764765.1 of Vicia sativa. Classification (NCBI taxonomy): domain Eukaryota; kingdom Viridiplantae; phylum Streptophyta; class Magnoliopsida; order Fabales; family Fabaceae; genus Vicia; species Vicia sativa. The sequence continues at coordinate 282,492,555 of CM038793.1, read as the reverse complement.
TGGGAAAGCGTTTTGAAAAAATCACTCGACGTTGGATCGAGGTTTGGAAATTTATTATGAAAGTGGTGAATAAGAGAAGATTTGGGCTATGATTAACCAAGAAAGCTTGATTAATCTCGAGAGAATAGACAAATGTCTACTCCCTACTATGAGGCCCTTATTGAATGAAAATTTGGTATATGGACCAAGGCGCGATAATAGAAATGAGCGATTAATTGTATACAGGCATGAAATAAAGAGAGTAAATAAATTAAAAGCTCATATAAGGTGGCTTGCACGAATGATAAGACAATTAACAATTGTGTAGGTGCATGCGCGAAATAAGAATACTATAATTAATTATTAAAAGAAAAATAAATTCTGTTAATACTAAAAATAATTAATAAAAAATGCAATCAAAATCATTCTAAAAAAGTGCTAAAAATGTGTTAGAAATTACATAAAAGTAAGTAAAAAATGCAATTGATATTGATTATTATTATTACTATTATATTTACAAATTCTAAACAAATTCTAAGTGTGAAACAAAATATTACAATTGTCTTAAATTTAAATTTGAAATCAAAATTTGAAATATAAAAAACTAAACTAATTGTTAATAAAATAAAAATAAAAATATTTTCAATGAGGAAAAATTTTATTTGATTCAAAGCTCTAATCAAAATACAAATTAAAAAAGTGTAAATTAAAAAAAAACTAAACTAATTATTAATAAAATAAAAATCGAAAATATTTTCAACGAGAAAAGATTTCAATTAATTCAAAGCTCTAATCAAAATACAAATTAAAAAAGTGTAAATTTCAAATAAAATAAAATAGAATGGACATTTTATCTAATAATTGAATTCACTATTAAAAAAAAATTATTCAATTAATAATAAATCCTAACTAAAATAAGAAAAGGAAATGCAAATAATTATTCACATGAAAAAATGCAAAATTGCATTAAAATAAATATAACGTAAAAAATAAAAAATTAATTACTAATTACGTAATTGAAAGTAAAATACAACAATTCAATACTCATGTGAAAAATGACATTAAACTTAATTTGGAAGCAAATAAATCAGATGAAATGTTAAAAAAAAAAAAAAAAATCGGGCGAAATTTAGGGTGTGACAGATATGATCTTATCTTATCTGGTTATTATGATGTTGATTGGGCTGGAAGTGCTGATGATAGAAAAAGTACCTCTGGAGGTTGTTTCTTCTTAGGGAACAATCTCATCTCCTGGTTTAGCAAGAAGCAAAATTGTGTTTCTCTATCCACTGCTGAAGCTGAGTACATAGTAGCTGGTAGCAGTTGTTCTCAACTGATTTGGATGAAACAGATGTTAACTGAGTACAATGTAACACAAAATGTCATGACATTATATTGTGACAACCTAAGTGCTATCAACATATCCAAGAACCCCATACAACACAGCAGGACCAAGCACATTGATATTAGACATCACTTCATAAGAGACCTTTTGGAAGATAAAGTGATTACATTGGAGCATGTTGCCACTGACCTACAGCTGACTGACATTTTTACAAAGGCTTTAGATGCAAACCAGTTTGAGAATTTGAGGGGCAAGTTGGGAATCTTCCAGTATGAGGAGTTATAGCAATTAACTTTGCTTAGGAGAGTTAATGAGAAATACATTTATTTAAAGTTATTTTTAATTGGGCAAATAGCTAATTTCCCTCTCTATTTCTAGATATATCAGAAGAGGAACAGATGTATTCATATACCATATCTCATTGTTTGGGTTTTCAAGTTTCACTCTCACCAAAGAAACTACACTCCTCACCTGCGCATAAACTTTTTGTCCATCAAGATGTCTCAACATTCACGATCAATATCCTCTTAGAAGACGACTAATTCCTCATCAACTGATTCAGATTCTAGGGAAAACATGAATCCCAATGATGTTCTAGAGGTTGCACCACTACGAGTGATTGTTGTTGACCCTTCAAAAGTGAAGAAACTGAGAACTTCACATGCAAGAAGATCGCAGAATGTACCTACTGGTAATTTTGCTCAAACTTCCTCTTCTGTTCCCCCTGAAATAGCCAATAGGGAAGGTTCTGGATATGTCCATCAGGCTATTTCTAGAATAGTAACTAGGATCTTGAATGAAAACCATGATGTGACAGGCATATCTGTGCCTCTGAACCAAGAGTCTGTTAACCCTAGCATAGAGGACGATCACAATGTCACACAAGAAGTTGAGACAAAGGATGATAGTGTTGAGCACTCTGCTGACAAATCTGATGATCCTCAGGCTGATGGTGGTGAAAAGACTAGTCACCAATTTACTGATGATACGCCCATTGTGAATGTTGATGATGATTATTTTGACAATGATCTTATTACTACTGTTAATCCAAGCATTGCCAAAAGGCTGATGACAAGAAAAGGGAAGCAAGGAGCAGGTCAAAGTCTCTCCAAAGGGAAGGCTGATGCTGCACCCTCTGTGAAAGATGTTGCTGAAGGAAAGGCTGGTGTTGGCTCTACAAAGAAAAAGGTTGTTGGTCCTTCAAAATGAAATACTAGTGTTGAAACTTCAAAGAAAGCTGTGGTTAGCCCCCCAAAATCTTTGAGCAAAGTGGTCTCCAAGAAGAGAAAAGCCACTTCATCTTCTGATTCTGGTGATAGTTCTGATTTTGATGTTGAGAGTGATGTCCCTAACATTCCTCTCAGGAAGAAGCCCACCACTAGCAAGCTTGCTTCTATGGTACCGGATGTTCCTATAGACAATATTTCTTTTCACTATCCTGAAACTGAAAATAGATTGAAGTATGTGTTCTTAAAGAGAATAGCCTTGGAAAGAGAACTGAATAGAAATGCCCTTGCCTGCAAGGAGGTTATGAATCTGATTCAGTTTGCTGGATTGCTAAAGACGGTTGCTCACTTCTCTAAGTGTTATGAAATTCTTGTAAAAGAATTCATTGTTAACTTGGCTGAAGAGTGTGCTGATGAGAAGTCTGAGGACTTTAGGAGTGTGTATGTTAGAGTCAGGAGGGTTACATTATCACCTTCTGTGATAAACAAGTTTTTGGGAAGGTCTGATGAAGCTCAACCTGAGCTGGAAGTCACTGACAATCAGGTTTGTCAAGTGATCACTGCCAAACAAGTGAAGAACTGGCCATTGAAAGGGAAGTTGTCTGCTAGCAATTTGAGTGTAAAGTTTTCTATGTTGCACAAGATAGGAGCAGCTAACTGGGTTCCTACAAATCACAAATCTACCATTTCAACTGGACTGGGTAGATTCATCTATGCTGTTGGAATAAAAGCCAAGTTTGACTATGGAACTTACATATTTGAACAAACTATGAAGCATGCTGGAAGTTTTGCTGTCAAAGGTCCTGTAGCTTTTCCCTCCCTCATATGTGGTATTATTTTGAATCAGTATCCTGATATCCTTGTTGAGAGAGATTTTGTTTGCAAAAGAGGCTCTGCTCTTGGCTTTCACTATAAACTATTTCAAGGAACACATGTCCCTGAAATTGTTATGACATCTGGTGAGACATCCAATGTCAAATCTGCTTCCAAGAAGGCTGATGTCATTGTTGTGTTAAAGGAAACTTGCAAAGAGCTTGAGGCAAGAAAAAGGTCACTTGAAGAATTGATCACTGCTCTTGAACAATATAGGAATGATGTTGAGGTTGAGGATGAGAAGCTGGATGAGGATGGTGATGAAGAACAACATGTTGGCTCTGACAGCAGTTCCACTGAAGATGATGTTGAAGACACTGACACCTCAGGAGATGATTCTACCTAAAGATTACTGGTTATGTTGTGCTTGATGAAGTTTTCCTGTTGCTGGTGTTTGCAAAAAAAAATTTGTTTCCGTTTTCTGTTTCTAATGTTTCTAAATTTGATTTTGTTGTTTGTGATTCATTTGTTTTTGCTGTACTGGCTTGTAACTAATGATATTCTGGGATCTTGTACTGGTACCTTTGGCCCCTTTGTGGCTAAAAAGGGGGAGAATTAATTAGGATTAATCTATTTAATCTGGGTGTTTACTAGACTTAGTTTATTTATTTCTGCTGCTCTAGTTGATCTCTGATAGTCTAGTTGGTTTTAGCCAAAAATTTGCCAAAGGGGGAGTTTGTAAGTGTTTCTTTGTTGGCTTTAATTTTTGGTAAAACCAGATTGGTGGGGCAATGTCTTGACTAATGTCATGACATTCTGGTATGAAGACAAATTCTGCAGGAGGAGTGTTTTTACAGGTATAGCTCAGAATCATTGCATAACAGATGAGTATGCTATAATCAGAAGTACAGGTTCTACAAGAACAGTATGCAGGATGTGTGATGTTACATCCAATGTTAAGACATTATGTATTGTATTAGTGGATTATGCAGTTTTATATTTCCTGAGAGTTTTCAGGATTCTGTGGGTTTATTCTGGGCTGGATTGTTTTCTTAAGCTCCTATGCTCACGTGGAAATTAGGTTAACTTTGATTAACCCTAATTAGTGTTTTTCCAAGCCCAAGACCAAGTCCATAGGTTAACTTTGGTTAACCCTAATTATTGGTGTGCAAGCCCAAGACGAAGTCCTCTATTGCTTCTATATAATCTCACTAATCCTGATGGTTAAAGCTGCGCGTTTTGAAAGAGAATAAGCAGGCAGAAAGCAACGAGTTGTGTACGTGTTCTTAGTGTGTCTTGTGACCCAAGAAATTATCTTCTGATAAGTGCATCGGAGTAGGAATTTCTGTAAGGCTTGTTTTTGTCACTCAAAGCTTTGAAGCACGAGTTCTATGTCTCTTGATTAAAAGCTTTGAAGCAAAATCAAGTATGTGCATTGAAGAATGTCTTCATAATTCTGTTTAGTATTAGTTTATAATCACTGTTGAGATTGAGGGGGAGTGAGTAGGTTCTCAGGTCTAAATGGTGCTTAGATTGATGTTGCATTGGGTAGGTCTTAAGTGAAGGAGATAAAATGTTGGCTTATTCCAGAATTAATACCTCTTATAGTGGATTTCCTCCCTGGCTTGGTAGCTGTTGTAGGTTTTCTCCGCGAACAAGTATTTTTAATTATCGATTCCACAGGGATTGGTGTATATTGTAGTCTTTCAATAGAAAAGTGTATTTTAAGATGAAAGTAACCAAAGGGTTTGTTTCCTAATCTACTAGTAACATGAATTTCCAAACAAGTAACTAAATTAGTCTTTTAAAAAAAGAGTTATGGTTTGGATTCAAGAGAGTTGGAGATTGTTTTCAAATTATGGAAGCATCTCAAGATTAGTTTCATTTACCTAGTTTCATATGCATTCTATTAATCAAGTGATGAACATAGTAGATGATTTCTATAAATACATATCCTCTCAATCTTGTAGATTTCCCACCAAGATTGTGAATGTTATCATGTTAATCTTTGTATGATCCCCTCACTACAACTATTGACATGATAATCATTAAGTTCAATATTTGTAAACACTAACACACAAATCTATCCCTAGCATTTGTTCATTAGTGGATGAATATCCTAGGTCTACTTTGAAGTATTCTTTTCCAAGCAAGACTCAAAGCATAAAAATGAAGAACAAAGATATTCAACTATATTAATCATCAACCATGTTCATACACAAATGGATTAAGAGAAATACATACTAGTTAGATCAACTACCTCTAATCTTGACACAAAAAGAACTTAGCCACTCATTTCCATGATTGCTTTGCTCTCAAGATTGTTGGTAGAGATGATGAACATGAAGAATCAATGATGAAAAACTATGGTTTTTCTTACAAATTCTTGCCCTAATTTTTCACAAAATGAAAGATAATTATGATGAAGTGAAGCTCCACCCTTTTTACAAGCCAAAAGTCAGCTGAAATGATGGAGTTGGTGGCCCAAAAAGGTGAAAGCATGGGTCTGTCCTTTTTTTGAATTTCGCAGACCGCGCTAAGCCCGGTTAGTCGCGCTAAGCGCGCTCATGCTGCAACCGCGCTGAGCGCGACCTGAAGCATGCTTCTTCATCCAAAAATTTCTTCAAAAAGAATCATCCCAAAAGCTCTTCAATTGTCCTTGAATCCAAGCTTGGGAGAATTAATCAATAAAAACCTACAAATAGAAGTAAACTAAGTTAAATAATATATTATAAACAAAACTAAATAAAAACATAATTAAACCAAAATACTAGAATAAATACTACTAATTAATTAAAAAGGCATTGTTAAGGACCACAAAATCATGTACAAAATAACTACAATTTGGTCCTTAACAACTCTCCCCAACTTACTTCTTTGTTTGTCCCCAAACAAAAGTCAATAATCTCACAAATCAAGAAGAAACAAAATGTAAGCATGCAACTCACACAAGAATCATGGTTCAAACTCGACATACCCGACAAAAGCACACATCGATCGCTTCATCGAAACACAACATGAATATGAATTAAGTTCTAAACACAATATATCAACACATGTAACAAAATAAAAGATATGTTCACACTTGAATCACCTAATCATTTCTTCAAAATTCATGAAGAACAAAATGCACATTTACAAAGGACTAAACACTCTCACTAATAGTCATGCACATCCAGAATAACTCATGCATTCATCGAAACAAGTTAAATGACAAAATGGAAACAAAGATCACTAAGGACTTTCAAGGTTGTAACTTGGCTTAGGTTAGAAACAAGGGATATTTAAGTACAAGCCATTGAAACGAATTGGGTTAAAGAATATGAAGACCATTTCACAACTAATTCTCACTTCCTTCTTATTATTCACAACCTCTTTTCCATTCCACACAATGATCCTCTTTTTCTTTTCTTTTTCTTTTCTTTTCATATACAAATTTTTCTTCTTTTGTATTTTTCTTTTCTCTATTCTTTTTCTTTCTTTAGGATCATTGTGCCATCAATTCTATGTTCTTTTTGATCCACCTCCCCAACTTCATTTATATCAATCCTTTTTTATTCAAGAACATGCTCTTCAAGGGTTAATCAACAAAAAGGGTTGGTATTCACAAACAAGAAAAATTTATAAAATGAATTATCATTGAATTTTCAAAGATTATCAACAACTATTAACTGGCCTACTTAACAATTAGTTGATTTGATAAATTCATCCTACAAATATTGTTTAAGCTCAAAAGGGTTCACAAGGATTCACTCACTCACGGTTAGTTGAAGCCCTTTTGGAATTGATGGTTTTTCTCATAATGCACAAAAAATTGCCTTGATCATCTCTAAGTTTCCAAATTATCCCAAACAAATAAAGATTAAGCATGAATCACACGAGTTAACAAAACTATTAGACACTCTATATTTGGTAAAAAGTGGAAGCTTCTCACCTATGTGGTTTAAGTCCTAATGATTCGAATGTGAACACAAGTTTTTTGTACATGCCAAGATATTTTGCATAAAGCACAAATTTCATAGACATGTTATTATTCTACAAAACAATTAAATATGTACCTTATTTGTGGATTGAGTCGAGAATTTTATCATCACCATCACTTTTGTGAAACACACTTACTTGCTTTGGAGTACCGTTGAGAAATCGGACAAACCACAAGAAGTAATATACAAAATAAATAAACTATAATCTAAAAATAAAAATAAAGTAGAACAAAATAAAATAAAACAAACTAAAAATAAAATAAAAGACACCCCAAAATGGTGTTTAAAACTAAAAAGTACTTAGGCTCCATGCCTACAAAATATCAATTGGAATTACAAGCCTATCCCAAAAATGGATGGCAACCAACAAAATCTAAAAGTTTAAAACTAAAAGCAAAAATAAAAACTAGAAAGTGCTGAAAGTAAAATAAAAACAAGAAAAGATAAAAGATCATCATCAATCTGAGGCCTCGAGGATAGAGTCTCCAGGAGTCTCAAAACCAGAATCCGAACTACCCTCTCCATCATCCTCACTCTGATCATCACCATCAGCATCGCCCACCTCCTCCTCCACATTTGGCCCGACCCCAGGCCAACCAGCATACGCACTAAGTTGTTCGCCCGTGCGAGTGAAGTGGTTCACCCCCGGCTCCCTGATCTACAAAGCAAGGTGCTCAATGCTCTCGTGCATATACATAAATGCTCTCTGATGAGCAAGATGCATTTGCCAGTTCCATTCTTCAGAGGGACTGGCCTGAGGAAGTGCAACAACTACAGGAATAGCCTGGGCCGCAGAGTTATCATCCAGGGCCCTACAATATCGATCACAATAGTGATCATCAATAATTCCATCAATAGTAAGGTGCCCCACAGCAGGAAAGACAACCTTTTCCCTTTTCAGAAGGCCCATAATCAACCCAGGATAAGTTAGGGCATATTTTATACGCTCTCCCCTAGAGGTATAACTCAATGTGACCCTCTTCAGCTCATTTGCAATCAGACGGCCAAAATCAATAGGTGCTTCATCAAGCATATAAGCGATTAGGCCGGCGGTCTCCATGGGAATAGAAGATGTGTGGCTTTGAGGTCTCAGATTATACAGAGCCACGCACATCAGCACTCGGGCACTAGTCTTCAGGCTAGACCGGTTGAATTTCAAAGGTTGCCCAGCCCTGTTCAGTTCATATGAGTGCCCAGACAAACAAAGTTTCCTCCTCAACATGTCGAAGTCCCAATTACCACGAGCCAGGTGCTCATGGTAAACATCCAATTGATCCTCTGGGGCTGTCCAAGTTAAGCCCAGGTAGCTGTTGATATCAGTACGAGAAAAAGATACCAACTTGCCTCGCACAACAGAAGCAAACCCAAATTCACTCCCCTCAGCAGGAATGGCGTTGGCATAGAACTCCCTTACCAACTCAACATTAACTTTCGTCTGGGGCTCACAAAGAACACTCAAACCATAGTTATCCAGGATAACATCAGGGGTGTGGTAGTGACCCTGCTCGCGGAGGCGGATAATGCGCTCAGTCCATATATTGCGCTCCTCAAGCTCTTTGTATCTAGCCTCCTGAGCAGGCCCCCGGAAGCGATCTCCATCAAAAGGAAGTGACCTAGAGGACCCAGCCCCGGCGGAAGAAACTCTTTGTCACTTTGGAGCCATCTGAAAACAACACCAAAAATCAATGAAAATCGACACCGAAATGCCCGTTAGTGAAAATTCAAGCAAACAGCAGTAGAAACCATCAAACCAAAGCATCTAGACACAACGGACGATTGAAAAATACAGCAGAAGAATTTTTCAAAATTCTGCAGACCGCGCTGAGCGCGCTCTGCGATTTCCAGAAAAATTCTTCTGTGAAAACAGAAATTTCTCCATAAAAACAAACCTACTAGCAATGAAATTCCTATTCTAAGCAATCTCTACCATCTAAACATCCTAATCCTAAGAGAAAAATCAAAAATTCCTAAACCTAGGTTTTCAAAATCTAACCTAAACATGAAAATTTGACGAAATTGAAAGGAGAAAAACATAGAGACACTTACTTAGATGCTTGGGGGAATGATTAGCCAAAGAAATTCGCAAGAACTTGTTGATTTTAGGTTGAGGATTTTTGGGATTCTTGAGAGAGTTTGAAAGAAGAGGGAAAAGTGAAAAAGAAAACTTACTTTAACCCTATTTTATTCACAATTACCCAAGATTGAGTTGGGCCCAAGAAAAACCCGTTTTTTCAAAATATTTTTTTTAAAAAAATCTCCCAGATCGCGCTAAGCGCGACCCAGACCGCGCTGAGCGCGAAGGTTTCTGCCAGATGGGTCAAAATGCGCTCTGAGCGCGCTAAGCGCGACCTGCAGAATCTTGAATTTTCAGAAAAAACAGCAAATTATCATCATGGACAAGTCAAAATGAGTGCAATAAAGAATACTTACAATGTTGGGGGTGCCTCCCAACAAGCGCTTTGTTTAACGTCGGTAGAGCTCGACGGTTCGGAATGATCAAGGATCATTGAAGAAGGATTCGGCTATGTCGCGGCTCACCTCTCCGCTAACATACCGTTTCAACCGCTGCCCATTCACAGTCCACTCTTTCGTCCCTTCTAGATCTTGCAAGACAACGGCACCATAATCTTTCACTTCTTTGATTAGGAACGGACCGGACCACTTTGTTTTAAGTTTTCCCGGAAAAAGTCTCATCCGGGAATTAAACAAGAGCACACTTTGCCCTGGTCGAAATTCCTTGTGCTTTATCTTTTTATCATGAGAAACTTTAACTTTTGCCTTGTACCTCCGGTTGGAATGGTATGCTCCCTCTCGCATTTCATCCAATTGAACGAGTTGTATTTTTCTCTTTTCACCCGCCAATGATGGATCGAAATTCAAGAATCGGAGGGCCCATAATGCTTTGGCTCCATCTCCACAGGGAGGTGACAAGTTTTGCCATAAACAACCTGAAACGGGGTTAGTCCGATAGGAGCTTTATAGGCGGTTCGATACGCCCATAAAGCTTCATCTTATTTTTGAGACCAATCTTTTCGAGAACCCGAAACAGTTTTTTCCAAAATCTTTTTAATTTCCCTGTTTGACACTTCGGCTTGACCATTCGCTTGCGGGTGATAGGGAGTTGTCACCTTATGCTTTACACCGTATTGTTTCAAAAGTTTTTGTAATAATGTATTGCAAAAGTGCGACCCACCATCACTAATTAGAACCCTAGGCACACCAAACCGAGAAAAAATGTTTTTCTTTAAAAATTTGATAACGGTTTTGGCGTCGGCCTTAGGTGAAGCAATGGCCTCCACCCACTTAGACACGTAATCAACAGCCACAAGAATATATTCATTTGCAAACGACGATGGAAATGGACCGACAAAATCAATCCCCCAACAATCAAATACTTCGACTTCCAACATGTTGTTCAAAGGCATTTCATCTCTTTTTCCTATACCGCTACTTCTTTGGCATTTACCACAAGACTTAGCGTAAGCATAAGCATCTTTAAATAATGAAGGCCAATAAAATCCCGATTGTAGGACTTTGGTGGCCGTTCGCAATCCATTATAGTGTCCCCCACAAGGGGAATTGTGACAATGCCAAAGAATGTTTTTGGCTTCCTCATTACACACACACCTTCTTAGCAACCCATCGCTACCCAACCTAAAAATGTAAGGTTCGTCCCACACATAATACTTAGCATCGGCTAAGAATTTCCGCTTCTCATTCCATGTTAAATCCTCCGGCATTAATCCCGAGGCCTTGTAATTTGCCATGTCGGCAAACCACGGCCGCTCCTGGATTGCAAATAACTTCTCATCCGGGAACTCCACCTTCACTTCCTTTTCTTTGTCCGTAATTTTCACGTTCACTAAGCGAGACAAATGATCTGCTACAAAATTCTCCGAACCCTTTTTATCTCGGACCTCTAAATCAAACTCTTGCAAAAGAAGAATCCATCGGATTAACCTTTGTTTAGAGTCCGGTTTGGTAAGCAGATATTTTATCGCGGAATGATCCGTGAAAACCACAACTTTTGAACCAATAAGGTAAGGACGAAACTTTTCCAATGCATATATAATTGCGAGAAACTCTTTTTCGGTTGTTGCGTAATTAATCTGAGCATCGTTCAAAACTTTGCTCGCATAATGAATAGCATGGAAAATTTTGTTCTTCCTTTTAAGACGGCTCCCACCGCATAATCACTTACACACATCAATTCGAAATCGAGTTTCCAATTAGGCGCGGTGATTATGGGTGCATTTATCAAATTTTCTTTCAATTTTTCAAAAGCCAATAAACAATCTTTATCAAACAAGAAGGACTTATCATTGTTGAGCAAGTTGCTCAAATGCTTGGCTATCTTTGAGAAGTCTTTGATGAATCTTCGATAGAATCCCGCATCTCCTAGAAAGCTCCGAATGCCTTTGACATTGGTAGGTGGGGGAAGTGTCTCGATCACATCAATTTTTTCTTTATCGACCTCGATTCCTCTTGAAGATATCTTGTGGCCAAGGACAATTCCCTCGGTCACCATGAAATTGCATTTTTCCCAATTTAAGACCAAATTGGTATCCACACACCTCTTCAAGACGGTGTTCAAATTTTCCAAGCACAAATCAAATGACGCTCCAAAGACGGAAAAGTCATCCATAACAACTTCAATTGTTTTCTCAATCAAATCGGCAAATATGGCTTGCATGCATCTTTGAAATGTTGTCGGCGCATTGCATAAGCCGAAAGGCATACGCCTATACGCGAATATTCCAAAAGGACATGTGAAATTCGTTTTCTCGTGATCTTCCGGATTCACCGATATTTGATTGTACCCCAAATATCCATCCAAAAAGCAATAGTATTGTTGTCCCGCGAGCCTTTCCAACATTTGGTCCATGAACGGAAGAGGAAAGTGATCCTTCCTTGTTGCTTTGGTAAGCCTTCGGTAGTCGATGCACATTCTCCATCCCGTCACTTTTCTTGTTGGCACTAATTCATCCTTATCATTCGACACAACCGTCAAACCTCCTTTTTTCGGAACCACATGCACCGGGCTCACCCAAGTACTATCCGAGATCGGATGAATCATTCCCGCTTCTAACATTTTCACCACTTCTTTTCGAACTAATTCCTTCATCACCGGATTCAAACGCCTCTGAGGTTGGGCTACCGGCTTGTACTCTTCCTCCATCATGATGTTATGCATACAATAGGTCGGGCTTATGCCTTTCAAATCAGCTAAAACCCAACCAATTGCATTTTTGTTAGATTTCAAAACTTCAATTAAGCTTCCCTCCTCCTTCTCCGACAATGTATTACTAATGATTACGGGCTTTTTACCTCCCTCCTCAAGAAACAAATACTTCAAATGAGATGGTAGATCTTTCAACTCAAGTTTTGGCTCTTCATCTTTTGGATCCTTTTTCAAAATTTCCACTTCTTCCTCCCATGGGTGCATTTCCTTGGAAATCTCCATTCCTTCTAAACACTCCTCAAGATCTCGACTATCATTATCATCATTCACTTCTTGGGTTGCTTCCTCAATAGCATTAATTTTGAAGCAATCTTTCTTATCAAGTTGATGCTTCATTGCTTCAAAAAGATTAAAGCAAATCTCTTCATATTGAAATCTCACCTTCATTAAGCCATCATCAATGTCAATCATCATTCTAGCCGTCTTCATGAATGGACGGCCTAGAATTAGAGGTGCATCCACGTCTTCCTCCATATCTATCACAACAAAGTCAACCGGGAAAAAGAATTTGTCCACTTTTACCAACAAGTCTAAAGCTACACCGTGAGGGCGAGTAATAGACTTGTCCGCCAATTGCAACGTCATTTTTGTAGACTTTAATTCGATCTCCCCCAACCACTTTACAATGGATAATGGAATCAAATTGATGCTTGATCCCAAATCAATTAATCCTTTGCCGACATAGACATCCCCAATGGTCACGGGCAAGGTTACACGCCCCGGATCACTTTCTTTTTTTGGAATAGTGCGTTGAATTATCGCACTACAACTTGCATCAACCATTATAGTTTCTTGATCCGTGTACCGCTTCTTTTTTGTCAATATATCCTTCATGAATTTTGCATATTTTGGCATTTGCTCTAATGCTTCGGTGAATGGAATATTAATTTGCAATTGCTTAAAAATATCCATAAACCGAGCATAGTGCTTTGCATCATCCTTTTTAGAAGGAAGGTGAGGATATGGTAAATTTCTTAATGGAAAAGTGACTTCCTTCTCCTTTCCCTTTCTCATTTTCTTCTTCTTTTCCTCCACTTTCTCCTTTTCAACTACACCATTCTCATTTTCATTTTCAACTACCACCTCATTTTCAACTAAATCATCCTCCACATCAACATCATCATTTTTTTCAACTACAACCTCATCATCTTTTGCAACTACCTCTTCCTCCACTACTACTTCTTCATCCTTCTCCACAACTTTCTTTTTCCTTTCAACCACTTTCCTTTTCTCATCACAAACTCTACCACTTATAGTTGTAATAGCTTTGCAATGCTCCTTAGGATTTGCTTGAGTAGTTGGGGAAAATGATGTCGAAGCACTTTGTTCGGAAATTTGCTTGGCTAGTTGCCCCATTTGAGTTTCCAAATTCTTGATAGATGCCTTCGTGCTCTTTTGATTTTCCATAGAAGCTTGCATAAATTGAGCTAGAGTGTCTTGAATGTTGGAAGATCTCACTTCATTTTGAGGTTGATTTTGTGGTTGAGTTTGATTTTGATTTTGAGTTTGATATGGATTTTTCCTACCTTGATTGTTGTTATCTTGTCTCCACCCGCCTTGATAACCTTGGTTACCCCTTTGTTGGTAACCTTGGCCTTGATTTTGATAAGGGTAAGGAGCTCGTTGTTGGTATCCTTGCCCTTGGTTGGCCATATAATTTGCTTCTTCATTTTCCGGAGGACAAAATCCGGTTTTATGATCCCCTTTACACAATTCACAACAAGCTATTTGGTGAGCTTGCTTGCTTGATGTTCCTTGCAACTCCATGATATGTTGAGGAAGTCTTGCCATTTGTTTTGTCAATTCTTCAACTTGTTTCGCAAACAATTTCTTTTGCGCTACAAGTGCTTCGTGACTCGAGCCAATTTCAAGAACTCCCGTTTTTACTTGTACACCTCCTTGATCATGTTGAGTTTGGTGATCATTCCTCCCCATCTTCTCAATTATTTGAATTGCTTCATATGGTGTTTTTGCCATCAAAGAACCTCCTGCCGTAGCATCCAACAAAAATTTGTGTTGAGGTTGGAGACCATTTCGAAAAATATGAATTTGGGTGAGCTCGTCAAAACCATGGCTAGGACACTTCCTAAGCATAGACTTATACCTTTCCCAAGCCCTATTCAAAGGCTCGTTTACTCCTTGCAAAAATACCGAGATTGCGGTCTTTGCCTCCATGAAATGTGATTGAGGGAAAAATCTTTCAAGGAATTTTTCCTCCAAAACATTCCAATTTGTCATTGTCTCTTGCAATTGGTCTAGATACCAATCTTTCGCCTTCCCCACTAGAGAATGAGGGAAGAGCCTTTGAAAATATTGCTCTTCTTGGTCTTCCGGAGCCCCGTCCGCTCCCGCGATCTCATAGAACTTAGTAAGGTGGGTGTAAGGATCCTCATGGTCATGGCCATGAAAAGGACTTGCATAAAGAAGTTGAAGCAAGCTCGTCTTCATTTCCTCGACCCTTGCATTTGCTTGGCGAGCAAATTGAGCGGTGTGACGAGGGCTATTGACACAAGGCCCCGTGGTGGTGGTGGTGGTTGTTGTTGATTCTCCGCCATAGTGATGACTTCTCCTAACACGGGTGGTGTAGAAGAAGTAGATGTTTCTCCTCTTTCTCCTCTTTCTTGCCTTTGCCTAGCTTGTCTTTTCCTTCTTTTAGCACTACTATTAAGTCGTCTAGCCGTCCTTTCAATTTCGGGATCGAAAAGGAGTTGATCGGCCAGAATACTTCCTCGCATAAACTAATTCCTGAAAAAGTCTAGCCACACAAAAGAAACAAAGAGAGATTAGTAGAAAAATGTCTTAAAACACACAACTATTGCTATACTAGCAATATCAAACGCCAATCCCCGGCAACGACGCCATTTTGTTGTAGGTTTTCTCCGCGAACAAGTATTTTTAATTATCGATTCCACAGGGATTGGTGTATATTGTAGTCTTTCAATAGAAAAGTGTATTTTAAGATGAAAGTAACCAAAGGGTTTGTTTCCTAATCTACTAGTAACATGAATTTCCAAACAAGTAACTAAATTAGTCTTTTAAAAAAAGAGTTATGGTTTGGATTCAAGAGAGTTGGAGATTGTTTTCAAATTATGGAAGCATCTCAAGATTAGTTTCATTTACCTAGTTTCATATGCATTCTATTAATCAAGTGATGAACATAGTAGATGATTTCTATAAATACATATCCTCTCAATCTTGTAGATTTCCCACCAAGATTGTGAATGTTATCATGTTAATCTTTGTATGATCCCTCACTACAACTATTGACATGATAATCATTAAGTTCAATATTTGTAAACACTAACACACAAATCTATCCCTAGCATTTGTTCATTAGTGGATGAATATCCTAGGTCTACTTTGAAGTATTCTTTTCCAAGCAAGACTCAAAGCATAAAATGAAGAACAAAGATATTCAACTATATTAATCATCAACCATGTTCATACACAAATGGATTAAGAGAAATACATACTAGTTAGATCAACTACCTCTAATCTTGACACAAAAGAACTTAGCCACTCATTTCCATGATTGCTTTGCTCTCAAGATTGTTGGTAGAGATGATGAACATGAAGAATCAATGATGAAAAACTATGGTTTTTCTTACAAATTCTTGCCCTAATTTTTCACAAAATGAAAGATAATTATGATGAAGTGAAGCTCCACCCTTTTACAAGCCAAAAGTCAGCTGAAATGATGGAGTTGGTGGCCCAAAAAGGTGAAAGCATGGGTCTGTCCTTTTACGAATTTCGAGACCGCGCTTAAGGTTAGTCGCTAAGCGCTCATCAAATGCGCGACTGCATGCTTCTTCATCCAAAAATTTCTTCAAAAAGAATCATCCCAAAAGCTCTTCAATTGTCCTTGAATCCAAGCTTGGGAGAATTAATCAATAAACACCTACAAATAGAAGTAAACTAAGTTAAATAATATATTATAAACAAAACTAAATAAAAACATAATTAAACCAAAATACTAGAATAAATACTACTAATTAATTAAAAAGGCATTGTTAAGGACCACAAAATCATGTACAAAATAACTACAATTTGGTCCTTAACAGTAGCCCCCAAATGCAGGTGTAGTTACACACTGAACTAGGTTAACAATTGATTGTCTTCTTTATTGCTTTTGCCTTATTATTAAGATTGTTACAAAGTTTTTCAAATACCATTGTCATAACATTCTATTTGACATCAAGTATCTGTTGCCAGAATTTCAATTGGCATCAGAGCAGGCACCCTGCCTGTTTTTCTGGGTGAGATCTAGGGACAGTACTTTCTGGCACTATGGACAAGGAAGGAGGATTTGGGAGCAGACCATCCATTCTGGATGGAACAAACTACGACTACTGGAAACCTCGTATAGTTGCCTTCTTGAAGTCACTGGATATTAAAGCTTGGAGAGCTACTGGCAAAGGATGGAAGCATCCTATCAATATTGAGAAAGATGGAACTACTAGTCTGAAACCTGAGGAAGAATGGAGCAAAGAAGAAGAAGAGTTGGCCCTGGGCAACTCTAAAGCATTGAATGCATTGTTTAATGGAATTGATAGAAACATATTCAGACTAGTGCATCAGTGTGAACTGGCCAAAGATGTTTGGGACACTCTCAAGACCACTCATTAGGGTACGTTCAAGGTAAAAATGTCAAGACTTCAGATGCTCATTACGGAATTTGAGAATCTGAGGATGAAGGAAGATGAGACCATTCATGAATTTCACATGAACATTCTGGAGATTGCCAATACCTCAGGAGCCTTGGGAGAGAAAATGTCTGAATAAAAACTAGTAAGAAAGATTCTCAAATCTTTGCCAAAAAGATTTGCAATAAAGGTGACTGCTATAGAAGAAGCTCAGGATATTTGCAGTTTGAAGGTAGATGAACTCATTGGTTTCCTTCAAACATTTGAGATGGGAATTAGTGACAATGTTGAAAAGAAGAACAAGAGCATAGCCTTTGTATCCAATACTGAAGAGGAAATTAAAGAAAGTGATGAAGAGAATCTATCAGAAGCTATAGCTATGCTTGGAAGACAGTTCAATAGAATCATCAAGAGAATGGACCAGAAGCCAAAATCAAATGTCAAGAACACTTCCCCTGACACCAGCAGGACTTATGATTCAAACAGAAGAGCAAAACCTGAAGATAAGGGCAACCAAAGCAACTGGATTCAATGTCATGGATGTGAAGGCTATGGACACATTAGAGCTGAATGTCCTACCTATCTAAAGAAACAAAAGAAAGGAATGTCTGTTACTTGGTCTGATGGTGACTCAGAGAGTGACTCTGAAGAGGAATCAACTAAATTGGTTACTGCACTAAATGGCGTGTGTAACTCTGACAATGGTTCAATTGATGAGGAGCTGACTTTTGAAGAACTTGCTGACTCATACAAGAAGTTATGTATCAGGAGTGCTGAAGTCTGTCGATAAGGTTAGTTGTAGAAGAAACTCATAGTGAAGTTGGAAGCTGAGAAGAAGGATCGCATTGCAACTATAACTCACCTCAAAGGTGAAGTCCTCGTGTTGAACTCCAAACTTGATCAGATGACAAAGTTTGTCAGAATGTTAACCAACGGAATTGAAAAATTGGAAGAGATCCTTCAAATTGGACAAAATGCAGGAAATATGTCTGGGATAGGATTTGTGGCTGCAAAGGAATCTACTTTTGACATCAAACAACCAAGACCTGAAAAACAGATGTCAAAAAAGATGTCACAACATAGGACTAAACATCAAGGACAAAGAAACATGAAGAGAAAATACCAAAGATGGAGATGTCATTATTGTGGAAGGTTTGGTCACATAAAACCATTCTGCTTCAATAATCTAAAATTAATGGGCCACCCAATAATCAACAGTGGATGAAAAAGACTGTAGCCTTGATAGCTCACACCTCTCTTAGAGTCTCAGCCAAAAGAAGACTGGTACTTTGACAATGGATGTTCTAAACACATGACTGGAATCAAGAATATTTTGAGTGATACCAAACCTCACACTACTAGCTATGTAACTTTTGGAGATGGAGCAAGAGGTGAAATCAAAGGTGTTGGAAAACTGAACTGTCCTGGAGTTCCGAACCTAGATGGTGTGTTACTGGTAAATGGACTAACTGCAAATCTCACCAGTATCAGCCAACTATGTGATCTAGGATTCAAGGTCAACTTCACAAAGTCTGAATGCCTTGTTACTAATGAAGAAAAGGAAGTTGTCATGAGAGGAGTCAGGTCAAAAGATAACTGCTACTTATGGGAGTCTAAGAACACTAACTACTCCTCTGTGTGTTCTATAGCCAAAGAAGAAAAGGAAGTGAAACTGTGGCATCAAAAAATTGGTTATTTGCATCTTAGAGGAATGAAAAAGATCATATCCATGGAGGATGTCAGAGGGATTCTAAAGCTTCAGATTAATGAAGAAAGAGTCTGTGGTGAATGTCAGGTTGGTAAGCAAACTAGGATGTCACATCCAAAGACGAGACATCTAACCACTTCCAAGGTTCTGGAACTTCTACACATGGATTTGATGGGTCCCATGCAGGTAGAAAGCCTTGGTGGGAAGAGGTATGCCTATGTTGTTGTGGATGACTTTTCCAGATATACCTGGATAAACTTCATTAGAGAAAAATATAATGTATTTGATGTCGTTAAAGAATTGTGCAAAAGACTCAAAGAGAAAAGGAAAGTGGTATTGTCAGGATCAAAAGTGATCATGGAAAGTAGTTTGAGAATAGTAAGTTTGATGAGTTATTCTCTTCAGAAGGAATCAATCATGAATTCTCCTCACCTATAACTCCTCAGTAAAATGGAGTTGTGGAAAGGAAAAACAGAACCATACAAGAATCTGCTAGGGCAATGATACATGCCAAGAAACTTCCTATTTACTTTTGGGATGAAGCTATGAATACAACATGCCATGTTGATAACAGAGTCACATTGCGAAAGGGAACCTCATCTACCCTGTATGAAATATGGAAAGGGAGAAAACCTATTGTGAAGTACTTTCATGTCTTTGGAAGCAAGTGTTACATTCTGACCGATCGTGAGCAAAGGAGAAAAATGGATCCTAAGAGTGATGAAGGAATATTCCAAGGATACTCTACCAACAACAGAGCATATAGGGTGTTCAATTCTAGAACCAAAGTTATGATGGAATCTATCAATGTCATTGTTGATGATCATCACGAGGAAGCTAATGTCACATATGATGTTGAAACATTCTTTGAGACTTCCACTGAAGGGTCTACAAAAGTTGATGATTCTAATCCTACCTCCTCAGAGTATGAATCAAAACCATCTAACAAAGAACCTTCCATCAGAATTCAGAAAGATCATCCTAAAGAACTTATCATAGGAGATCCCAACAGTGGAGTTGTTACAAGATCTAGAGAAATCATCTTAAACTCTTGCTTTGTATCCAAGATTTAACCAAAGAATGTTAAGGAAGCCTTGACTGATGAGTATTGGATTGGTTCCATGCAAGATGAATTGAATCAGTTCAAACGACATGAAGTATGAGAGCTGGTTCCTAGACCTGAAGGAACAAACATTATTGGCACTAAGTGGATATATAAAAACAAATCTGATGCTGAGGGAGTTGTCACTAGGAATAAGGCAAGATTAGTTGCTCAAGGCTACACTCAAGTTGAAGGGGTTGACTTTGATGAAACCTTTGCTCTTGTTGCTAGACTGGAGTCAATAAGACTACTCTTAGGAGTTGCCTGTCTTCTAAAGTTTAAGTTGTTTCAAATGGATATGAAAAGTGCCTTTCTAAATGGATACTTAAATGAGGAAGTGTATGTGGAACAACCTAAGGGGTTTGTGGATCCAAATCTTCCTGATCATGTGTAAAAATTAAGAAAAGCCCTATATGGTCTGAAACAAGCTCCTAGAGCTTGGCATGAAAGATTGACAAAATTCCTCACTGACAAAGGATACAGGAAATGAGGAATGGACAAAACTCTATTTGTGAAGGATGAAGGAGGAAAAATCATGGTTGCACAAATTTATGTGGATGAC
Source organism: Vicia sativa (assembly GCA_021764765.1). Lineage (NCBI taxonomy): Eukaryota > Viridiplantae > Streptophyta > Magnoliopsida > Fabales > Fabaceae > Vicia > Vicia sativa. The sequence continues at coordinate 282,471,952 of CM038793.1, read as the reverse complement.
ATAGTGTTTGGTGGAATGTCAGACAAAATGGTTAAACACTTTGCTGATCAAATGCAATCTAAATTTGAAATGAGTCTCATGGGAGAATTGACCTACTTTCTTGGGCTACAAGTCACACAGATGGAAGATTCTATTTTCCTCTCTCAAAGCAAGTATGCCAAGAACATTGTAAAATAATTTGGGATGGAGAATGCCAGCCACAAAAGAACTCCTGCTTCTACTCACCTAAAGCTATCCAAAGATACAGGTGGTATCAATGTTGATCAAGGTTTGTACAGAAGTATGATAGGAAGTCTGCTATACTTAACAGCCAGCAGACCTGATATAGCTTTTGCAGTTTGAGTATTTGCTAGGTATCAGGCTGAACCGAAAGTCAGTCACATAAACCAAGTTAAAAGAATTCTGAAGTATGTGAGAGGAACTTATAACTATGGTATGTTATATTCTCATGGATGTTGTCGACGCTAATTGAAAAATATTCGATTACGAACAAATGAACAATGAAGTCGCCACCTAACTTTATTTATTCTTAAAGAGGAAAGGGAAAATATAGATAAAACCCAAAAAAACGAAAATGAAATGAAATGGTCATTGAGACCAAGAGATGCGGGTCCGGGAGTCGGTTATGCAAGGGGAAGGTGTTAGCACCCCTCACATCCATCGTACTCGACGGGAACCATTTAGTTCTAAGCATGTTTGTGTGTTTAGCGTGTTAATTTTCTAACTTCTTATTTATGTGCGAAAAGAGAAACATGTTTTAATTTTTTTGAAAGTGTGCTCGCCAAGATGTTAGAATATTTTGCCTACGTATTCCCCAAGTGCGATGAGAAAGTCAGAGCTTACGTAGTTCTCGGTTGCAAGAACATTTGTTGGTTGATTGATTTTATTTATGAAAAATAGGAGCTTAATCGTACGTGGACGATAAGACATCACTAGTGCAATTCGCGTGTGAGCGAAAGAAGATCGCGTGTGAGCGATGAGTGTTTGAAAAAGGACTTGCACGTGGGAAAGGTTTGAGGAGTTTGAATTGATTTTATTGTGGATGAAAAGTATCGAACAATAGGACTAGCGTCTTACGATTCAAATACTAGAAACCAGAGGAGCTAATGCTCAGACGAGTCGTCTATCACCCAAAAAGTTTTTCTCATGAAAAAGTGAAGTGAAACAAAGTTCATGTTTGTTAGGAGTCTTTAAATAATTGGTCTAGCGTCCAACGATTTAAAGACTTAGAGTTCATTTGGCACAAGTTTTCAAACAATTGGCCTAACGTCCAATGATTTAAAAAAACTTGGAATTTATTGGGAAAGCGTTTTGAAAAAATCACTCGACGTTGGATCGAGGTTTGGAAATTTATTATGAAAGTGGTGAATAAGAGAAGATTTGGGCTATGATTAACCAAGAAAGCTTGATTAATCTCGAGAGAATAGACAAATGTCTACTCCCTACTATGAGGCCCTTATTGAATGAAAATTTGGTATATGGACCAAGGCGCGATAATAGAAATGAGCGATTAATTGTATACAGGCATGAAATAAAGAGAGTAAATAAATTAAAAGCTCATATAAGGTGGCTTGCACGAATGATAAGACAATTAACAATTGTGTAGGTGCATGCGCGAAATAAGAATACTATAATTAATTATTAAAAGAAAAATAAATTCTGTTAATACTAAAAATAATTAATAAAAAATGCAATCAAAATCATTCTAAAAAAGTGCTAAAAATGTGTTAGAAATTACATAAAAGTAAGTAAAAAATGCAATTGATATTGATTATTATTATTACTATTATATTTACAAATTCTAAACAAATTCTAAGTGTGAAACAAAATATTACAATTGTCTTAAATTTAAATTTGAAATCAAAATTTGAAATATAAAAAACTAAACTAATTGTTAATAAAATAAAAATAAAAATATTTTCAATGAGGAAAAATTTTATTTGATTCAAAGCTCTAATCAAAATACAAATTAAAAAAGTGTAAATTAAAAAAAAACTAAACTAATTATTAATAAAATAAAAATCGAAAATATTTTCAACGAGAAAAGATTTCAATTAATTCAAAGCTCTAATCAAAATACAAATTAAAAAAGTGTAAATTTCAAATAAAATAAAATAGAATGGACATTTTATCTAATAATTGAATTCACTATTAAAAAAAAATTATTCAATTAATAATAAATCCTAACTAAAATAAGAAAAGGAAATGCAAATAATTATTCACATGAAAAAATGCAAAATTGCATTAAAATAAATATAACGTAAAAAATAAAAAATTAATTACTAATTACGTAATTGAAAGTAAAATACAACAATTCAATACTCATGTGAAAAATGACATTAAACTTAATTTGGAAGCAAATAAATCAGATGAAATGTTAAAAAAAAAAAAAAAAATCGGGCGAAATTTAGGGTGTGACAGATATGATCTTATCTTATCTGGTTATTATGATGTTGATTGGGCTGGAAGTGCTGATGATAGAAAAAGTACCTCTGGAGGTTGTTTCTTCTTAGGGAACAATCTCATCTCCTGGTTTAGCAAGAAGCAAAATTGTGTTTCTCTATCCACTGCTGAAGCTGAGTACATAGTAGCTGGTAGCAGTTGTTCTCAACTGATTTGGATGAAACAGATGTTAACTGAGTACAATGTAACACAAAATGTCATGACATTATATTGTGACAACCTAAGTGCTATCAACATATCCAAGAACCCCATACAACACAGCAGGACCAAGCACATTGATATTAGACATCACTTCATAAGAGACCTTTTGGAAGATAAAGTGATTACATTGGAGCATGTTGCCACTGACCTACAGCTGACTGACATTTTTACAAAGGCTTTAGATGCAAACCAGTTTGAGAATTTGAGGGGCAAGTTGGGAATCTTCCAGTATGAGGAGTTATAGCAATTAACTTTGCTTAGGAGAGTTAATGAGAAATACATTTATTTAAAGTTATTTTTAATTGGGCAAATAGCTAATTTCCCTCTCTATTTCTAGATATATCAGAAGAGGAACAGATGTATTCATATACCATATCTCATTGTTTGGGTTTTCAAGTTTCACTCTCACCAAAGAAACTACACTCCTCACCTGCGCATAAACTTTTTGTCCATCAAGATGTCTCAACATTCACGATCAATATCCTCTTAGAAGACGACTAATTCCTCATCAACTGATTCAGATTCTAGGGAAAACATGAATCCCAATGATGTTCTAGAGGTTGCACCACTACGAGTGATTGTTGTTGACCCTTCAAAAGTGAAGAAACTGAGAACTTCACATGCAAGAAGATCGCAGAATGTACCTACTGGTAATTTTGCTCAAACTTCCTCTTCTGTTCCCCCTGAAATAGCCAATAGGGAAGGTTCTGGATATGTCCATCAGGCTATTTCTAGAATAGTAACTAGGATCTTGAATGAAAACCATGATGTGACAGGCATATCTGTGCCTCTGAACCAAGAGTCTGTTAACCCTAGCATAGAGGACGATCACAATGTCACACAAGAAGTTGAGACAAAGGATGATAGTGTTGAGCACTCTGCTGACAAATCTGATGATCCTCAGGCTGATGGTGGTGAAAAGACTAGTCACCAATTTACTGATGATACGCCCATTGTGAATGTTGATGATGATTATTTTGACAATGATCTTATTACTACTGTTAATCCAAGCATTGCCAAAAGGCTGATGACAAGAAAAGGGAAGCAAGGAGCAGGTCAAAGTCTCTCCAAAGGGAAGGCTGATGCTGCACCCTCTGTGAAAGATGTTGCTGAAGGAAAGGCTGGTGTTGGCTCTACAAAGAAAAAGGTTGTTGGTCCTTCAAAATGAAATACTAGTGTTGAAACTTCAAAGAAAGCTGTGGTTAGCCCCCCAAAATCTTTGAGCAAAGTGGTCTCCAAGAAGAGAAAAGCCACTTCATCTTCTGATTCTGGTGATAGTTCTGATTTTGATGTTGAGAGTGATGTCCCTAACATTCCTCTCAGGAAGAAGCCCACCACTAGCAAGCTTGCTTCTATGGTACCGGATGTTCCTATAGACAATATTTCTTTTCACTATCCTGAAACTGAAAATAGATTGAAGTATGTGTTCTTAAAGAGAATAGCCTTGGAAAGAGAACTGAATAGAAATGCCCTTGCCTGCAAGGAGGTTATGAATCTGATTCAGTTTGCTGGATTGCTAAAGACGGTTGCTCACTTCTCTAAGTGTTATGAAATTCTTGTAAAAGAATTCATTGTTAACTTGGCTGAAGAGTGTGCTGATGAGAAGTCTGAGGACTTTAGGAGTGTGTATGTTAGAGTCAGGAGGGTTACATTATCACCTTCTGTGATAAACAAGTTTTTGGGAAGGTCTGATGAAGCTCAACCTGAGCTGGAAGTCACTGACAATCAGGTTTGTCAAGTGATCACTGCCAAACAAGTGAAGAACTGGCCATTGAAAGGGAAGTTGTCTGCTAGCAATTTGAGTGTAAAGTTTTCTATGTTGCACAAGATAGGAGCAGCTAACTGGGTTCCTACAAATCACAAATCTACCATTTCAACTGGACTGGGTAGATTCATCTATGCTGTTGGAATAAAAGCCAAGTTTGACTATGGAACTTACATATTTGAACAAACTATGAAGCATGCTGGAAGTTTTGCTGTCAAAGGTCCTGTAGCTTTTCCCTCCCTCATATGTGGTATTATTTTGAATCAGTATCCTGATATCCTTGTTGAGAGAGATTTTGTTTGCAAAAGAGGCTCTGCTCTTGGCTTTCACTATAAACTATTTCAAGGAACACATGTCCCTGAAATTGTTATGACATCTGGTGAGACATCCAATGTCAAATCTGCTTCCAAGAAGGCTGATGTCATTGTTGTGTTAAAGGAAACTTGCAAAGAGCTTGAGGCAAGAAAAAGGTCACTTGAAGAATTGATCACTGCTCTTGAACAATATAGGAATGATGTTGAGGTTGAGGATGAGAAGCTGGATGAGGATGGTGATGAAGAACAACATGTTGGCTCTGACAGCAGTTCCACTGAAGATGATGTTGAAGACACTGACACCTCAGGAGATGATTCTACCTAAAGATTACTGGTTATGTTGTGCTTGATGAAGTTTTCCTGTTGCTGGTGTTTGCAAAAAAAAATTTGTTTCCGTTTTCTGTTTCTAATGTTTCTAAATTTGATTTTGTTGTTTGTGATTCATTTGTTTTTGCTGTACTGGCTTGTAACTAATGATATTCTGGGATCTTGTACTGGTACCTTTGGCCCCTTTGTGGCTAAAAAGGGGGAGAATTAATTAGGATTAATCTATTTAATCTGGGTGTTTACTAGACTTAGTTTATTTATTTCTGCTGCTCTAGTTGATCTCTGATAGTCTAGTTGGTTTTAGCCAAAAATTTGCCAAAGGGGGAGTTTGTAAGTGTTTCTTTGTTGGCTTTAATTTTTGGTAAAACCAGATTGGTGGGGCAATGTCTTGACTAATGTCATGACATTCTGGTATGAAGACAAATTCTGCAGGAGGAGTGTTTTTACAGGTATAGCTCAGAATCATTGCATAACAGATGAGTATGCTATAATCAGAAGTACAGGTTCTACAAGAACAGTATGCAGGATGTGTGATGTTACATCCAATGTTAAGACATTATGTATTGTATTAGTGGATTATGCAGTTTTATATTTCCTGAGAGTTTTCAGGATTCTGTGGGTTTATTCTGGGCTGGATTGTTTTCTTAAGCTCCTATGCTCACGTGGAAATTAGGTTAACTTTGATTAACCCTAATTAGTGTTTTTCCAAGCCCAAGACCAAGTCCATAGGTTAACTTTGGTTAACCCTAATTATTGGTGTGCAAGCCCAAGATGAAGTCCTCTATTGCTTCGATATAATCTCACTAATCCTGATGGTTAAAGCTGCAAGTTTTGAAAGACAATAAGCAGGCAGAAAGCAACGAGTTATGTACATGTTCTTAGTGTGTGTTGTGAGCCAAGCAATTATCTTTTGATAAGTGCATTGGAGTAGGACTTTATGTAAGGGTTGTTTTTGTCACTCAAAGCATTGAAGCACGAGTGCTATGTCTCTTGATTAAAAGCTTTGAAGCAAAATCAAGTATGTGTATTGAAGAATGTCTTCATAATTCTGTTTAGTATTAGTTTATAATCACTGTTGTGAGTGAAGGGGAGTGAGTAGGTTCGTAGGTCGAAGTGGTGCTTAGATTGAACTTGCATTTGGTAGGTCTTAAGTGAAGGAGATAAACTGTTGGTTTATTCCAGAATTAATACCTCTTATAGTGGATTTCCTCCCTGGCTTGGTAGCTGTTGTAGGTTTTCTCCGCGAACAAGTATTTTTAATTATCGATTCCACAGGGATTGGTGTATATTGTAGTCTTTCAATAGAAAAGTGTATTTTAAGATGAAAGTAACCAAAGGGTTTGTTTCCTAATCTACTAGTAACATGAATTTCCAAACAAGTAACTAAATTAGTCTTTTAAAAAAAGAGTTATGGTTTGGATTCAAGAGAGTTGGAGATTGTTTTCAAATTATGGAAGCATCTCAAGATTAGTTTCATTTACCTAGTTTCATATGCATTCTATTAATCAAGTGATGAACATAGTAGATGATTTCTATAAATACATATCCTCTCAATCTTGTAGATTTCCCACCAAGATTGTGAATGTTATCATGTTAATCTTTGTATGATCCCTCACTACAACTATTGACATGATAATCATTAAGTTCAATATTTGTAAACACTAACACACAAATCTATCCCTAGCATTTGTTCATTAGTGGATGAATATCCTAGGTCTACTTTGAAGTATTCTTTTCCAAGCAAGACTCAAAGCATAAAAATGAAGAACAAAGATATTCAACTATATTAATCATCAACCATGTTCATACACAAATGGATTAAGAGAAATACATACTAGTTAGATCAACTACCTCTAATCTTGACACAAAAAGAACTTAGCCACTCATTTCCATGATTGCTTTGCTCTCAAGATTGTTGGTAGAGATGATGAACATGAAGAATCAATGATGAAAAACTATGGTTTTTCTTACAAATTCTTGCCCTAATTTTTCACAAAATGAAAGATAATTATGATGAAGTGAAGCTCCACCCTTTTACAAGCCAAAAGTCAGCTGAAATGATGGAGTTGGTGGCCCAAAAAGGTGAAAGCATGGGTCTGTCCTTTTTCTGAATTTCGCAGACCGCGCTAAGCCCGGTTAGTCGCGCTAAGCGCGCTCATGCTGCAACCGCGCTGAGCGCGACCTGAAGCATGCTTCTTCATCCAAAAATTTCTTCAAAAAGAATCATCCCAAAAGCTCTTCAATTGTCCTTGAATCCAAGCTTGGGAGAATTAATCAATAAACACCTACAAATAGAAGTAAACTAAGTTAAATAATATATTATAAACAAAACTAAATAAAAACATAATTAAACCAAAATACTAGAATAAATACTACTAATTAATTAAAAAGGCATTGTTAAGGACCACAAAATCATGTACAAAATAACTACAATTTGGTCCTTAACAGTAGCCCCCAAATGCAGGTGTAGTTACACACTGAACTAGGTTAACAATTGATTGTCTTCTTTATTGCTTTTGCCTTATTATTAAGATTGTTACAAAGTTTTTCAAATACCATTGTCATAACATTCTATTTGACATCAAGTATCTGTTGCCAGAATTTCAATTGGCATCAGAGCAGGCACCCTGCCTGTTTTTCTGGGTGAGATCTAGGGACAGTACTTTCTGGCACTATGGACAAGGAAGGAGGATTTGGGAGCAGACCATCCATTCTGGATGGAACAAACTACGACTACTGGAAACCTCGTATAGTTGCCTTCTTGAAGTCACTGGATATTAAAGCTTGGAGAGCTACTGGCAAAGGATGGAAGCATCCTATCAATATTGAGAAAGATGGAACTACTAGTCTGAAACCTGAGGAAGAATGGAGCAAAGAAGAAGAAGAGTTGGCCCTGGGCAACTCTAAAGCATTGAATGCATTGTTTAATGGAATTGATAGAAACATATTCAGACTAGTGCATCAGTGTGACCTGGCCAAAGATGTTTGGGACACTCTCAAGACCACTCATTAGGGTACGTTCAAGGTAAAAATGTCAAGACTTCAGATGCTCATTACGGAATTTGAGAATCTGAGGATGAAGGAAGATGAGACCATTCATGAATTTCACATGAACATTCTGGAGATTGCCAATACCTCAGGAGCCTTGGGAGAGAAAATGTCTGAATAAAAACTAGTAAGAAAGATTCTCAAATCTTTGCCAAAAAGATTTGCAATAAAGGTGACTGCTATAGAAGAAGCTCAGGATATTTGCAGTTTGAAGGTAGATGAACTCATTGGTTTCCTTCAAACATTTGAGATGGGAATTAGTGACAATGTTGAAAAGAAGAACAAGAGCATAGCCTTTGTATCCAATCCTGAAGAGGAAATTAAAGAAAGTGATGAAGAGAATCTATCAGAAGCTATAGCTATGCTTGGAAGACAGTTCAATAGAATCATCAAGAGAATGGACCAGAAGCCAAAATCAAATGTCAAGAACACTTCCCCTGACACCAGCAGGACTTATGATTCAAACAGAAGAGCAAAACCTGAAGATAAGGGCAACCAAAGCAACTGGATTCAATGTCATGGATGTGAAGGCTATGGACACATTAGAGCTGAATGTCCTACCTATCTAAAGAAACAAAAGAAAGGAATGTCAGTTACTTGGTCTGATGGTGACTCAGAGAGTGACTCTGAAGAGGAATCAACTAAATTGGTTACTGCACTAAATGGCGTGTGTAACTCTGACAATGGTTCAATTGATGAGGAGCTGACTTTTGAAGAACTTGCTGACTCATACAAGAAGTTATGTATCAGGAGTGCTGAAGTCAGTCGATAAGGTTAGTTGTAGAAGAAACTCATAGTGAAGTTGGAAGCTGAGAAGAAGGATCGCATTGCAACTATAACTCACCTCAAAGGTGAAGTCCTCGTGTTGAACTCCAAACTTGATCAGATGACAAAGTTTGTCAGAATGTTAACCAACGGAATTGAAAAATTGGAAGAGATCCTTCAAATTGGACAAAATGCAGGAAATATGTCTGGGATAGGATTTGTGGCTGCAAAGGAATCTACTTTTGACATCAAACAACCAAGACCGGAAAAACAGATGTCAAAAAAGATGTCACAACATAGGACTAAACATCAAGGACAAAGAAACATGAAGAGAAAATACCAAAGATGGAGATGTCATTATTGTGGAAGGTTTGGTCACATAAAACCATTCTGCTTCAATAATCTAAAATTAATGGGCCACCCAATAATCAACAGTGGATGAAAAAAACTGTAGCCTTGATAGCTCACACCTCTCTTAGAGTCTCAGCCAAAAGAAGACTGGTACTTTGACAATGGATGTTCTAAACACATGACTGGAATCAAGAATATTTTGAGTGATACCAAACCTCACACTACTAGCTATGTAACTTTTGGAGATGGAGCAAGAGGTGAAATCAAAGGTGTTGGAAAACTGAACAGTCCTGGAGTTCCGAACCTAGATGGTGTGTTACTGGTAAATGGACTAACTGCAAATCTCACCAGTCTCAGCCAACTATGTGATCTAGGATTCAAGGTCAACTTCACAAAGTCTGAATGCCTTGTTACTAATGAAGAAAAGGAAGTTGTCATGAGAGGAGTCAGGTCAAAAGATAACTGCTACTTATGGGAGTCTAAGAACACTAACTACTCCTCTGTGTGTTCTATAGCCAAAGAAGAAAAGGAAGTGAAACTGTGGCATCAAAAAATTGGTTATTTGCATCTTAGAGGAATGAAAAAGATCATATCCATGGAGGATGTCAGAGGGATTCTAAAGCTTCAGATTAATGAAGAAAGAGTCTGTGGTGAATGTCAGGTTGGTAAGCAAACTAGGATGTCACATCCAAAGACGAGACATCTAACCACTTCCAAGGTTCTGGAACTTCTACACATGGATTTGATGGGTCCCATGCAGGTAGAAAGCCTTGGTGGGAAGAGGTATGCCTATGTTGTTGTGGATGACTTTTCCAGATATACCTGGATAAACTTCATTAGAGAAAAATATAATGTATTTGATGTCGTTAAAGAATTGTGCAAAAGACTCAAAGAGAAAAGGAAAGTGGTATTGTCAGGATCAAAAGTGATCATGGAAAGTAGTTTGAGAATAGTAAGTTTGATGAGTTATTCTCTTCAGAAGGAATCAATCATGAATTCTCCTCACCTATAACTCCTCAGTAAAATGGAGTTGTGGAAAGGAAAAACAGAACCATACAAGAATCTGCTAGGGCAATGATACATGCCAAGAAACTTCCTATTTACTTTTGGGATGAAGCTATGAATACAACATGCCATGTTGATAACAGAGTCACATTGCGAAAGGGAACCTCATCTACCCTGTATGAAATATGGAAAGGGAGAAAACCTATTGTGAAGTACTTTCATGTCTTTGGAAGCAAGTGTTACATTCTGACCGATCGTGAGCAAAGGAGAAAAATGGATCCTAAGAGTGATGAAGGAATATTCCAAGGATACTCTACCAACAACAGAGCATATAGGGTGTTCAATTCTAGAACCAAAGTTATGATGGAATCTATCAATGTCATTGTTGATGATCATCACGAGGAAGCTAATGTCACATATGATGTTGAAACATTCTTTGAGACTTCCACTGAAGGGTCTACAAAAGTTGATGATTCTAATCCTACCTCCTCAGAGTATGAATCAAAACCATCTAACAAAGAACCTTCCATCAGAATTCAGAAAGATCATCCTAAAGAACTTATCATAGGAGATCCCAACAGTGGAGTTGTTACAAGATCTAGAGAAATCATCTTAAACTCTTGCTTTGTATCCAAGATTTAACCAAAGAATGTTAAGGAAGCCTTGACCTGATGAGTATTGGATTGGTTCCATGCAAGATGAATTGAATCAGTTCAAACGACATGAAGTATGAGAGCTGGTTCCTAGACCTGAAGGAACAAACATTATTGGCACTAAGTGGATATATAAAAACAAATCTGATGCTGAGGGAGTTGTCACTAGGAATAAGGCAAGATTAGTTGCTCAAGGCTACACTCAAGTTGAAGGGGTTGACTTTGATGAAACCTTTGCTCTTGTTGCTAGACTGGAGTCAATAAGACTACTCTTAGGAGTTGCCTGTCTTCTAAAGTTTAAGTTGTTTCAAATGGATATGAAAAGTGCCTTTCTAAATGGATACTTAAATGAGGAAGTGTATGTGGAACAACCTAAGGGGTTTGTGGATCCAAATCTTCCTGATCATGTGTAAAAATTAAGAAAAGCCCTATATGGTCTGAAACAAGCTCCTAGAGCTTGGCATGAAAGATTGACAAAATTCCTCACTGACAAAGGATACAGGAAATGAGGAATGGACAAAACTCTATTTGTGAAGGATGAAGGAGGAAAAATCATGGTTGCACAAATTTATGTGGATGACATAGTGTTTGGTGGAATGTCAGACAAAATGGTTAAACACTTTGCTGATCAAATGCAATCTAAATTTGAAATGAGTCTCATGGGAGAATTGACCTACTTTCTTGGGCTACAAGTCACACAGATGGAAGATTCTATTTTCCTCTCTCAAAGCAAGTATGCCAAGAACATTGTAAAATAATTTGGGATGGAGAATGCCAGCCACAAAAGAACTCCTGCTTCTACTCACCTAAAGCTATCCAAAGATACAGGTGGTATCAATGTTGATCAAGGTTTGTACAGAAGTATGATAGGAAGTCTGCTATACTTAACAGCCAGCAGACCTGATATAGCTTTTGCAGTTTGAGTATTTGCTAGGTATCAGGCTGAACCGAAAGTCAGTCACATAAACCAAGTTAAAAGAATTCTGAAGTATGTGAGAGGAACTTATAACTATGGTATGTTATATTCTCATGGATGTTGTCGACGCTAATTGAAAAATATTCGATTACGAACAAATGAACAATGAAGTCGCCACCTAACTTTATTTATTCTTAAAGAGGAAAGGGAAAATATAGATAAAACCCAAAAAAACGAAAATGAAATGAAATGGTCATTGAGACCAAGAGATGCGGGTCCGGGAGTCGGTTATGCAAGGGGAAGGTGTTAGCACCCCTCACATCCATCGTACTCGACGGGAACCATTTAGTTCTAAGCATGTTTGTGTGTTTAGCGTGTTAATTTTCTAACTTCTTATTTATGTGCGAAAAGAGAAACATGTTTTAATTTTTTTGAAAGTGTGCTCGCCAAGATGTTAGAATATTTTGCCTACGTATTCCCCAAGTGCGATGAGAAAGTCAGAGCTTACGTAGTTCTCGGTTGCAAGAACATTTGTTGGTTGATTGATTTTATTTATGAAAAATAGGAGCTTAATCGTACGTGGACGATAAGACATCACTAGTGCAATTCGCGTGTGAGCGAAAGAAGATCGCGTGTGAGCGATGAGTGTTTGAAAAAGGACTTGCACGTGGGAAAGGTTTGAGGAGTTTGAATTGATTTTATTGTGGATGAAAAGTATCGAACAATAGGACTAGCGTCTTACGATTCAAATACTAGAAACCAGAGGAGCTAATGCTCAGACGAGTCGTCTATCACCCAAAAAGTTTTTCTCATGAAAAAGTGAAGTGAAACAAAGTTCATGTTTGTTAGGAGTCTTTAAATAATTGGTCTAGCGTCCAACGATTTAAAGACTTAGAGTTCATTTGGCACAAGTTTTCAAACAATTGGCCTAACGTCCAATGATTTAAAAAAACTTGGAATTTATTGGGAAAGCGTTTTGAAAAAATCACTCGACGTTGGATCGAGGTTTGGAAATTTATTATGAAAGTGGTGAATAAGAGAAGATTTGGGCTATGATTAACCAAGAAAGCTTGATTAATCTCGAGAGAATAGACAAATGTCTACTCCCTACTATGAGGCCCTTATTGAATGAAAATTTGGTATATGGACCAAGGCGCGATAATAGAAATGAGCGATTAATTGTATACAGGCATGAAATAAAGAGAGTAAATAAATTAAAAGCTCATATAAGGTGGCTTGCACGAATGATAAGACAATTAACAATTGTGTAGGTGCATGCGCGAAATAAGAATACTATAATTAATTATTAAAAGAAAAATAAATTCTGTTAATACTAAAAATAATTAATAAAAAATGCAATCAAAATCATTCTAAAAAAGTGCTAAAAATGTGTTAGAAATTACATAAAAGTAAGTAAAAAATGCAATTGATATTGATTATTATTATTACTATTATATTTACAAATTCTAAACAAATTCTAAGTGTGAAACAAAATATTACAATTGTCTTAAATTTAAATTTGAAATCAAAATTTGAAATATAAAAAACTAAACTAATTGTTAATAAAATAAAAATAAAAATATTTTCAATGAGGAAAAATTTTATTTGATTCAAAGCTCTAATCAAAATACAAATTAAAAAAGTGTAAATTAAAAAAAAACTAAACTAATTATTAATAAAATAAAAATCGAAAATATTTTCAACGAGAAAAGATTTCAATTAATTCAAAGCTCTAATCAAAATACAAATTAAAAAAGTGTAAATTTCAAATAAAATAAAATAGAATGGACATTTTATCTAATAATTGAATTCACTATTAAAAAAAAATTATTCAATTAATAATAAATCCTAACTAAAATAAGAAAAGGAAATGCAAATAATTATTCACATGAAAAAATGCAAAATTGCATTAAAATAAATATAACGTAAAAAATAAAAAATTAATTACTAATTACGTAATTGAAAGTAAAATACAACAATTCAATACTCATGTGAAAAATGACATTAAACTTAATTTGGAAGCAAATAAATCAGATGAAATGTTAAAAAAAAAAAAAAAAATCGGGCGAAATTTAGGGTGTGACAGATATGATCTTATCTTATCTGGTTATTATGATGTTGATTGGGCTGGAAGTGCTGATGATAGAAAAAGTACCTCTGGAGGTTGTTTCTTCTTAGGGAACAATCTCATCTCCTGGTTTAGCAAGAAGCAAAATTGTGTTTCTCTATCCACTGCTGAAGCTGAGTACATAGTAGCTGGTAGCAGTTGTTCTCAACTGATTTGGATGAAACAGATGTTAACTGAGTACAATGTAACACAAAATGTCATGACATTATATTGTGACAACCTAAGTGCTATCAACATATCCAAGAACCCCATACAACACAGCAGGACCAAGCACATTGATATTAGACATCACTTCATAAGAGACCTTTTGGAAGATAAAGTGATTACATTGGAGCATGTTGCCACTGACCTACAGCTGACTGACATTTTTACAAAGGCTTTAGATGCAAACCAGTTTGAGAATTTGAGGGGCAAGTTGGGAATCTTCCAGTATGAGGAGTTATAGCAATTAACTTTGCTTAGGAGAGTTAATGAGAAATACATTTATTTAAAGTTATTTTTAATTGGGCAAATAGCTAATTTCCCTCTCTATTTCTAGATATATCAGAAGAGGAACAGATGTATTCATATACCATATCTCATTGTTTGGGTTTTCAAGTTTCACTCTCACCAAAGAAACTACACTCCTCACCTGCGCATAAACTTTTTGTCCATCAAGATGTCTCAACATTCACGATCAATATCCTCTTAGAAGACGACTAATTCCTCATCAACTGATTCAGATTCTAGGGAAAACATGAATCCCAATGATGTTCTAGAGGTTGCACCACTACGAGTGATTGTTGTTGACCCTTCAAAAGTGAAGAAACTGAGAACTTCACATGCAAGAAGATCGCAGAATGTACCTACTGGTAATTTTGCTCAAACTTCCTCTTCTGTTCCCCCTGAAATAGCCAATAGGGAAGGTTCTGGATATGTCCATCAGGCTATTTCTAGAATAGTAACTAGGATCTTGAATGAAAACCATGATGTGACAGGCATATCTGTGCCTCTGAACCAAGAGTCTGTTAACCCTAGCATAGAGGACGATCACAATGTCACACAAGAAGTTGAGACAAAGGATGATAGTGTTGAGCACTCTGCTGACAAATCTGATGATCCTCAGGCTGATGGTGGTGAAAAGACTAGTCACCAATTTACTGATGATACGCCCATTGTGAATGTTGATGATGATTATTTTGACAATGATCTTATTACTACTGTTAATCCAAGCATTGCCAAAAGGCTGATGACAAGAAAAGGGAAGCAAGGAGCAGGTCAAAGTCTCTCCAAAGGGAAGGCTGATGCTGCACCCTCTGTGAAAGATGTTGCTGAAGGAAAGGCTGGTGTTGGCTCTACAAAGAAAAAGGTTGTTGGTCCTTCAAAATGAAATACTAGTGTTGAAACTTCAAAGAAAGCTGTGGTTAGCCCCCCAAAATCTTTGAGCAAAGTGGTCTCCAAGAAGAGAAAAGCCACTTCATCTTCTGATTCTGGTGATAGTTCTGATTTTGATGTTGAGAGTGATGTCCCTAACATTCCTCTCAGGAAGAAGCCCACCACTAGCAAGCTTGCTTCTATGGTACCGGATGTTCCTATAGACAATATTTCTTTTCACTATCCTGAAACTGAAAATAGATTGAAGTATGTGTTCTTAAAGAGAATAGCCTTGGAAAGAGAACTGAATAGAAATGCCCTTGCCTGCAAGGAGGTTATGAATCTGATTCAGTTTGCTGGATTGCTAAAGACGGTTGCTCACTTCTCTAAGTGTTATGAAATTCTTGTAAAAGAATTCATTGTTAACTTGGCTGAAGAGTGTGCTGATGAGAAGTCTGAGGACTTTAGGAGTGTGTATGTTAGAGTCAGGAGGGTTACATTATCACCTTCTGTGATAAACAAGTTTTTGGGAAGGTCTGATGAAGCTCAACCTGAGCTGGAAGTCACTGACAATCAGGTTTGTCAAGTGATCACTGCCAAACAAGTGAAGAACTGGCCATTGAAAGGGAAGTTGTCTGCTAGCAATTTGAGTGTAAAGTTTTCTATGTTGCACAAGATAGGAGCAGCTAACTGGGTTCCTACAAATCACAAATCTACCATTTCAACTGGACTGGGTAGATTCATCTATGCTGTTGGAATAAAAGCCAAGTTTGACTATGGAACTTACATATTTGAACAAACTATGAAGCATGCTGGAAGTTTTGCTGTCAAAGGTCCTGTAGCTTTTCCCTCCCTCATATGTGGTATTATTTTGAATCAGTATCCTGATATCCTTGTTGAGAGAGATTTTGTTTGCAAAAGAGGCTCTGCTCTTGGCTTTCACTATAAACTATTTCAAGGAACACATGTCCCTGAAATTGTTATGACATCTGGTGAGACATCCAATGTCAAATCTGCTTCCAAGAAGGCTGATGTCATTGTTGTGTTAAAGGAAACTTGCAAAGAGCTTGAGGCAAGAAAAAGGTCACTTGAAGAATTGATCACTGCTCTTGAACAATATAGGAATGATGTTGAGGTTGAGGATGAGAAGCTGGATGAGGATGGTGATGAAGAACAACATGTTGGCTCTGACAGCAGTTCCACTGAAGATGATGTTGAAGACACTGACACCTCAGGAGATGATTCTACCTAAAGATTACTGGTTATGTTGTGCTTGATGAAGTTTTCCTGTTGCTGGTGTTTGCAAAAAAAAATTTGTTTCCGTTTTCTGTTTCTAATGTTTCTAAATTTGATTTTGTTGTTTGTGATTCATTTGTTTTTGCTGTACTGGCTTGTAACTAATGATATTCTGGGATCTTGTACTGGTACCTTTGGCCCCTTTGTGGCTAAAAAGGGGGAGAATTAATTAGGATTAATCTATTTAATCTGGGTGTTTACTAGACTTAGTTTATTTATTTCTGCTGCTCTAGTTGATCTCTGATAGTCTAGTTGGTTTTAGCCAAAAATTTGCCAAAGGGGGAGTTTGTAAGTGTTTCTTTGTTGGCTTTAATTTTTGGTAAAACCAGATTGGTGGGGCAATGTCTTGACTAATGTCATGACATTCTGGTATGAAGACAAATTCTGCAGGAGGAGTGTTTTTACAGGTATAGCTCAGAATCATTGCATAACAGATGAGTATGCTATAATCAGAAGTACAGGTTCTACAAGAACAGTATGCAGGATGTGTGATGTTACATCCAATGTTAAGACATTATGTATTGTATTAGTGGATTATGCAGTTTTATATTTCCTGAGAGTTTTCAGGATTCTGTGGGTTTATTCTGGGCTGGATTGTTTTCTTAAGCTCCTATGCTCACGTGGAAATTAGGTTAACTTTGATTAACCCTAATTAGTGTTTTTCCAAGCCCAAGACCAAGTCCATAGGTTAACTTTGGTTAACCCTAATTATTGGTGTGCAAGCCCAAGATGAAGTCCTCTATTGCTTCGATATAATCTCACTAATCCTGATGGTTAAAGCTGCAAGTTTTGAAAGACAATAAGCAGGCAGAAAGCAACGAGTTATGTACATGTTCTTAGTGTGTGTTGTGAGCCAAGCAATTATCTTTTGATAAGTGCATTGGAGTAGGACTTTATGTAAGGGTTGTTTTTGTCACTCAAAGCATTGAAGCACGAGTGCTATGTCTCTTGATTAAAAGCTTTGAAGCAAAATCAAGTATGTGTATTGAAGAATGTCTTCATAATTCTGTTTAGTATTAGTTTATAATCACTGTTGTGAGTGAAGGGGAGTGAGTAGGTTCGTAGGTCGAAGTGGTGCTTAGATTGAACTTGCATTTGGTAGGTCTTAAGTGAAGGAGATAAACTGTTGGTTTATTCCAGAATTAATACCTCTTATAGTGGATTTCCTCCCTGGCTTGGTAGCTGTTGTAGGTTTTCTCCGCGAACAAGTATTTTTAATTATCGATTCCACAGGGATTGGTGTATATTGTAGTCTTTCAATAGAAAAGTGTATTTTAAGATGA
The DNA here is from genome assembly GCA_021764765.1 of Vicia sativa. NCBI lineage: Eukaryota > Viridiplantae > Streptophyta > Magnoliopsida > Fabales > Fabaceae > Vicia > Vicia sativa. The sequence goes on along the minus strand of CM038793.1, from coordinate 282,454,084 downwards.
AAGTAACCAAAGGGTTTGTTTCCTAATCTACTAGTAACATGAATTTCCAAACAAGTAACTAAATTAGTCTTTTAAAAAAAGAGTTATGGTTTGGATTCAAGAGAGTTGGAGATTGTTTTCAAATTATGGAAGCATCTCAAGATTAGTTTCATTTACCTAGTTTCATATGCATTCTATTAATCAAGTGATGAACATAGTAGATGATTTCTATAAATACATATCCTCTCAATCTTGTAGATTTCCCACCAAGATTGTGAATGTTATCATGTTAATCTTTGTATGATCCCTCACTACAACTATTGACATGATAATCATTAAGTTCAATATTTGTAAACACTAACACACAAATCTATCCCTAGCATTTGTTCATTAGTGGATGAATATCCTAGGTCTACTTTGAAGTATTCTTTTCCAAGCAAGACTCAAAGCATAAAAATGAAGAACAAAGATATTCAACTATATTAATCATCAACCATGTTCATACACAAATGGATTAAGAGAAATACATACTAGTTAGATCAACTACCTCTAATCTTGACACAAAAAGAACTTAGCCACTCATTTCCATGATTGCTTTGCTCTCAAGATTGTTGGTAGAGATGATGAACATGAAGAATCAATGATGAAAAACTATGGTTTTTCTTACAAATTCTTGCCCTAATTTTTCACAAAATGAAAGATAATTATGATGAAGTGAAGCTCCACCCTTTTACAAGCCAAAAGTCAGCTGAAATGATGGAGTTGGTGGCCCAAAAAGGTGAAAGCATGGGTCTGTCCTTTTTTTGAATTTCGCAGACCGCGCTAAGCCCGGTTAGTCGCGCTAAGCGCGCTCATGCTGCAACCGCGCTGAGCGCGACCTGAAGCATGCTTCTTCATCCAAAAATTTCTTCAAAAAGAATCATCCCAAAAGCTCTTCAATTGTCCTTGAATCCAAGCTTGGGAGAATTAATCAATAAACACCTACAAATAGAAGTAAACTAAGTTAAATAATATATTATAAACAAAACTAAATAAAAACATAATTAAACCAAAATACTAGAATAAATACTACTAATTAATTAAAAAGGCATTGTTAAGGACCACAAAATCATGTACAAAATAACTACAATTTGGTCCTTAACAGTAGCCCCCAAATGCAGGTGTAGTTACACACTGAACTAGGTTAACAATTGATTGTCTTCTTTATTGCTTTTGCCTTATTATTAAGATTGTTACAAAGTTTTTCAAATACCATTGTCATAACATTCTATTTGACATCAAGTATCTGTTGCCAGAATTTCAATTGGCATCAGAGCAGGCACCCTGCCTGTTTTTCTGGGTGAGATCTAGGGACAGTACTTTCTAGCACTATGGACAAGGAAGGAGGATTTGGGAGCAGACCACCCATTCTGGATGGATCAAATTATGACTACTGGAAACGTCGTATGGTTTCCTTCTTGAAGTCATTGGATAATAAAGCTTGGGGAGCTGCTGACAAAGGATGGAAACATCCTATCAAGATTGAGAAAGATGGAACTACTAGTCTGAAACATGAGGAAGAATGCAGCAAAGAAGAAGAAGAGTTAGCCCTAGGCAACTCTAAAGCATTGAATGCCTTGTTCAATGGAATTGATAGAAACATATTCAGACTAGTGCATCAGTGTGAACTGGCCAAAGATGTTTGGGACACTCTCAAGACCACTCATTAGGGTACGTTCAAGGTAAAAATGTCAAGACTTCAGATGCTCATTACGGAATTTGAGAATCTGAGGATGAAGGAAGATGAGACCATTCATGAATTTCACATGAACATTCTGGAGATTGCCAATACCTCAGGAGCCTTGGGAGAGAAAATGTCTGAATAAAAACTAGTAAGAAAGATTCTCAAATCTTTGCCAAAAAGATTTGCAATAAAGGTGACTGCTATAGAAGAAGCTCAGGATATTTGCAGTTTGAAGGTAGATGAACTCATTGGTTTCCTTCAAACATTTGAGATGGGAATTAGTGACAATGTTGAAAAGAAGAACAAGAGCATAGCCTTTGTATCCAATACTGAAGAGGAAATTAAAGAAAGTGATGAAGAGAATCTATCAGAAGCTATAGCTATGCTTGGAAGACAGTTCAATAGAATCATCAAGAGAATGGACCAGAAGCCAAAATCAAATGTCAAGAACACTTCCCCTGACACCAGCAGGACTTATGATTCAAACAGAAGAGCAAAACCTGAAGATAAGGGCAACCAAAGCAACTGGATTCAATGTCATGGATGTGAAGGCTATGGACACATTAGAGCTGAATGTCCTACCTATCTAAAGAAACAAAAGAAAGGAATGTCTGTTACTTGGTCTGATGGTGACTCAGAGAGTGACTCTGAAGAGGAATCAACTAAATTGGTTACTGCACTAAATGGCGTGTGTAACTCTGACAATGGTTCAATTGATGAGGAGCTGACTTTTGAAGAACTTGCTGACTCATACAAGAAGTTATGTATCAGGAGTGCTGAAGTCTGTCGATAAGGTTAGTTGTAGAAGAAACTCATAGTGAAGTTGGAAGCTGAGAAGAAGGATCGCATTGCAACTATAACTCACCTCAAAGGTGAAGTCCTCGTGTTGAACTCCAAACTTGATCAGATGACAAAGTTTGTCAGAATGTTAACCAACGGAATTGAAAAATTGGAAGAGATCCTTCAAATTGGACAAAATGCAGGAAATATGTCTGGGATAGGATTTGTGGCTGCAAAGGAATCTACTTTTGACATCAAACAACCAAGACCTGAAAAACAGATGTCAAAAAAGATGTCACAACATAGGACTAAACATCAAGGACAAAGAAACATGAAGAGAAAATACCAAAGATGGAGATGTCATTATTGTGGAAGGTTTGGTCACATAAAACCATTCTGCTTCAATAATCTAAAATTAATGGGCCACCCAATAATCAACAGTGGATGAAAAAGACTGTAGCCTTGATAGCTCACACCTCTCTTAGAGTCTCAGCCAAAAGAAGACTGGTACTTTGACAATGGATGTTCTAAACACATGACTGGAATCAAGAATATTTTGAGTGATACCAAACCTCACACTACTAGCTATGTAACTTTTGGAGATGGAGCAAGAGGTGAAATCAAAGGTGTTGGAAAACTGAACTGTCCTGGAGTTCCGAACCTAGATGGTGTGTTACTGGTAAATGGACTAACTGCAAATCTCACCAGTATCAGCCAACTATGTGATCTAGGATTCAAGGTCAACTTCACAAAGTCTGAATGCCTTGTTACTAATGAAGAAAAGGAAGTTGTCATGAGAGGAGTCAGGTCAAAAGATAACTGCTACTTATGGGAGTCTAAGAACACTAACTACTCCTCTGTGTGTTCTATAGCCAAAGAAGAAAAGGAAGTGAAACTGTGGCATCAAAAAATTGGTTATTTGCATCTTAGAGGAATGAAAAAGATCATATCCATGGAGGATGTCAGAGGGATTCTAAAGCTTCAGATTAATGAAGAAAGAGTCTGTGGTGAATGTCAGGTTGGTAAGCAAACTAGGATGTCACATCCAAAGACGAGACATCTAACCACTTCCAAGGTTCTGGAACTTCTACACATGGATTTGATGGGTCCCATGCAGGTAGAAAGCCTTGGTGGGAAGAGGTATGCCTATGTTGTTGTGGATGACTTTTCCAGATATACCTGGATAAACTTCATTAGAGAAAAATATAATGTATTTGATGTCGTTAAAGAATTGTGCAAAAGACTCAAAGAGAAAAGGAAAGTGGTATTGTCAGGATCAAAAGTGATCATGGAAAGTAGTTTGAGAATAGTAAGTTTGATGAGTTATTCTCTTCAGAAGGAATCAATCATGAATTCTCCTCACCTATAACTCCTCAGTAAAATGGAGTTGTGGAAAGGAAAAACAGAACCATACAAGAATCTGCTAGGGCAATGATACATGCCAAGAAACTTCCTATTTACTTTTGGGATGAAGCTATGAATACAACATGCCATGTTGATAACAGAGTCACATTGCGAAAGGGAACCTCATCTACCCTGTATGAAATATGGAAAGGGAGAAAACCTATTGTGAAGTACTTTCATGTCTTTGGAAGCAAGTGTTACATTCTGACCGATCGTGAGCAAAGGAGAAAAATGGATCCTAAGAGTGATGAAGGAATATTCCAAGGATACTCTACCAACAACAGAGCATATAGGGTGTTCAATTCTAGAACCAAAGTTATGATGGAATCTATCAATGTCATTGTTGATGATCATCACGAGGAAGCTAATGTCACATATGATGTTGAAACATTCTTTGAGACTTCCACTGAAGGGTCTACAAAAGTTGATGATTCTAATCCTACCTCCTCAGAGTATGAATCAAAACCATCTAACAAAGAACCTTCCATCAGAATTCAGAAAGATCATCCTAAAGAACTTATCATAGGAGATCCCAACAGTGGAGTTGTTACAAGATCTAGAGAAATCATCTTAAACTCTTGCTTTGTATCCAAGATTTAACCAAAGAATGTTAAGGAAGCCTTGACTGATGAGTATTGGATTGGTTCCATGCAAGATGAATTGAATCAGTTCAAACGACATGAAGTATGAGAGCTGGTTCCTAGACCTGAAGGAACAAACATTATTGGCACTAAGTGGATATATAAAAACAAATCTGATGCTGAGGGAGTTGTCACTAGGAATAAGGCAAGATTAGTTGCTCAAGGCTACACTCAAGTTGAAGGGGTTGACTTTGATGAAACCTTTGCTCTTGTTGCTAGACTGGAGTCAATAAGACTACTCTTAGGAGTTGCCTGTCTTCTAAAGTTTAAGTTGTTTCAAATGGATATGAAAAGTGCCTTTCTAAATGGATACTTAAATGAGGAAGTGTATGTGGAACAACCTAAGGGGTTTGTGGATCCAAATCTTCCTGATCATGTGTAAAAATTAAGAAAAGCCCTATATGGTCTGAAACAAGCTCCTAGAGCTTGGCATGAAAGATTGACAAAATTCCTCACTGACAAAGGATACAGGAAATGAGGAATGGACAAAACTCTATTTGTGAAGGATGAAGGAGGAAAAATCATGGTTGCACAAATTTATGTGGATGACATAGTGTTTGGTGGAATGTCAGACAAAATGGTTAAACACTTTGCTGATCAAATGCAATCTAAATTTGAAATGAGTCTCATGGGAGAATTGACCTACTTTCTTGGGCTACAAGTCACACAGATGGAAGATTCTATTTTCCTCTCTCAAAGCAAGTATGCCAAGAACATTGTAAAATAATTTGGGATGGAGAATGCCAGCCACAAAAGAACTCCTGCTTCTACTCACCTAAAGCTATCCAAAGATACAGGTGGTATCAATGTTGATCAAGGTTTGTACAGAAGTATGATAGGAAGTCTGCTATACTTAACAGCCAGCAGACCTGATATAGCTTTTGCAGTTTGAGTATTTGCTAGGTATCAGGCTGAACCGAAAGTCAGTCACATAAACCAAGTTAAAAGAATTCTGAAGTATGTGAGAGGAACTTATAACTATGGTATGTTATATTCTCATGGATGTTGTCGACGCTAATTGAAAAATATTCGATTACGAACAAATGAACAATGAAGTCGCCACCTAACTTTATTTATTCTTAAAGAGGAAAGGGAAAATATAGATAAAACCCAAAAAAACGAAAATGAAATGAAATGGTCATTGAGACCAAGAGATGCGGGTCCGGGAGTCGGTTATGCAAGGGGAAGGTGTTAGCACCCCTCACATCCATCGTACTCGACGGGAACCATTTAGTTCTAAGCATGTTTGTGTGTTTAGCGTGTTAATTTTCTAACTTCTTATTTATGTGCGAAAAGAGAAACATGTTTTAATTTTTTTGAAAGTGTGCTCGCCAAGATGTTAGAATATTTTGCCTACGTATTCCCCAAGTGCGATGAGAAAGTCAGAGCTTACGTAGTTCTCGGTTGCAAGAACATTTGTTGGTTGATTGATTTTATTTATGAAAAATAGGAGCTTAATCGTACGTGGACGATAAGACATCACTAGTGCAATTCGCGTGTGAGCGAAAGAAGATCGCGTGTGAGCGATGAGTGTTTGAAAAAGGACTTGCACGTGGGAAAGGTTTGAGGAGTTTGAATTGATTTTATTGTGGATGAAAAGTATCGAACAATAGGACTAGCGTCTTACGATTCAAATACTAGAAACCAGAGGAGCTAATGCTCAGACGAGTCGTCTATCACCCAAAAAGTTTTTCTCATGAAAAAGTGAAGTGAAACAAAGTTCATGTTTGTTAGGAGTCTTTAAATAATTGGTCTAGCGTCCAACGATTTAAAGACTTAGAGTTCATTTGGCACAAGTTTTCAAACAATTGGCCTAACGTCCAATGATTTAAAAAAACTTGGAATTTATTGGGAAAGCGTTTTGAAAAAATCACTCGACGTTGGATCGAGGTTTGGAAATTTATTATGAAAGTGGTGAATAAGAGAAGATTTGGGCTATGATTAACCAAGAAAGCTTGATTAATCTCGAGAGAATAGACAAATGTCTACTCCCTACTATGAGGCCCTTATTGAATGAAAATTTGGTATATGGACCAAGGCGCGATAATAGAAATGAGCGATTAATTGTATACAGGCATGAAATAAAGAGAGTAAATAAATTAAAAGCTCATATAAGGTGGCTTGCACGAATGATAAGACAATTAACAATTGTGTAGGTGCATGCGCGAAATAAGAATACTATAATTAATTATTAAAAGAAAAATAAATTCTGTTAATACTAAAAATAATTAATAAAAAATGCAATCAAAATCATTCTAAAAAAGTGCTAAAAATGTGTTAGAAATTACATAAAAGTAAGTAAAAAATGCAATTGATATTGATTATTATTATTACTATTATATTTACAAATTCTAAACAAATTCTAAGTGTGAAACAAAATATTACAATTGTCTTAAATTTAAATTTGAAATCAAAATTTGAAATATAAAAAACTAAACTAATTGTTAATAAAATAAAAATAAAAATATTTTCAATGAGGAAAAATTTTATTTGATTCAAAGCTCTAATCAAAATACAAATTAAAAAAGTGTAAATTAAAAAAAAACTAAACTAATTATTAATAAAATAAAAATCGAAAATATTTTCAACGAGAAAAGATTTCAATTAATTCAAAGCTCTAATCAAAATACAAATTAAAAAAGTGTAAATTTCAAATAAAATAAAATAGAATGGACATTTTATCTAATAATTGAATTCACTATTAAAAAAAAATTATTCAATTAATAATAAATCCTAACTAAAATAAGAAAAGGAAATGCAAATAATTATTCACATGAAAAAATGCAAAATTGCATTAAAATAAATATAACGTAAAAAATAAAAAATTAATTACTAATTACGTAATTGAAAGTAAAATACAACAATTCAATACTCATGTGAAAAATGACATTAAACTTAATTTGGAAGCAAATAAATCAGATGAAATGTTAAAAAAAAAAAAAAAAATCGGGCGAAATTTAGGGTGTGACAGATATGATCTTATCTTATCTGGTTATTATGATGTTGATTGGGCTGGAAGTGCTGATGATAGAAAAAGTACCTCTGGAGGTTGTTTCTTCTTAGGGAACAATCTCATCTCCTGGTTTAGCAAGAAGCAAAATTGTGTTTCTCTATCCACTGCTGAAGCTGAGTACATAGTAGCTGGTAGCAGTTGTTCTCAACTGATTTGGATGAAACAGATGTTAACTGAGTACAATGTAACACAAAATGTCATGACATTATATTGTGACAACCTAAGTGCTATCAACATATCCAAGAACCCCATACAACACAGCAGGACCAAGCACATTGATATTAGACATCACTTCATAAGAGACCTTTTGGAAGATAAAGTGATTACATTGGAGCATGTTGCCACTGACCTACAGCTGACTGACATTTTTACAAAGGCTTTAGATGCAAACCAGTTTGAGAATTTGAGGGGCAAGTTGGGAATCTTCCAGTATGAGGAGTTATAGCAATTAACTTTGCTTAGGAGAGTTAATGAGAAATACATTTATTTAAAGTTATTTTTAATTGGGCAAATAGCTAATTTCCCTCTCTATTTCTAGATATATCAGAAGAGGAACAGATGTATTCATATACCATATCTCATTGTTTGGGTTTTCAAGTTTCACTCTCACCAAAGAAACTACACTCCTCACCTGCGCATAAACTTTTTGTCCATCAAGATGTCTCAACATTCACGATCAATATCCTCTTAGAAGACGACTAATTCCTCATCAACTGATTCAGATTCTAGGGAAAACATGAATCCCAATGATGTTCTAGAGGTTGCACCACTACGAGTGATTGTTGTTGACCCTTCAAAAGTGAAGAAACTGAGAACTTCACATGCAAGAAGATCGCAGAATGTACCTACTGGTAATTTTGCTCAAACTTCCTCTTCTGTTCCCCCTGAAATAGCCAATAGGGAAGGTTCTGGATATGTCCATCAGGCTATTTCTAGAATAGTAACTAGGATCTTGAATGAAAACCATGATGTGACAGGCATATCTGTGCCTCTGAACCAAGAGTCTGTTAACCCTAGCATAGAGGACGATCACAATGTCACACAAGAAGTTGAGACAAAGGATGATAGTGTTGAGCACTCTGCTGACAAATCTGATGATCCTCAGGCTGATGGTGGTGAAAAGACTAGTCACCAATTTACTGATGATACGCCCATTGTGAATGTTGATGATGATTATTTTGACAATGATCTTATTACTACTGTTAATCCAAGCATTGCCAAAAGGCTGATGACAAGAAAAGGGAAGCAAGGAGCAGGTCAAAGTCTCTCCAAAGGGAAGGCTGATGCTGCACCCTCTGTGAAAGATGTTGCTGAAGGAAAGGCTGGTGTTGGCTCTACAAAGAAAAAGGTTGTTGGTCCTTCAAAATGAAATACTAGTGTTGAAACTTCAAAGAAAGCTGTGGTTAGCCCCCCAAAATCTTTGAGCAAAGTGGTCTCCAAGAAGAGAAAAGCCACTTCATCTTCTGATTCTGGTGATAGTTCTGATTTTGATGTTGAGAGTGATGTCCCTAACATTCCTCTCAGGAAGAAGCCCACCACTAGCAAGCTTGCTTCTATGGTACCGGATGTTCCTATAGACAATATTTCTTTTCACTATCCTGAAACTGAAAATAGATTGAAGTATGTGTTCTTAAAGAGAATAGCCTTGGAAAGAGAACTGAATAGAAATGCCCTTGCCTGCAAGGAGGTTATGAATCTGATTCAGTTTGCTGGATTGCTAAAGACGGTTGCTCACTTCTCTAAGTGTTATGAAATTCTTGTAAAAGAATTCATTGTTAACTTGGCTGAAGAGTGTGCTGATGAGAAGTCTGAGGACTTTAGGAGTGTGTATGTTAGAGTCAGGAGGGTTACATTATCACCTTCTGTGATAAACAAGTTTTTGGGAAGGTCTGATGAAGCTCAACCTGAGCTGGAAGTCACTGACAATCAGGTTTGTCAAGTGATCACTGCCAAACAAGTGAAGAACTGGCCATTGAAAGGGAAGTTGTCTGCTAGCAATTTGAGTGTAAAGTTTTCTATGTTGCACAAGATAGGAGCAGCTAACTGGGTTCCTACAAATCACAAATCTACCATTTCAACTGGACTGGGTAGATTCATCTATGCTGTTGGAATAAAAGCCAAGTTTGACTATGGAACTTACATATTTGAACAAACTATGAAGCATGCTGGAAGTTTTGCTGTCAAAGGTCCTGTAGCTTTTCCCTCCCTCATATGTGGTATTATTTTGAATCAGTATCCTGATATCCTTGTTGAGAGAGATTTTGTTTGCAAAAGAGGCTCTGCTCTTGGCTTTCACTATAAACTATTTCAAGGAACACATGTCCCTGAAATTGTTATGACATCTGGTGAGACATCCAATGTCAAATCTGCTTCCAAGAAGGCTGATGTCATTGTTGTGTTAAAGGAAACTTGCAAAGAGCTTGAGGCAAGAAAAAGGTCACTTGAAGAATTGATCACTGCTCTTGAACAATATAGGAATGATGTTGAGGTTGAGGATGAGAAGCTGGATGAGGATGGTGATGAAGAACAACATGTTGGCTCTGACAGCAGTTCCACTGAAGATGATGTTGAAGACACTGACACCTCAGGAGATGATTCTACCTAAAGATTACTGGTTATGTTGTGCTTGATGAAGTTTTCCTGTTGCTGGTGTTTGCAAAAAAAAATTTGTTTCCGTTTTCTGTTTCTAATGTTTCTAAATTTGATTTTGTTGTTTGTGATTCATTTGTTTTTGCTGTACTGGCTTGTAACTAATGATATTCTGGGATCTTGTACTGGTACCTTTGGCCCCTTTGTGGCTAAAAAGGGGGAGAATTAATTAGGATTAATCTATTTAATCTGGGTGTTTACTAGACTTAGTTTATTTATTTCTGCTGCTCTAGTTGATCTCTGATAGTCTAGTTGGTTTTAGCCAAAAATTTGCCAAAGGGGGAGTTTGTAAGTGTTTCTTTGTTGGCTTTAATTTTTGGTAAAACCAGATTGGTGGGGCAATGTCTTGACTAATGTCATGACATTCTGGTATGAAGACAAATTCTGCAGGAGGAGTGTTTTTACAGGTATAGCTCAGAATCATTGCATAACAGATGAGTATGCTATAATCAGAAGTACAGGTTCTACAAGAACAGTATGCAGGATGTGTGATGTTACATCCAATGTTAAGACATTATGTATTGTATTAGTGGATTATGCAGTTTTATATTTCCTGAGAGTTTTCAGGATTCTGTGGGTTTATTCTGGGCTGGATTGTTTTCTTAAGCTCCTATGCTCACGTGGAAATTAGGTTAACTTTGATTAACCTTAATTAGTGTTTTTCCAAGCCCAAGACCAAGTCCATAGGTTAACTTTGGTTAACCCTAATTATTGGTGTGCAAGCCCAAGATGAAGTCCTCTATTGCTTCGATATAATCTCACTAATCCTGATGGTTAAAGCTGCAAGTTTTGAAAGACAATAAGCAGGCAGAAAGCAACGAGTTATGTACGTGTTCTTAGTGTGTGTTGTGAGCCAAGCAATTATCTTTTGATAAGTGCATTGGAGTAGGACTTTATGTAAGGGTTGTTTTTGTCACTCAAAGCATTGAAGCACGAGTGCTATGTCTCTTGATTAAAAGCTTTGAAGCAAAATCAAGTATGTGTATTGAAGAATGTCTTCATAATTCTGTTTAGTATTAGTTTATAATCACTGTTGAGATTGAGGGGGAGTGAGTAGGTTCTCAGGTCTAAATGGTGCTTAGATTGATGTTGCATTGGGTAGGTCTTAAGTGAAGGAGATAAAATGTTGGCTTATTCCAGAATTAATACCTCTTATAGTGGATTTCCTCCCTGGCTTGGTAGCTGTTGTAGGTTTTCTCCGCGAACAAGTATTTTTAATTATCGATTCCACAGGGATTGGTGTATATTGTAGTCTTTCAATAGAAAAGTGTATTTTAAGATGAAAGTAACCAAAGGGTTTGTTTCCTAATCTACTAGTAACATGAATTTCCAAACAAGTAACTAAATTAGTCTTTTAAAAAAAGAGTTATGGTTTGGATTCAAGAGAGTTGGAGATTGTTTTCAAATTATGGAAGCATCTCAAGATTAGTTTCATTTACCTAGTTTCATATGCATTCTATTAATCAAGTGATGAACATAGTAGATGATTTCTATAAATACATATCCTCTCAATCTTGTAGATTTCCCACCAAGATTGTGAATGTTATCATGTTAATCTTTGTATGATCCCTCACTACAACTATTGACATGATAATCATTAAGTTCAATATTTGTAAACACTAACACACAAATCTATCCCTAGCATTTGTTCATTAGTGGATGAATATCCTAGGTCTACTTTGAAGTATTCTTTTCCAAGCAAGACTCAAAGCATAAAAATGAAGAACAAAGATATTCAACTATATTAATCATCAACCATGTTCATACACAAATGGATTAAGAGAAATACATACTAGTTAGATCAACTACCTCTAATCTTGACACAAAAAGAACTTAGCCACTCATTTCCATGATTGCTTTGCTCTCAAGATTGTTGGTAGAGATGATGAACATGAAGAATCAATGATGAAAAACTATGGTTTTTCTTACAAATTCTTGCCCTAATTTTTCACAAAATGAAAGATAATTATGATGAAGTGAAGCTCCACCCTTTTACAAGCCAAAAGTCAGCTGAAATGATGGAGTTGGTGGCCCAAAAAGGTGAAAGCATGGGTCTGTCCTTTTTTTGAATTTCGCAGACCGCGCTAAGCCCGGTTAGTCGCGCTAAGCGCGCTCATGCTGCAACCGCGCTGAGCGCGACCTGAAGCATGCTTCTTCATCCAAAAATTTCTTCAAAAAGAATCATCCCAAAAGCTCTTCAATTGTCCTTGAATCCAAGCTTGGGAGAATTAATCAATAAACACCTACAAATAGAAGTAAACTAAGTTAAATAATATATTATAAACAAAACTAAATAAAAACATAATTAAACCAAAATACTAGAATAAATACTACTAATTAATTAAAAAGGCATTGTTAAGGACCACAAAATCATGTACAAAATAACTACAATTTGGTCCTTAACAGTAGCCCCCAAATGCAGGTGTAGTTACACACTGAACTAGGTTAACAATTGATTGTCTTCTTTATTGCTTTTGCCTTATTATTAAGATTGTTACAAAGTTTTTCAAATACCATTGTCATAACATTCTATTTGACATCAAGTATCTGTTGCCAGAATTTCAATTGGCATCAGAGCAGGCACCCTGCCTGTTTTTCTGGGTGAGATCTAGGGACAGTACTTTCTGGCACTATGGACAAGGAAGGAGGATTTGGGAGCAGACCATCCATTCTGGATGGAACAAACTACGACTACTGGAAACCTCGTATAGTTGCCTTCTTGAAGTCACTGGATATTAAAGCTTGGAGAGCTACTGGCAAAGGATGGAAGCATCCTATCAATATTGAGAAAGATGGAACTACTAGTCTGAAACCTGAGGAAGAATGGAGCAAAGAAGAAGAAGAGTTGGCCCTGGGCAACTCTAAAGCATTGAATGCATTGTTTAATGGAATTGATAGAAACATATTCAGACTAGTGCATCAGTGTGAACTGGCCAAAGATGTTTGGGACACTCTCAAGACCACTCATTAGGGTACGTTCAAGGTAAAAATGTCAAGACTTCAGATGCTCATTACGGAATTTGAGAATCTGAGGATGAAGGAAGATGAGACCATTCATGAATTTCACATGAACATTCTGGAGATTGCCAATACCTCAGGAGCCTTGGGAGAGAAAATGTCTGAATAAAAACTAGTAAGAAAGATTCTCAAATCTTTGCCAAAAAGATTTGCAATAAAGGTGACTGCTATAGAAGAAGCTCAGGATATTTGCAGTTTGAAGGTAGATGAACTCATTGGTTTCCTTCAAACATTTGAGATGGGAATTAGTGACAATGTTGAAAAGAAGAACAAGAGCATAGCCTTTGTATCCAATACTGAAGAGGAAATTAAAGAAAGTGATGAAGAGAATCTATCAGAAGCTATAGCTATGCTTGGAAGACAGTTCAATAGAATCATCAAGAGAATGGACCAGAAGCCAAAATCAAATGTCAAGAACACTTCCCCTGACACCAGCAGGACTTATGATTCAAACAGAAGAGCAAAACCTGAAGATAAGGGCAACCAAAGCAACTGGATTCAATGTCATGGATGTGAAGGCTATGGACACATTAGAGCTGAATGTCCTACCTATCTAAAGAAACAAAAGAAAGGAATGTCTGTTACTTGGTCTGATGGTGACTCAGAGAGTGACTCTGAAGAGGAATCAACTAAATTGGTTACTGCACTAAATGGCGTGTGTAACTCTGACAATGGTTCAATTGATGAGGAGCTGACTTTTGAAGAACTTGCTGACTCATACAAGAAGTTATGTATCAGGAGTGCTGAAGTCTGTCGATAAGGTTAGTTGTAGAAGAAACTCATAGTGAAGTTGGAAGCTGAGAAGAAGGATCGCATTGCAACTATAACTCACCTCAAAGGTGAAGTCCTCGTGTTGAACTCCAAACTTGATCAGATGACAAAGTTTGTCAGAATGTTAACCAACGGAATTGAAAAATTGGAAGAGATCCTTCAAATTGGACAAAATGCAGGAAATATGTCTGGGATAGGATTTGTGGCTGCAAAGGAATCTACTTTTGACATCAAACAACCAAGACCTGAAAAACAGATGTCAAAAAAGATGTCACAACATAGGACTAAACATCAAGGACAAAGAAACATGAAGAGAAAATACCAAAGATGGAGATGTCATTATTGTGGAAGGTTTGGTCACATAAAACCATTCTGCTTCAATAATCTAAAATTAATGGGCCACCCAATAATCAACAGTGGATGAAAAAGACTGTAGCCTTGATAGCTCACACCTCTCTTAGAGTCTCAGCCAAAAGAAGACTGGTACTTTGACAATGGATGTTCTAAACACATGACTGGAATCAAGAATATTTTGAGTGATACCAAACCTCACACTACTAGCTATGTAACTTTTGGAGATGGAGCAAGAGGTGAAATCAAAGGTGTTGGAAAACTGAACTGTCCTGGAGTTCCGAACCTAGATGGTGTGTTACTGGTAAATGGACTAACTGCAAATCTCACCAGTATCAGCCAACTATGTGATCTAGGATTCAAGGTCAACTTCACAAAGTCTGAATGCCTTGTTACTAATGAAGAAAAGGAAGTTGTCATGAGAGGAGTCAGGTCAAAAGATAACTGCTACTTATGGGAGTCTAAGAACACTAACTACTCCTCTGTGTGTTCTATAGCCAAAGAAGAAAAGGAAGTGAAACTGTGGCATCAAAAAATTGGTTATTTGCATCTTAGAGGAATGAAAAAGATCATATCCATGGAGGATGTCAGAGGGATTCTAAAGCTTCAGATTAATGAAGAAAGAGTCTGTGGTGAATGTCAGGTTGGTAAGCAAACTAGGATGTCACATCCAAAGACGAGACATCTAACCACTTCCAAGGTTCTGGAACTTCTACACATGGATTTGATGGGTCCCATGCAGGTAGAAAGCCTTGGTGGGAAGAGGTATGCCTATGTTGTTGTGGATGACTTTTCCAGATATACCTGGATAAACTTCATTAGAGAAAAATATAATGTATTTGATGTCGTTAAAGAATTGTGCAAAAGACTCAAAGAGAAAAGGAAAGTGGTATTGTCAGGATCAAAAGTGATCATGGAAAGTAGTTTGAGAATAGTAAGTTTGATGAGTTATTCTCTTCAGAAGGAATCAATCATGAATTCTCCTCACCTATAACTCCTCAGTAAAATGGAGTTGTGGAAAGGAAAAACAGAACCATACAAGAATCTGCTAGGGCAATGATACATGCCAAGAAACTTCCTATTTACTTTTGGGATGAAGCTATGAATACAACATGCCATGTTGATAACAGAGTCACATTGCGAAAGGGAACCTCATCTACCCTGTATGAAATATGGAAAGGGAGAAAACCTATTGTGAAGTACTTTCATGTCTTTGGAAGCAAGTGTTACATTCTGACCGATCGTGAGCAAAGGAGAAAAATGGATCCTAAGAGTGATGAAGGAATATTCCAAGGATACTCTACCAACAACAGAGCATATAGGGTGTTCAATTCTAGAACCAAAGTTATGATGGAATCTATCAATGTCATTGTTGATGATCATCACGAGGAAGCTAATGTCACATATGATGTTGAAACATTCTTTGAGACTTCCACTGAAGGGTCTACAAAAGTTGATGATTCTAATCCTACCTCCTCAGAGTATGAATCAAAACCATCTAACAAAGAACCTTCCATCAGAATTCAGAAAGATCATCCTAAAGAACTTATCATAGGAGATCCCAACAGTGGAGTTGTTACAAGATCTAGAGAAATCATCTTAAACTCTTGCTTTGTATCCAAGATTTAACCAAAGAATGTTAAGGAAGCCTTGACTGATGAGTATTGGATTGGTTCCATGCAAGATGAATTGAATCAGTTCAAACGACATGAAGTATGAGAGCTGGTTCCTAGACCTGAAGGAACAAACATTATTGGCACTAAGTGGATATATAAAAACAAATCTGATGCTGAGGGAGTTGTCACTAGGAATAAGGCAAGATTAGTTGCTCAAGGCTACACTCAAGTTGAAGGGGTTGACTTTGATGAAACCTTTGCTCTTGTTGCTAGACTGGAGTCAATAAGACTACTCTTAGGAGTTGCCTGTCTTCTAAAGTTTAAGTTGTTTCAAATGGATATGAAAAGTGCCTTTCTAAATGGATACTTAAATGAGGAAGTGTATGTGGAACAACCTAAGGGGTTTGTGGATCCAAATCTTCCTGATCATGTGTAAAAATTAAGAAAAGCCCTATATGGTCTGAAACAAGCTCCTAGAGCTTGGCATGAAAGATTGACAAAATTCCTCACTGACAAAGGATACAGGAAATGAGGAATGGACAAAACTCTATTTGTGAAGGATGAAGGAGGAAAAATCATGGTTGCACAAATTTATGTGGATGACATAGTGTTTGGTGGAATGTCAGACAAAATGGTTAAACACTTTGCTGATCAAATGCAATCTAAATTTGAAATGAGTCTCATGGGAGAATTGACCTACTTTCTTGGGCTACAAGTCACACAGATGGAAGATTCTATTTTCCTCTCTCAAAGCAAGTATGCCAAGAACATTGTAAAATAATTTGGGATGGAGAATGCCAGCCACAAAAGAACTCCTGCTTCTACTCACCTAAAGCTATCCAAAGATACAGGTGGTATCAATGTTGATCAAGGTTTGTACAGAAGTATGATAGGAAGTCTGCTATACTTAACAGCCAGCAGACCTGATATAGCTTTTGCAGTTTGAGTATTTGCTAGGTATCAGGCTGAACCGAAAGTCAGTCACATAAACCAAGTTAAAAGAATTCTGAAGTATGTGAGAGGAACTTATAACTATGGTATGTTATATTCTCATGGATGTTGTCGACGCTAATTGAAAAAATATTCGATTACGAACAAATGAACAATGAAGTCGCCACCTAACTTTATTTATTCTTAAAGAGGAAAGGGAAAATATAGATAAAACCCAAAAAAACGAAAATGAAATGAAATGGTCATTGAGACCAAGAGATGCGGGTCCGGGAGTCGGTTATGCAAGGGGAAGGTGTTAGCACCCCTCACATCCATCGTACTCGACGGGAACCATTTAGTTCTAAGCATGTTTGTGTGTTTAGCGTGTTAATTTTCTAACTTCTTATTTATGTGCGAAAAGAGAAACATGTTTTAATTTTTTTGAAAGTGTGCTCGCCAAGATGTTAGAATATTTTGCCTACGTATTCCCCAAGTGCGATGAGAAAGTCAGAGCTTACGTAGTTCTCGGTTGCAAGAACATTTGTTGGTTGATTGATTTTATTTATGAAAAATAGGAGCTTAATCGTACGTGGACGATAAGACATCACTAGTGCAATTCGCGTGTGAGCGAAAGAAGATCGCGTGTGAGCGATGAGTGTTTGAAAAAGGACTTGCACGTGGGAAAGGTTTGAGGAGTTTGAATTGATTTTATTGTGGATGAAAAGTATCGAACAATAGGACTAGCGTCTTACGATTCAAATACTAGAAACCAGAGGAGCTAATGCTCAGACGAGTCGTCTATCACCCAAAAAGTTTTTCTCATGAAAAAGTGAAGTGAAACAAAGTTCATGTTTGTTAGGAGTCTTTAAATAATTGGTCTAGCGTCCAACGATTTAAAGACTTAGAGTTCATTTGGCACAAGTTTTCAAACAATTGGCCTAACGTCCAATGATTTAAAAAAACTTGGAATTTATTGGGAAAGCGTTTTGAAAAAATCACTCGACGTTGGATCGAGGTTTGGAAATTTATTATGAAAGTGGTGAATAAGAGAAGATTTGGGCTATGATTAACCAAGAAAGCTTGATTAATCTCGAGAGAATAGACAAATGTCTACTCCCTACTATGAGGCCCTTATTGAATGAAAATTTGGTATATGGACCAAGGCGCGATAATAGAAATGAGCGATTAATTGTATACAGGCATGAAATAAAGAGAGTAAATAAATTAAAAGCTCATATAAGGTGGCTTGCACGAATGATAAGACAATTAACAATTGTGTAGGTGCATGCGCGAAATAAGAATACTATAATTAATTATTAAAAGAAAAATAAATTCTGTTAATACTAAAAATAATTAATAAAAAATGCAATCAAAATCATTCTAAAAAAGTGCTAAAAATGTGTTAGAAATTACATAAAAGTAAGTAAAAAATGCAATTGATATTGATTATTATTATTACTATTATATTTACAAATTCTAAACAAATTCTAAGTGTGAAACAAAATATTACAATTGTCTTAAATTTAAATTTGAAATCAAAATTTGAAATATAAAAAACTAAACTAATTGTTAATAAAATAAAAATAAAAATATTTTCAATGAGGAAAAATTTTATTTGATTCAAAGCTCTAATCAAAATACAAATTAAAAAAGTGTAAATTAAAAAAAAACTAAACTAATTATTAATAAAATAAAAATCGAAAATATTTTCAACGAGAAAAGATTTCAATTAATTCAAAGCTCTAATCAAAATACAAATTAAAAAAGTGTAAATTTCAAATAAAATAAAATAGAATGGACATTTTATCTAATAATTGAATTCACTATTAAAAAAAAATTATTCAATTAATAATAAATCCTAACTAAAATAAGAAAAGGAAATGCAAATAATTATTCACATGAAAAAATGCAAAATTGCATTAAAATAAATATAACGTAAAAAATAAAAAATTAATTACTAATTACGTAATTGAAAGTAAAATACAACAATTCAATACTCATGTGAAAAATGACATTAAACTTAATTTGGAAGCAAATAAATCAGATGAAATGTTAAAAAAAAAAAAAAAAATCGGGCGAAATTTAGGGTGTGATAGATATGATCTTATCTTATCTGGTTATTATGATGTTGATTGGGCTGGAAGTGCTGATGATAGAAAAAGTACCTCTGGAGGTTGTTTCTTCTTAGGGAACAATCTCATCTCCTGGTTTAGCAAGAAGCAAAATTGTGTTTCTCTATCCACTGCTGAAGCTGAGTACATAGTAGCTGGTAGCAGTTGTTCTCAACTGATTTGGATGAAACAGATGTTAACTGAGTACAATGTAACACAAAATGTCATGACATTATATTGTGACAACCTAAGTGCTATCAACATATCCAAGAACCCCATACAACACAGCAGGACCAAGCACATTGATATTAGACATCACTTCATAAGAGACCTTTTGGAAGATAAAGTGATTACATTGGAGCATGTTGCCACTGACCTACAGCTGACTGACATTTTTACAAAGGCTTTAGATGCAAACCAGTTTGAGAATTTGAGGGGCAAGTTGGGAATCTTCCAGTATGAGGAGTTATAGCAATTAACTTTGCTTAGGAGAGTTAATGAGAAATACATTTATTTAAAGTTATTTTTAATTGGGCAAATAGCTAATTTCCCTCTCTATTTCTAGATATATCAGAAGAGGAACAGATGTATTCATATACCATATCTCATTGTTTGGGTTTTCAAGTTTCACTCTCACCAAAGAAACTACACTCCTCACCTGCGCATAAACTTTTTGTCCATCAAGATGTCTCAACATTCACGATCAATATCCTCTTAGAAGACGACTAATTCCTCATCAACTGATTCAGATTCTAGGGAAAACATGAATCCCAATGATGTTCTAGAGGTTGCACCACTACGAGTGATTGTTGTTGACCCTTCAAAAGTGAAGAAACTGAGAACTTCACATGCAAGAAGATCGCAGAATGTACCTACTGGTAATTTTGCTCAAACTTCCTCTTCTTCCCCCTGAAATAGCCAATAGGGAAGGTTCTGGATATGTCCATCAGGCTATTTCTAGAATAGTAACTAGGATCTTGAATGAAAACCATGATGTGACAGGCATATCTGTGCCTCTGAACCAAGAGTCTGTTAACCCTAGCATAGAGGACGATCACAATGTCACACAAGAAGTTGAGACAAAGGATGATAGTGTTGAGCACTCTGCTGACAAATCTGATGATCCTCAGGCTGATGGTGGTGAAAAGACTAGTCACCAATTTACTGATGATACGCCCATTGTGAATGTTGATGATGATTATTTTGACAATGATCTTATTACTACTGTTAATCCAAGCATTGCCAAAAGGCTGATGACAAGAAAAGGGAAGCAAGGAGCAGGTCAAAGTCTCTCCAAAGGGAAGGCTGATGCTGCACCCTCTGTGAAAGATGTTGCTGAAGGAAAGGCTGGTGTTGGCTCTACAAAGAAAAAGGTTGTTGGTCCTTCAAAATGAAATACTAGTGTTGAAACTTCAAAGAAAGCTGTGGTTAGCCCCCCAAAATCTTTGAGCAAAGTGGTCTCCAAGAAGAGAAAAGCCACTTCATCTTCTGATTCTGGTGATAGTTCTGATTTTGATGTTGAGAGTGATGTCCCTAACATTCCTCTCAGGAAGAAGCCCACCACTAGCAAGCTTGCTTCTATGGTACCGGATGTTCCTATAGACAATATTTCTTTTCACTATCCTGAAACTGAAAATAGATTGAAGTATGTGTTCTTAAAGAGAATAGCCTTGGAAAGAGAACTGAATAGAAATGCCCTTGCCTGCAAGGAGGTTATGAATCTGATTCAGTTTGCTGGATTGCTAAAGACGGTTGCTCACTTCTCTAAGTGTTATGAAATTCTTGTAAAAGAATTCATTGTTAACTTGGCTGAAGAGTGTGCTGATGAGAAGTCTGAGGACTTTAGGAGTGTGTATGTTAGAGTCAGGAGGGTTACATTATCACCTTCTGTGATAAACAAGTTTTTGGGAAGGTCTGATGAAGCTCAACCTGAGCTGGAAGTCACTGACAATCAGGTTTGTCAAGTGATCACTGCCAAACAAGTGAAGAACTGGCCATTGAAAGGGAAGTTGTCTGCTAGCAATTTGAGTGTAAAGTTTTCTATGTTGCACAAGATAGGAGCAGCTAACTGGGTTCCTACAAATCACAAATCTACCATTTCAACTGGACTGGGTAGATTCATCTATGCTGTTGGAATAAAAGCCAAGTTTGACTATGGAACTTACATATTTGAACAAACTATGAAGCATGCTGGAAGTTTTGCTGTCAAAGGTCCTGTAGCTTTTCCCTCCCTCATATGTGGTATTATTTTGAATCAGTATCCTGATATCCTTGTTGAGAGAGATTTTGTTTGCAAAAGAGGCTCTGCTCTTGGCTTTCACTATAAACTATTTCAAGGAACACATGTCCCTGAAATTGTTATGACATCTGGTGAGACATCCAATGTCAAATCTGCTTCCAAGAAGGCTGATGTCATTGTTGTGTTAAAGGAAACTTGCAAAGAGCTTGAGGCAAGAAAAAGGTCACTTGAAGAATTGATCACTGCTCTTGAACAATATAGGAATGATGTTGAGGTTGAGGATGAGAAGCTGGATGAGGATGGTGATGAAGAACAACATGTTGGCTCTGACAGCAGTTCCACTGAAGATGATGTTGAAGACACTGACACCTCAGGAGATGATTCTACCTAAAGATTACTGGTTATGTTGTGCTTGATGAAGTTTTCCTGTTGCTGGTGTTTGCAAAAAAAAATTTGTTTCCGTTTTCTGTTTCTAATGTTTCTAAATTTGATTTTGTTGTTTGTGATTCATTTGTTTTTGCTGTACTGGCTTGTAACTAATGATATTCTGGGATCTTGTACTGGTACCTTTGGCCCCTTTGTGGCTAAAAAGGGGGAGAATTAATTAGGATTAATCTATTTAATCTGGGTGTTTACTAGACTTAGTTTATTTATTTCTGCTGCTCTAGTTGATCTCTGATAGTCTAGTTGGTTTTAGCCAAAAATTTGCCAAAGGGGGAGTTTGTAAGTGTTTCTTTGTTGGCTTTAATTTTTGGTAAAACCAGAATGGTGGGGCAATGTCTTGACTAATGTCATGACATTCTGGTATGAAGACAAATTTTGCAGGAGGAGTGTTTTTACAGGTATAGCTCAGAATCATTGCATAATAGATGAGTATGCTATAATCAGAAGTACAGGTTCTACAAGAACAATATGCAGGATGTGTGATGTTACATCCAATGTTAAGACATTATGTATTGTATTAGTGGATTATGCAGTTTTATATTTCCTGAGAGTTTTCAGGATTCTGTGGGTTTATTCTGGGCTGGATTGTTTTCTTAAGCTCCTATGCTCACGTGGAAATTAGGTTAACTTTGATTAACCCTAATTAGTGTTTTTCCAAGCCCAAGACCAAGTCCATAGGTTAACTTTGGTTAACCCTAATTATTGGTGTGCAAGCCCAAGACGAAGTCCTCTATTGCTTCTATATAATCTCACTAATCCTGATGGTTAAAGCTGCGCGTTTTGAAAGAGAATAAGCAGGCAGTGCAAAAAGCAACGAGTTGTGTACGTGTTCTTAGTGTGTCTTGTGACCCAAGAAATTATCTTCTGATAAGTGCATCGGAGTAGGAATTTCTGTAAGGCTTGTTTTTGTCACTCAAAGCTTTGAAGCACGAGTTCTATGTCTCTTGATTAAAAGCTTTGAAGCAAAATCAAGTATGTGCATTGAAGAATGTCTTCATAATTCTGTTTAGTATTAGTTTATAATCACTGTTGAGATTGAGGGGGAGTGAGTAGGTTCTCAGGTCTAAATGGTGCTTAGATTGATGTTGCATTGGGTAGGTCTTAAGTGAAGGAGATAAAATGTTGGCTTATTCCAGAATTAATACCTCTTATAGTGGATTTCCTCCCTGGCTTGGTATCCCCCAGATGTAGGTGTAGTTACACACTGAACTGGGTTAACAATTGATTGTCTTCTTTATTGCTTTTGCCTTATTATTACGATTGTTACAAAGTTTGTCAGATACCAGCGTCATAACATTCTATTTGACATCAAGTATCTGTTGCTAGAAGTTCACATACCTTGGTTTAAGGAACATATTTATTCAAAGTAGTATTCAGATCCTGCTTCAATAACAGAAAGGTTGAGATTTTTAGCATATGGTCCAAGTTTGGTTGTGTTTTCTTATAGAGCATACACAATTAATGGAAACACATTTTATACCGAAGAACAAGATGATAAAAGTATTGTGCAAAATAGTGGTGTCACCTTAGTAGCTGAAGCAATGCACATATCAAGTTTGAAGGACTTAGACCCCAAATTTTCAAATCTGTCACATTTTGGGGTTATCGGGCGCATTTGGGTGTTTGAATATGAGAAGTTTTAGATTCCTTAATTCGGTTGCAAGTGAGTTGAAAATAATAATGGCATACGAATGGATAAGTTAGTATTTTTGCAAGTGGATCTTAATAGTGTGGGGTACAAATATGAGCCTTTTATTCTAGCCTCTCAAGCTAAACAAGTGTTCTATGTTACTGATCCGACAAGTACGAAATGGTCTATAGTGTTTTTATCTAAAAAATTAATTGATGAAAACATTGGAGAAAAATGTGATATTGATGTTGAGATTGAATCGTTTACTTGAAAAATGATCAAGATGAGAATATTATAGCGAATGAATCATATATTAGAAATGATCATAATGAGAGTATTTGGATCAATTCAACTGTCCGTGTTGGTAAGAGATGAGTAGAACATATTCCAACCAAGAAAATAAAGAGACGTTAGTGAAAAAGGTACTAGTATAATTATAGTGTATATAATTCAATAAAATTTAAATATTTGTCATTTTATATATATTCAATGAATTATGGATTATGGATTTTTATATTTGTCATTTCATTTTTATTTTTTCCCTTTATTACATATCAAATGACTAGTTGGTCGCGACTTTGTTTGTCTTAAGAAATATAGACCGCAAGTATGCAGTCCTATCGTGTGTAGCTTTAAAGATTATAGAATTCCAAGGGACTAAATATCGAACTATTGTTATCTTATGTTACTACATAAATCTAAGGCTAATAATATAATTGATTTGGGGTTTTAGGGAACTTAAGTGGATTATAGTCTATTTTAAATTCAAGGGGAGATATCGTTATGTAATGGTCAGACTTCAAGGATTTAGAAACTCATTGACACAACTCGTACCGTTAAAACAACTTTCAGTAAAAAACATTTGTTTGAAAACCCTCTTCTCACACTCTCGTGTTTATTGATTCAGATCCTATAGCTAAACCTAAGTGAGCGCTCTCGCTGTATCATTTAAAGTTTAAAAATAGTTTTTGAAAACAAATAAGATCTAATTGACTTAAAAGCTTTGTCATTGTATTTTAAGTTAATGCACAATTACCACTGTCTAGTTATCATCTCAAACTCTCATTTTCATATCCTAACTTCTATCAGTATTTTATTCTCATAATAAAACAGTTGGTTGTTAAAATTGGAAATCGAAACCAGAAAATTGTTCTTTAAAAAGAATTATTCAATTAATATTGCTAAACCTCGTCGTTTATGTGACCATACATACCGATAAAACTAAATTAGCCTAGCATATTATAAGATTCAATAACAGCGCAATAATAATAAATAACATCAGACAGTATAAATTCAAGCATTGCAGACAATTTTGACAATAGTAAATTAAAGCCTTAAAGTAAACCTGAAAAACAAAATTGCAAAATAAATCTTTAAGCGTCAGGTGTCTCCCAGAGGTCGGTGAGATCTGCCCTTAATTGCTCCAAAAAAATGCAAGAAGGAAAATAAAAAACTTGGTTCTAACGTAAGGTTAGAACTAACAAAAGTTCACAGCAATTTCTATGAGAAAATAGAAACTGAACTGAGAAAACAAAAGAAATTGGAAACCGAAAAAAGAAAGCAAACTGAAATAAAATTCAATGGAGAAAAATTGGCAGCGTAACAACAAGGTGAAAGTGAAAAGGAAGGAGAGTAAAATGAGGTCTTTCGCTCTCTATTTATAGAGTGAAGGTCTGGCTAGGAAATAGGAGTCCGTTACATGAAGCTCTCTCTTTCCTGGATTTTCTACAAGTGAAAAGTGCTCTGTGGCAGTCGCTAGGGTTGGTTCTGACGATCGTCATAGCTTGCTTCATAAGTAAGTTGCTTCCTAGCTTGTAGCGACCGTTAGGGTTTGTTGGAGGGGGGTGTGACGACCATCACACCTTGTTGGGTTGGAGAAGGCGCGCATCTCATGGGTTGGGCCTTGTGCTGTTTCATTTCTTTTTTAAACGCCTTGCTTCTCCCATACACCCCATTTTACTATCACGCCACATGCTTGCCTATTTTACCCTTTTGTGGATTTTAAGGTTGATTTACTCAACTTTTTGAGACTTTCTTTGTACAAGCCTTGTAAACATTAAATACATGAAAACATAGAAAATAACGGCATAATACGAATAAAGATTATCCTAATTTAAATAAAATACGGATAAAATTCATGTAAATTGATTCAAATATACGATACATTTTTGCATTATCAAAATACCCTACACTTGAACCTTTGCTTGTCCTCAAGAAAATAATAGAATAAGAATCTTTTACCGTACTGGTTCTGACACAATCACATGACACGACTCGAATCATACGTGGTTGAGGGGCGTCACATTAGAAAGATGAAACTAGGCTTCAACACTAACGATACAAAAATGACACGAAAGCATAAAATATGATCAAAACCCTCCACCCTATGCAAACCAGTCAAAATCGTGTTATCATAACTCAACCTAATTCTTTTCGTTCGAAATCAACCGCTTTCATTATAGTGAAATCACATTAAGCCCATTATCTTTTCTGCATGCACATAGTAGAGTAGTCGGTTAGTGATTTTGATCATTTCTACACGGGGTTTTGGTACACAAGTTGGTAACCCTTTTTCTTTCCCAGATTGTAAGTCGTGGGGGATTGAACCGTAGTCCGTCCTACCAAGTTCAGCACCAGACACCACTAAACCGGCTTACAACAGGTTGTTACATTAATTTTTATAGGTTCCACAACTGTTGGATTAATGATGCTTAAAAAAACTAATCTCGGTTCCATAAGATGATGCTTAAAAAAAATTTATGAAGACCAGTCACTTAAGGTTTCAGAACCATAAGTACTCAAACTGATCTCGCATAATTTGGAAGATTTAGGTGTCAAGTTTGTATTATTTTTGTCGAATCTTTTTCAAAATTCTAATGTAGCCTAATTGTGAGCAACCTATATACTTTTCAAATGTACCGAGCTATGCATCGAGTAAACATTTTTTTGTTATGATTCAAGAAAAGTATGGAAGTACGAATAACTACGGAAATGATTTCTCAATTAAAATCAATCGTACAAGAAAAAAATTTATTGAAAGGGAAAGGGAAATAACACAAATTCAAAGATAACTTACTAGGAAATTAAAAATAAAGGTTTCCTCCCCTACACTTGAACTGAGCAATGTCCCCAATGCGACAATAGAAAGTGAGAAAAGAAAACAAACGGGAAACTAAGAAAAATAAAAATAAGAAAACAAGATCACTCCTTATTATTTTTGATGTTTCTGTTGCTGGATGCTCCACCTCGTGTCCTTACTCCACCTCCTCTATGCCCATCTCCTCTAGCTCTGGGAGGTTCCTCGTCAGTGTTGTAAACATATGCATACAAGCCTTCAACACGGAATGACAAATTGTGCATTTCATCAGTTAGATTTGAAATGTCGCGGTGGTTCCAATAAGCATTGTCACGTTGATCGCGCTGCAATTCTTGCATCATCTACATCAGTTCTTGTTGATGTTGATCTTGTAGCAATAGTGATGCATAGATGGATTCAATTATGGATGGATGTGGGTCGTTTTCTGCTTGTTCTTCATGTGGGTGGACATCAAGATGAGGCTCTTATTGTTGATTCACCTTTGGTGCTGTATTACCTGCATCTCCTTGATTATTCTGCACATGTACTCCAGGGGGTGGTGCATGAAGATTATAACGCTAATTGTCAACTACGTCAATCCTTGTAATAGCCTAATTTGGTAGTATGATACCGAGAACTACCATGTTCTGCACCATGATATTGAACCTTCCATCTCGTCTTGCCTTGACAATGTGGCTATACTGAGAATACTCTATATCCAAAAACTCAGCTGGCCATGAAGGCAGATATTGCAACTTGTCTTGAAAGTTTAGATAGTGGGCAATAACGGTAATTATTCCCCCTATACATAAAGGTGAAGTGCTGGTGTTCCTTGATATGAGAGACTGGATGTAGCTTAAAAGGAACGGAGTGACATTTATACGGACACTGTAACACCCCTTCTAATTACCCGCGTTTTATAGATATTAATCAGAGTTTTAATCACCAATCAAGAGGCGTCACAATTTAAATCATAAGTTTTTTTAACCAAAACAGCGTCATGCTTCACTGAAGAATACTCATCAATTAAATCATACACAACATTATGTTTATCAACGGAAATGAAACATAATTAAATCCCGAATACTTTACTCAACAGTTATTCCAGGATGATAAATCAACATAATTCCAGAATTATTAAAATATCCATAAAAGGATTCCAAACAATCGTTTTTCCCCAGTGTTACATCTACCAGAGCACGACACTGACACGCGGACAAAGACTCGAATCTAAGACTATCCTCACCAACTCCAAGCAGCTAATCACTTCGGATCTGAAAATGTTAAAGTAAGGGTGAGATTTCAATTCGATATAATATGAGTTATACGTTCTTAGATCCAACAGAATAACCGAATATATTAGTTCGTCAACCAAATACAAGCTCATAAACAATGAAGAGACAAATCACACAATAATCATGTATATAACAAACGATGGCAATTGCAACACTGGAAACCATCCTAACATGTTACAGCCCATATGCAATGCGACTCTATGCATGTGGTACCAATACGTGAACCTCGCTCACCCACGCCCGTTTACTCGTGGAAAGGTAATCCATGATTCGCCCACAACATACGGGTCAAGAATCTAGCCTCACTACCTCCAACGGTAAGTCTATTGGCTCGCAAGCTCACTTCCGCACAATGGGAATGAACCAAATCAACAAATGTTTATGCATGCATCATCAAAGCATGCAACATTAATTCTCAGATCACGATATCAACATATATCACATAATGCCAGTTCATCAACGTATCACATTCAATCATAATGAATATCAAGATACACATAATAAGCATTAACCTTTCATCCGGTACTTAGACCGATGGTAATAGTTCCCCGTTGTCATTAACTAATCACTCTTTTCAAAAATCGGGAGCGCGACCATTTTTAAAATAATTTGGCAAAATAACATTTTTCTCTTTTCAAAAGGTAGTACTTTAAATTTAAGAAATAACGCCGAAAACGGCACTCGAATCGGAGTTACGGTTTAGAAAATATGAAGTTTTGAAGTTTTGGAAGTTTTTGGAAAAATGCACTTGGAACCCGGTTCCTACCTATACAGGAACCGGTTCCTGAAAATTTTATAAAAGCACGTCCCTGTTTTTTGAATGGGGAACCGGTTCCTACCTATACAGGAACCGGTTCCCGAGTGCAAAAAGTCCCAGTTTTCTAATTTTGACACTGGAACTCGGTTCCTCCCAGGAACCGGTTCCCAAGACTGCAACAAAGACGCTACTTTTTGACAAAGATTAGGCATCCATTATCATTACCAAACTTCCATATACGAATTTGGACATCGAACACTATTTTATCATCACTTCACACCATTATAACAACAAACAAGGTAGTTTAATTATCCTATCATTTATTTGACATACTATGATCCAATTTCCAACACCGACACAAAATAGGGTTTGTTCCTATAACTCCTAATCATAAAAGATTCAACTTTCTAACATACCCATTCATTCCTACGGTTCCCAAAACCCATAAAACATATTAACCGATTAAAACCACCCCTTACCTTGCGATGATTCTCGGTTTCTCTCCGGCTTTTCCTCTCTTTTCCTTTTTCTCCAATTCTACGTATAGCAGCTTTTCTCCAAAAAAACCTTCTCTTTCTTTTATTTTTCCTTTTTATATTCCTTCTAATACTCCTTCATTTATTCCAAATAAATAAATAATTAAAACTTAGTAATTAGTAGAGTGTTTTACTCATACACCCACCATTTACTCTGCACACCTCCAATCCTTTCCTCATTAAAAGATCCAATTAATCCAGATAAATTAAATATTTAAGACTTTAATCAATTAAACAATTAATTCTCATTTATTTAATATTTGAATTAAATCAGGGTGTCACAGACACCGAGAGTAAAAGTGCAGAAAAGAAAAATACATCTTCTTAGAATTTACCTTATTGTTGTTAGCTCGCCCGAACACTATATTAACTAATACATGGTGGAAATAATGGGTGCACAAGTTGTGTATATGGGTGGATAGAAGTTCAGCCCAACTAGTTACAGGACTACCAGTTAAAACTTCCTATATTGTGAACGATCTTTCTGTCCAATCTTCATCAGTAGGAATCTTGTATTTCAAACCCTCGCCATGGTTGAAGTGGAGTATCTGACTTAGAGTTTCATGTTTCATAGTGTAGTCTGTGTTAAGTAATCTGAAGGTTGCTACTCCAATAAGATATTGACCGACTTCAGGAGTGGGAGGTGTGTTGTAAGAAAAAAAGCTCAAGATATTAGACCTGATTTTTTGAGCATAAATTTCACACTCTCCATCATCCCCAATTCAAGCAGACAATCAGTATCAATATACTTTGTGGGAAGCATGCCTCTTTGATGAAATTGGCGCTATAGTTTCTCTTGCCGCTCTCTGGCGGCTCCATTTCAGAACACCATAACAGTGAAGTCTGGTTCTTCTCTTTCTTCTTGTGCTCTTCTAGCCATTTGGACAAGGTGATGGAAATAAAATGGTTTACTGGTTGAAGAGGAATTTGAGAAGGTTGGTGTATGGTGAGTTTATTTCTAAATTTTTAAATAGGAAGCAAGGTTTAATGGTGGAAGAGAAGATGAATGGATGTGTTGAATGGTATTAAAATGGTTTGAATGAGTGTAGAATGGTTTTTTTTTTAAATGAAACGGTGAGAAGTTATGAAAAGTTTGAATGAGAAAACAAGGGTGAAGGGATTTTGTAACGTTTGAAGAAGGAAGAGGTGTAACAGTCGTTACACCTGGGACCATGATAGGTGTCATGCGTAGCCTTGTAATAGTCGTTACAGGCTTTAACTCCAAGAGGGAATCACATGCTCTTGCTTGAAACGGTCGGCTAGTCATCTAATTTCAAGGTGCATGTGATAATTGATTGACCGTGGCATGCTATACTTTTGTCACTTCATTGTCTGATAGGAATATTAGCTTTTGACAATGCAAGGAGACAATGAAATGACAATTGAGTGTGTATCATTTTAAGATAGTTATTTACCACACTCAACTTACTAAATTAACAAGCAATATGCATTTTGTTTAGTGAACACAATAGTATTTCATAAGTAGTGTATTAGCAGTATAGCATATGATATAGCAGCAAAACACAATGAAAAACTATCAATGAAAACACAAATAGTGGAAACTAAATACTGATAGTAAGATTAAAAATACTTAACGAAAGAAAAATAATATTTTGGAAAATTAAATAAATGACTAAAAGAAACAAAAACGGGAAATCCTAATCGAGAAATAAAAATCTTAATGAAAAACGTGAAATCCTAATTAAACACCCTTCCCCTACACTTAGAGAAAACAATTCCCTCAATGTTTTAAGGGTTAAATATATAAATTCTCCTGTAATGTTAGTGAAATTTGCTTTAGACCCCTATAAAAGATTTTTTTTAATCGCCCCCTGATGTTATGTAGATTCTCTCACTTATACCCCATGTTGCCCATGTGTCATGGAATCTTTGCTTTTTTCCTTTTCAAATTATTTTTGTATTTGCCACGTGTTTTTTTTTTTTTTTTTTAATCTACATGGAATTTTTAAATATTTTATTTGTTTTTTAATTTTTTTATTTATTATTAGTTGTTAATTTTTATTAAGAATTTTTAAATATTTTATTTATGTTTTTTAATATTTTTATTTATTTATAATTAGTTGTTAATTTTTTTTAATATTTATATATAAATTAATTGTTAAAATTTTATTATTGAATTTTTTGGCCTTGATCTTTAACATTGCCCAATAATACAGTTTTAACAATTATTGTGTAAAACAAGTATATAAACTCTATCATTTGATACACTCTACAGTTTTTTAATGTAATGATTATCATGAAATAGCTTGTTGTTGGTTAATGAAGTGGTTCAGGTTTGTGGAAGAAAGAAAAGATGAAGGTTTAAGCTGGTTTGGACATAAGGAAGTTCCACATCGTTTATGAGAATAACAAAACTAGTGTTTATAAAGGAAATTCTCGCATAGGCTTTCAAGTTGAGAGCATTGAGACAGTGACTGGACTGAACCTAAATTAAAGGGGGAGTTTTATATTTAACCCATGTTTTAAAAATAAAAAATCAGCCACTTCTGGAATTATAGTGCTGGAAGAGATGATCTAAATTCTCCAAAGCTAAATCCATGAAAGTATAGAAATCTTTGCGGAGTGTAGTAACATCAGTACGAATAGCATCAACAGCAGCAATGTGATTTCACATGGGTTGACCAGACAAACCCTATCCTAAGCAATCAATCCAAACTAGGTTTTTGCTATTCTCAAGTCAAGATGGATTTCTAATACTTCAAGTGGTCATCATATCTCATCATATACCTCAGAGAATCCTCATATCAAGTTCCAAGCCTTACAAGTTTAAATTGCTCATCCAATTGCTCAGATGGTTGGAAATTAGTTGTATTGGACAAAAAGTCAACTTGGTCAACATACAGTCAAACTTCATAATTTTTTGTCAACATCAATATTTTGAAGTCATATTCATCCTTTGATCAAGAGTTGATCATGATTCATCAAGAAAAGCCAAGATCTGATCAAAAGTCAAAGTTTCCAAATTAGGGCTTCTCTAGACAAAAGTCAACAGAACTTTGACCAAGCATAACTTTCACATGCTTCATCAGAAATTTCTCCATCAAAGCTCATTTTGAAGATAATTCAATTCTCTACAACTTCATGTGTCACAAGCTTTGGCAGGAAATGCTTCGTTTGGGAGTTATTGATCAAAACATTACAGGTCCTTCTAGAAAAGTCAACAAAAATCATCTTTTTGCAAACAAGTGTTCATGAGCATGGAAACTCCAATGAAGATGAAACCAAAAGGGCTGTTTAGAAGACATCTTGAGCTTTCTAAAAAGTCCAAAAACACCCAAAAATTTAGAAAATTGAGCAAGATATAAATTTTGCAAGTAGAGCATTTTTGAGGAGCTGCATGAAGGAAAATACCTATCAAAAGCAAATATTTTTCAAATGGGCCTAAGATTTTATGGTTCAAACTTGATTGTAAGATTATCCATGACTTCTATGCTGCATGCCACGCCTCTCATCTTTTTATTTATTTATTTTTTGAATTAATTGGCTTAAATTTAAATTTAATTAAATAAAATACAAAAATAAAAGATAAGGCTAGTTGGGCTTGATATTTGCATGGCTTGGGGTCCAAGATAGCTCATTACAAGCTCTCAATTTCGTGCAAGAAGATTGAGGAAGAGATTGAGCAAATTTGGAAAGATTTCATGCAAATTTCCAATCAAATATTCTCCATTTAAAGAAAATATTTTCTCTTAAAGCATTGACTTATTTCCACTCTCTTATATATACCTAGCATTCTTACAAGACAAGGGGGATTTTGGAGAGCCTCTTAAACGGATTGCTAACCTATTACACACCCTAGGAATTTCTCAAATTTTTCTTAAAGTTGGCAAAATTGTGTTTTGATTTCCAGGCAGATTCCAGCCATTCCAGCCACTCATTTATGTTCCTGAAGTTCCCAGGGGTTGATTCACATCATCACACGATCCCAAAACGCTCCAGATCAAACATCCCACACTGCTCCGGTTTGGTAAATGTCTCAAAATCGTTTCTCTTAATCCATGCATTACTAACTATTTTTCTGTGTTTGTATGATATCAGGATGTTGTTTAGAACAAGTACAACGTGTTACATGTGAGCTTTAGGGCTTAAATCACAAAATACCATTGTTAGGGCACAAGCTTAGTGAAGTTTCGGATTCCACGATACAGGCAGTTTTAGGATAAACAAACCTTACCATCGTGATCGTAGGATCCAATATAGTCAATCTGGGCTTTTAATTTTCATTAATTGATGCGTTTTACAGGTTTTTAGGATTGATGCAAATCAGAGAAGACGACCGGAGCTTTGCTTCGGCGCTTCTGACTCAGGGACCAACAACACTTACATGTTTATGAGTCCAGCAGTATGAATGGATCTATGTATCACTGCCCCAGCGGTTCACCTTGCGTGCACTATGTCATTCTCTCTATCAGGTCGTGGGTTCAAACCCCACCTTTTGCTCTTTTATTTTTACTATTTGCTTTGCAGGTTTCCAGATCACCAGAAGTAACGCCTCCAGAAGTTCCAGCTTCTAGATGGCCCCAAATGAGAAGTCCCCTGAAACTCCAGCTTCTGGACGTCCCAGATCCAGAGTCTCCAGAAGCTCCAGCTTCTGAACCCTTTCCAACGCCAGACATCCCAGAAGTTCCAGCTTATGGATCTTCCCAACTCCAGAACCCCCAGAAGCTCCAACTTCTGGGCACCTCCAGTAGCAGAACCTCCAGAAGCTCCAACTTCTAGATTCCTTCAGATGCAGAAACCACAACTTCTGGACACACTCAGTAGAATACACACCAGAAACTCCAGTTTCTGGATGCCCATAGCGCTTCCACTCTCAGAAGCCCCAGCTTCTGCCAGAAGCTCGTTTTTTTTTTGTTTTTTCATATTTTTATTTATTTTCTGCTTTTCTTTTCTTAAAAAATAATTAATTAATTTAATTAGTAATTAGGTTAATTAGATAATTTCACAAATATCTTTCTTTTAACTAATTTAATTTAGGTTAGTATTCACTAATTTTTCTTAATTAATTAAAATCAATTAGAATTAGGTTGTTTTCACATAAACTCTAATTTTCAAAATATCAAAAATACTAGGACTTAGTTTTTTTCACTTAAATCATTTTGCCTGCTATTTATTTTTTTGCATTTTAAATTCTAGAAAGGATGTATAGGTTGCAAATTTATTTTCATTTAATAGCGTAGGATTTTATTTTCCGCATTTACTTTCCGCATCTCCTATTATGTATCTGTACCAAAGCCATGTAATAGCATAAGACCCTTTACATTTCCGCTATTTACTTTATGCACCTATTAAAGTGCTAGTAACTAGGCGTGTATGGCAAGATAAAAGTCAACATAGATCACTAATCGCAAGATAAATATATGAAAGCAATACACTCTTCTCACACATGCACCCCCTAGGGTATTCTCCCTCGTTGCCTTATAAATGGTCAAGTCCCTCGAACGTAGGGGTATCTTAGCACGGTTTCCTATAAAATATCATCATAGTCCCTTCGACTTAAAAGATCATAGTCCCTCAACGTTGCCTAACGAATACATGATCTCGTCCCCCCGATTGTTGCCTATGAAAAGTGATGATCGTCCCTACGAATATGCTAGGATATCCCTACAAGTTGCCTTCTATGACCATCCGATGTCCCTTCGAATGTTCCTTTTACATCCAACGAATAAAGTTACCTACCAACTAATGGTATGGATAGATTTATTCTAAAAGAAAGAAAAATAACACGGAAACGACCGTTCTGAGTAGGTAATAAGTCTCTTTTGCTTGCTCAAATTAAAACGTCTTTTTACACCTCACACTTTCTCAAAATCATTTTCAAAACACTTTGTATACATTCCAGTGTGAATCATTACAAAGTCCTTTTCCAAAACAAAACATTTTCAAACACTTCGTATACATTTTAGCGTGAATCATTACGAAGTCAAAGCGAAATGTCTTTTCAAAAATCTTTTCAAACACACACACAAATAATTAAAGTGAGCTAAAGAAATTAAGAGCCCGTAGATAACTACGAATGAAAAGGGTGCTAACACCTTCGCTTTTCATAACCAACTCCCTTACTCAGAATCTAACGAAGGTCTTTTCCTATTCTTTTCGCCTTCCCTTAATTGGATAAATGAAAAGTTGGTGGTGACTCTTGCTATCCGCAACATTTGCGATAAAACGCAAAACAAACAAGTCAGTTCTCCCACCGTGTTACAGAACTAGCGACTCTGCTGGGGAAAATAAAGAGAGTTTACCTTAGGGTCTTTAGATCACTTTAAAATTGTTTGCCTTGTATGATTTACTTTTAAGGGCTGCTTGGGTATTATACTTGTGGGGGATCCTACACCCGGATCCAGGTTTCCTTAGGTAAGTAGAAATAGATCGTCGCGACGGTTAGGCGTATACCAAAACGGTCAACATGATGGCTACGTTAGTGCGATACTTTGGATGTCCCGATTCTCCTCATGACTAGTTGAGGAAAGTATTTGGCGTCTGCGTGGTGTCATCAGCACTAACTCAACTTTTAGAACCCTAATTGACCCATCTTGGCCATTAGAAGGTAGTGAGATGACCGGCTTCGGTGTAGACTGAGGTTGGTTGATACTCGATGCTACGCTCATTAAGATTCGACTTTCGGGATGTTTCGGTCGACCACTTGGTAGTCGTATTGAAATAAAGCCTACAAGAAAGATCAATGATATGAGATTCCTAGACCCCAGTTACTATTGTAGGACAGGTTGAACCAACTCAAAATTTGGTAGGGTAGACACCTATACCTCACGCAAGCCTTAAACCTAGGGCTATTGTGTGATTTGTTTGTGCTTGCTATTTGTTTAAACATGACATCATAACATCATATCATTCTAACTATTTCAAGGACCTAGGAATTTATATTTTCTCTATTTTGTAGGATCATGGCCTCGAGGAACACCATCCACATCAACTTCATGGGTATACCTTCTCAACTCAAAGAATTAGTTTCAGAAGTTCCCGATCGTGCTCGGTTTATCAAGATACATGGTTATCTGCTTGACTTGGTTACCTCCGGTTTTGAAGAAGATATGATGCACGTCGTATTCCAGTTCTTCGATCCGAAGTATGACTGCTTTACATTCCCAGATTATCAGTTGGTGCCTACCTTGGAAGAATTCTCTAAGCTACTTGGGATACCTATCCTTGATCAGATACCATTAAACGGTTCTTAAAGAGCTCCGAAATACAAAGACATCGCATCAGCGTTACATCTAAAGTGATCAGACATTGAAGCTAATTGGGAAACAAGAAGCGGAGTTAAGGGTTTGCTTGCTAAGTTTTTGATAAAGAAAGCTCGAGAATTCCTAAAGGCTATGAGTTTCCATGCATTCGAAGACATTTTAGCCTTACTTATCAATGGCTTGGTGCTATTTCCTAATCCAGACCAGTTCATAGATGTAAACGCCATCAGGATATTCCTCACTCGTAATCCTGTGCGTACCTTACTTGGAGACATTATGCATTCTCTCCACACTCGTACTATCAAAAGACAAGGAACTCTCATGTGTTGCATACCATTACATTCCAGGTGGTTTATTTCGCACCTTCCTCAATCAGTAATGAAGAATGAGCAAAGATTGAAGTGGTCTCAAAGGCTGGCGTCACTCTCTCACTCAGATATCCGTTGGTGTCTTTTTCCTCAAAAGGACTTCACTTTCATTGAGCGTTGTGGGGAATTCCCTAATGTACCACTCCTTGGCATAAAGAGAGGTATCACTTATAACCCTTCTCTAGATCTACGTCAGTTTGGTTATGCTCGAAGAGATGGTCGTCATGATATGCTTCTCAAAGACATTGTGTTTGACTCCAGAATTATCGTCGAAGATTTGTACACGCTTGGGGCATGGTAAAGAAGACTGATACCAAGACTTTGGGACACAAAAATTCCATTCCTTGAGAATCTTACCTCAAATGGGTGCGAGCTCGAGCTCAAAACCTCATGATGCCATTTACACCTATGCTACCAGTGATTATGGAACCTATTGCTATAGGTGACGAACCCTACACCGTTCTCCATCCAGACATGCCTACTGATCTCAAAGACTTGAGGAGATCCTGGGTTCAGCTTAAAGAAGAAAGGGATACATTTGAATCCCAGTGCTATGCAAGCGAGAAGAAGGTATTAGAGTTGACAAAGCTACTTCACGAGGAGCGAAATATCAACACCTACTTCAACACCAAGAGGAAGCGCCCATGGGATACCTAAAGCTCTAGGAATTTATTATTTATTTGTTTAAACTTTCTTTTGTACTTGTTAAGAGATAAACTAATAAAAAGTTTGTTCATGCTTGTCTAACAAATTTGAATTCGTAAGGTCCTTGAAAACATTGCATTGCAATGCATAGCATAACATATCATGGCATAAAAATTTCATAACAGGTACATTGAAGGCCGGTTTTCTTATCCTCTCGCTATTTATTTCAGCAGAAATGGCTCTTGAACAGACTGTCAAAGATCTCCAGACTCAGAATGCTCAATTCCAGGAGATGTTCACCAACTTGGTCCAAGGTCAGAAGGATCTAAAGAAGCTCATTACCAGAAAGAAGAAGACCATCGGTATTCTCAACATGGGAAGAAATCACAAGGGTCCAGCTAGGGTGGTCAGCCGGTTTGAAATCTCAAACAAGAGCGGTGAAACTGAGGGAAGTGTTAAGAACAAGAAAGTCAAACACCAAGTCTACCAAGTCGGTGATCTAGTAGTCAAGCGCATCATCCTTCCACAAGATGATCCCAGGGGCAAATGGACTCCCACCTATGAGGGACCATTTGTAGTCAAAACGGTATTCTACGACGGAGCTATGATACTTAGCACCATGGATGGCGAAGACTTCCCACACCCTGTGAACGCAGACATAGTCAAAAAATACTACGCATGAACGAGACCCGCTAGGTCGACCGGCCTAGGAAAAAATAAGGGCATCCTGGAGAACCAAAGAGGTTCGGGCAAAAGTTAAGGATATATACAAAACATGTACACCCGGCAAGTCGAAAACCTGCAAAGGAGGCTTGGGCAAAAAAGGGTATCCCGGTAGACTGAAAACCCGAAAGGGCGGTCTAGGCAAAAGTTAGGGATTTAAGCGTACGACTATGTCTCTCCCTAATCTTCCACCTACAGACTACTATCGGCATTCAATATTCAAATGACGAAAATCAATTCACTCACTTTCTACTGACAGCAAGGAGATGAGATAGTCGAAATATATGAGCACTAGCATAGTTGAAACTCGACGAGATTATTTCCGCATAGCTTTTTACTTTCATTGTATACAAACTGCTTGTCCATACGCCACCTTTCCAAATTAATGCAATTCTTTCTTTTTTACAGTGTTCATTATCGTTGTTTTTTGCATAAAGTCCAATGATTGCCATGAATGATTATATGCATTCGACAATAAACATCTGTTCACAAACATGCGAAAAGCGAACATACGAAAGTAATTACTACAGGTCCTAGGAATTGAGATGATGACTAAAGTCACCAATGCGTTCCCCGCGGGTTACTCTCACAAGATTACAATCCCCACAGAGTCGTCGAACTTCCTCCGACAAGTTTCCGAGTAATAATGGTTCATCTCGCATCCGCAGAGATATTTATCACCAGCGGAACGTCTCTCAAAATGATTGTCATCCCCCGGCAGCAGCAATATCCAGACTCGAAACTTGGTCAGATAGTGCATCGGAGGAAACCTACATCTCCATTATTCCCCAGCCAGAGGTTTCAACAAACTTCAGATTCATCAACTCAAAGGAATCTTCGAGCCTCGTCTCCCAGCAACAATCCGATATTCCCCAACAAGATCTACGCACAAGATCCCTCGCAAAGTATCTCCCAATGATCATTCTTTCTAACAGCAGCAATGTCTCGACTTGAAACTTGGTCAGGTAGAGCATCGGAGGAACCAAAGACATCTCTTTCTACTCCAAATCAGGGTTTTCAACAATTTCATCCCCAAGCGGAAGTCAAAATCTCCATCAGAACGTTCACATCTTCTTCGAGATGGATATGTTTTGAGATACGACAACATCTACACTCATACATTATTCATAAAAATCATAACATGTCCATATATCATTTATACACATTGTCATATGCTCACATGCATCATAATCTGCATAAAACTAACTATATTCTGCCAAGGTTTTCTTTTCCCCAGCAGGTAAAAGATACGTTTCAAACGAAAGGTCAAAGATTAATACCCGAAACAAGACGGGAAACCTATCTGAACGACCGAGACAAAAGGCCCAGGATTAATACCCAAAACAAGACGGGAAACCCTATCCGAAAGACCATACGAATCTTTTCCAAATGGAAGGTCCAGGATTAATACCCGAAACAAGACGGGAAACCCTATCCGAAAGACCATACGAATCTTTCCCAAATGGAAGGTCCAGGATTATTACCCGAAACAAGACGGGAAACCCTATCTGAAAGACCATACAAGTTGTCTTCCGACAACAGGCATTGGATCAACACCCGAAGCAAGACGGGAAAGCTATCCACATTCTGCCAAATATTGTCCCCCAGAGTAGTCAGGACGAAGGTTTATTCTGACTCTCTCTTATTATCAACAACAACTACAGAGTCTGGGGTACGACTCAGTTACCCTGGATGGCATCTTAAGCCCATCCCCAACTACTTGTCAACCTCTCTCCACTTTTAGAATACTGCATATTTGGTTAAAAACCAATACAAACCAATAACTTCATTCAAAGACGAGCGTTGAAGTCTAACGCATGACTCAACATCATTCTCTCCGGATGGAATCTTAAGCCCATCTCCGTGCTCCCTTCTATCTTCAAGGATATCTGCAGAGTCTAACGTACGGCTCGTTCCCCAGCACCAGTCTCTCCGGATGGCATCTTAAGCCCATCTCCGATGATTCTCCTATTCAAGCGATGCTCTTGAGTCTAACGTACGACTCAGTCCCTAGTAAAGTCGACAACTTCTCAGAGTGGCATCTGTAAGCCCATTCCAGCGCATCATCAATCAACAGCGAGTGCAAATTTTCAGGTGTACTCGAGTGTTCAATCATCTTCTACCTTCAGGTCACGAAAGGCAAGCATGCCAATCTAACCCTTCCAGTACAAGAAGATTAAACAGGGGCAACTATCATACCCCAAAATTTACCCTCCTACTTCTCAAGACATTTCTTATACCCATACTCAAGGATTTCACAAGGGTTGACCAGATAAACCCTCTCCTAAGCAATCAACCCAAACTAGGGTTTGGCATTCCTCAAGCCAGGGTGTGTAACACCCCAATTCTACCCCTCGTAATTAACAATAAAATCAGAGTTTCAAAATTTCATTTAATAAAATTGAGGCATCACATATTCGCATTTCCATCAATTCGCATTATAATGCACATCAAAAGTCGGATATACCGATTCATACATAACTCATCATATTCACATAGGAATATTCACAACACAGCGGATATGTTCACAAAATATACATAACATCATGTTGTCATCAATACATAAGGTTATAACATCATAAGATAGTATACATAAACTATCCTATCAAAATAATGACGTCGCCCAAATCCCGAGTGTTACTACGACCAGAGCAGAACGACACAAAATAAGGTAACTCGAGCTAATCCTCCTCATCCTCGGGGATCACCTGCACGTTACCAATATATAGGCAACGACGAAACAAGTAAAGGGTGAGATACTCCAAAACATATAATTATAAGCATGATAGAATATATAGATAGTTTTCGAATTATAATTGATATATGTTAAATAAAGCATGTCAACATGTATTAAAAGCTTACATACTTCAAATTAGCATTTAGTGTATAAATTAACACTTTAACTTCTTCACATAATCATTATACTCGCATCAACACAAAACATCATGTACAATCGCAATTCAATCATTATTCATCAATTAAAACCCAATGTTAAATCACTCAAACATAAACATGACTGACTTCATGAGACACGACTATGTTATGCATGTGGTACCCATCGCTTTGTCCATAAATAGGAACACTTGGCATAAAGCCCATCGTCGCTCGACATAAAAGCCATCGTCGCTTGGCATAAAAGCACTCGTCGCCTATGCAATGTATGTGACTCAATAATAAAGACCACACAACAACACATCATCATCGCTCATCACAATTGACATAAGGTCCACATCGCCATATTTATTCACATCAAATAAACATGTCATCGCATCGCATAAACAACAAGTATTCATAATTAAATACACTGTCACAAACATCATTATCAATTAATCCACCAATTTCCAAAAACGGAAAAATAGCCAAAGACACCAATAATCGTCGCGAAATCCATTCTTAATTATCGGTATTAATTATAAATATCAACATCAAAATCGGATAGTTCATATATGTCTTAAATTGACTAAAACACCATCCGGTTCGATTTACCGTAAATTAGCCTATTTCGGGTCGCTTTGTAAAAACTCACAATTTCGAAAAACTAGCCTCACCACTACGTTCTACACGTTAAACTTAGCTTGCACGTCAATTCTTGTTGAATTCGGAGCAACTTGCTCCGTCGTCGAATTTACCGAAATCGGAAAATCAGAACATAATCGGGCAAAAGAAGTGCAAAAATCAGAATTTTGGGAGGCTACAGATACATCAACACGGGCACCCATGTTAATCAACACGGCCCGTGTTGAAAAGCCACTAGAATGTGCAAAAATACCCAGGTCAGTGAATCAACACGGGCACCCGTGTGAATCAACACGGTCCGTGTTGATTGGTCTGCAGAAACTCTTCCTTGTTCAAGGGACCAACACGGGCACCCGTGTGAATCAACACGGCCCGTGTTGATTGACCTGTGTGAAAATTCCAATTTTTCCATTCCCATTCTTAATACTTCAAGTTTCTACAAGCTAGCACCTAAAATACCCACCATCCATACTCCTAATTCAAACTTTCTAAATCACTCAACAATCACACCTACAACTCATAAATCAACCTATCAATTTTTCCCCAATCCAAACTACAACCACCAAACCCTAACCATATGAGATGGAAATCAAACCCCTTACCTAGCAAGCTTTGAGTGTTCTTGATGATTCTTCAAGCTAAGCCTTGCTCTTCTTCTTGCTCTCTTCTTCTTCCTCTACCAAAGCCCTAACTTTCTCCAAGTTTCTATACTTATGTTTTTGGTGTTGTGTTTGGAAAATGAAGGAAAAATGGTTTTATATGAATGTTGTCATACTAACTAGGGGTGAGAAACCCAACTCTAGCAAATTGCTTCCCCCACCCTTCTCTATTCCTAACACACTAATTATATCATCTAATTATATCATCTAATTATATCATTAACTCAATCTATTAATATAATTCTGGGGAATTAAATATCGGTCCGAATAATATTTTACCGAACCGACCGGAACGTCGCCAAATATATTAATAAATATCTCAATTAATATAATTATTCTCGTCACCAAAACAAACGTCAAACGGTAAATTAAAAATATTAATATAATATAATATTAAATAAAACGGGCGTTACAACTCTCCCCCACTTAGAAAAGTTTCGTCCTCGAAATTACCTAACTCGAAAAGCTCGGGATAGGAATCTCGCATCTTACTTTCTAACTCCCACGTCGCGCTTTCACCAGCTGCTCCTATCCAAACAACTTTGACTAATGAAATCTCCTTGCCATGAAGAGACTTTATCTCACGATCCTCAAAGGCATCGTTTCCACCGTAAGATTCTCCCGAACCTGAATATCATCCATCTCAATCACATGCGAAGGATCCGGAACATACTTCCGAAGTTGTGACACATAGAAAACATCGTGCAAATTTGAAAGATTTGGCGGTAACGCCACCCGATAAGCCACTTTTCCCACTTTACTAGTAATTTGGTAAGGACCAATAAAGCGAGGAGTTAGCTTCTTCGACTTCAATGCTCGCCCAACACCGGTTGTAGGTGTAACTCTCAAAAACACATGATCACCCTCTTGAAACTCCAAATCTTTCCTCCTTTTATCATGATAACTCTTTTGACGACTTTGGGAAATTCTCATCTTTTCTCTAATCATTTTCACCGCCTCAGTAGTTTCCCTAACCAATTCGGGTCCAAGCACCACACTTTCACCCGACTCGTGCCAACACAAAGGAGTTCTACACCTCCGACCATACAACGCCTCAAACGGTGCCATTCCAATACTAGCATGAAAATTGTTATTGTAAGTAAACTCAATCAAAGGAAGATATGTATCCCATGAACCACCGTGCTCAAGAATACAAGCTCGTAACAAGTCTTCCAACGATTGAATCGTCCTTTCCGTCTGACCATCAGTCTGAGGATGATAAGTTGAACTCATCCTCAACTTAGAACCCAAAGCCTCTTGCAATCTTTTCCAAAATTCAGAAGTGAACCTCGGATCTCTATCCGAAACAATACACAAAGGAATACCATGTAATCTAACAATCACATGCGTATAAATCTCCGCCAACTGCGATACGGGATAAGTGATGTTAATAGGAATAAAGTGAGTCGACTTTGTAAGCCTATCAACAATCACCCAAATCGCATCGTGTCCTCTTGGTGTATTCGGTAACCCCGTTACAAAATCCATAGAAATGCTATCCCATTTCCATTCCGGGATCTCCAACGGTTGCATCAACCCTGCAGGTTTCTGATGCTAGCTCCACTTTAGACTTCTGACAAGTCAAACAAGCATAAACAAACTGAGCCACCTCTCTTTTCATGCCCGACCACCAAAATAGTTTCCTTAAATCTTGGTACATTTTGGTCGCTCCGGGATGAATACTCAAATTACTTCTATGACTTTCTTCCAAGATCATTCTCTTTAAATCAACATCATCAGGAATACAAATCCTATCTCGGAATCTCAAAACACCCTGAGCATCCAAATTGAAATATTCACTTTCAGTTTGTCCAATACCAACCAACAAATCAAAAAGTTTCACATCAAGCTTTTGAGCTTCTCTAATGCTATCAAGGAAATCATTATTGATCTTCAACATTCCCAATATAACACTCTTCGGCGTCACTTCTATCACAAGACTCATATCTCTAAATTGTTCAATCATTTCCAACTCTTTCACCATCAAAAGTGACATATGCAAAGTCTTTCGACTTAAGGCATCGGCCACCACATTCGCTTTACCAGGATGGTAATTCAATCCGAAATCATAATCTTTCAACAATTCAAGCCACCGCCTTTGCCTCATATTAAGCTCTTTTTGATCAAACAAATATTTCAAGCTTTTATGGTCACTAAATACTTCAAATCTAGAACCATAAAGATAATGCCTCCAAATCTTGAGCATAAAAACAACCGCCGCAAGTTCCAAATCTTGAGTAGGATAGTTCTTCTCATGAATCTTCAATTTCCTAGAAGCATAAGCAACCACCTTGCCATTTTGCATAAGCACACCACCTAAACCCATCTTAGAAGCATCACAATAAACAACAAACGGTTCTTCAGGATTAGGTAGAATCAAGATCGGCGCCGTTGTTAAC
Organism: Vicia sativa; assembly: GCA_021764765.1. Classification (NCBI taxonomy): domain Eukaryota; kingdom Viridiplantae; phylum Streptophyta; class Magnoliopsida; order Fabales; family Fabaceae; genus Vicia; species Vicia sativa. The sequence goes on along the minus strand of CM038793.1, from coordinate 282,409,588 downwards.
CTCTTCTTCAATTCAACAAAACTTTCTTCACACTTGACATCCCACAAAAAAGCAGCTCCCTTACAAGTTAACTTTGTCAAAGGAAGTGCCAACTTAGAAAAACCTTCAATGAACCTCCTATAGTAACTAGCCAAACCCAAGAAACTTCTAATCTCAGTAACAGACTTAGGAGTTTCCCATTTTAACACCGCATCAACTTTAGAAGGATCAACCGCAATACCATCACCAGAAATGACATGCCCCAAAAAGCTCACTTCACCTAACCAGAACTCACACTTTGACAACTTAGCATAAAGCTTCTTCTCCTTCAGAACTTCTAACACAATGCGCAAATGCTCTGCGTGCTCTTCTTCCGATTTAGAATAAACCAGAATATCATCAATAAAAACAACCACGAAACTATCCAAGTAAGGATGGAAAATACGGTTCATGTACTCCATGAATACTCCCGGTGCATTAGTGACACCGAAAGGCATCACCGAATACTCGTAATGTCCATACCTCGTCCTGAAAGCAGTTTTCTGAACATCTTCTTCTTTCACCTTTATTTGATGGTAACCCGATCTCAAATCAATCTTGCTAAATATTCGAGCACCAACCAACCGGTCCATCAAATCATCAATTCTAGGAAGTGGATACCTATTCTTGATATTCACCTTATTCAATTGACGATAATCAATACAAAGTCTCATGCTACCATCTTTCTTCTTTACCAATAACACAGGAGCTCCCCACGGTGACACACTCGGTCTAACAAACTTCTTCTTGAGCAAATCTTCTAATTGGCTCTTCAATTCTGCTAACTCTGATGCGGACATCCTGTATGGCGCCATAGAGATAGGTCTGGTACCAGGGACAAGATCCACCGAAAATTCAACTTCTCTTTCTGGAGGTTCACTAGGAATTTCATCAGGAAACACTTCGGGAAAGTCGCACACCACCGGAAAATTTGCAATGACAGATTGACTCTCCACCGAAAGAGTCGCCATCAACAAGAAAACCAATGCTTCATCATTCATGAACTCCTTCAATTGTTTCGTCGACATCAACATAGTTTGATCTTCTTCCACTAAGGAAGAAAACCTCACAGTGTTGTCATAGCAATTGATATGGACATAGTTAGCTTTCAACCAATCCATACCCAGAACCACGTCCAACCCAACAAGCGGTAAACAAATAAGATCCACCACGAATTCTCTATCAAAGATTAATAAAGGGCAATTTGCACACACAAAAGAAGTAGTAACCGTTCCCTTAGCCGGAACTTCCACCACCATATCTCTATCTAGAGATGACAAAGTGAGACCCAGTCTCTTACCACAATCAGCGGCAATAAAAACAGTGAGTAGCACCGGTATCAATAATAGTAATAAGAGGAATGCTATTAATGAAACTAGTACCTCGAACAAGACCATCTTCATTTGCCGTCGGAGCACCCGACAAAGCAAACACCTTCCCCGCTCCTTGAGTCTTCTTAGGCTTCTTACATTGAGGACTAATGTGACCTCCCTCGCCACAATTAAAAGCACCACATCCTTATGCTTGCAATCACGAGTCACATGACCCACTTCACCACATCGAAACATCTCACCTCATTCTCCTTAACCTTCCCATCACTTGACAAACATTACTTTTGTGGCGGTTTCCACACTTGTAACAAACAATACTAGCGGAGCATCTCCCCCACTAGTCCTTCACCCTTGAAACGCTTCTTTCCCTTTACCACTGGAATATCATAAGGTTTCCCACGGCTCCTGGCCCTTGCTCTTATCATACATAATCTTATAGTGTGCATTACTATCTTCCTCGAAGATTCTACTATCAATCAAATTCAAAGACACGGGTTTTCGATAACCAATCGCTTTCTTAATCTCGTGACGCAAGCCATTCTCAAATTTAATGCACTTAGAAAACTCGGCACCTCACCATCATAGTGAGGATAGAACTTAGCCAGCTCGGTAAACTTTGCAGCATAATCAGTGATAGACATATTCCCTTGCTTCAGCTCAAGGAACACAATCTCCTTCTTTCCCCGAACATCCTTCGGGTAATACTTCCTCAAGAACTCCCTACGGAAAACTTCCCACTTCCTCACCAAGAACTTCAAGCCTCGGCGGGTGTCAACCCCACCATCACCTCTTCACTTAACTTAAGAGTGCCATAACGGATTTTCTGCACAAGAGTGCAATCCATCACACAGAATATTCTTTCAATCTCCTTCAACCAGGTTAGAGCACCTTCAGGATCATACTTTCCTTAGAAAGTAGGGGGATTCTCTCCCTGGAAGGTCGCCAAACCACGAGACCTAGCATTCTCCAAGATTCGGGTGTTGGAAAGCTCGAGCCATTGCAGATATAGAAGAGCCTCATCATTCCTACCAGATTCCCACCATAACAACTCTGCTCACAACAAAACAAGAATTAGAATCAACAAATAACAATACTGGATTGTTAGACAACAACAAACTCAACAACTTGGCCAGACAGACCGACCTGCTCTGATACCACTAATGTAACACCCAAATTCTACCCCTCGTAATTAACAATAAAATCAGAGTTTGAAATTTTCATTTAATAAAATTGAGGCATCACATATTCGCATTTCCATCAATTCGCATTATAATGCACATCAAAAGTCGGATATACCGATTCATACATAATTCATCATATTCATATAGGAATATTCACAACACAGCGGATATGTTCACAAAATATACATAACATCATGTTGTCATCAATACATAAGGTTATAACATCATAAGATAGTATACATAAACTATCCTATCAAAATAATGACGTCGCCCAAATCCCGAGTGTTACTACGACCAGAGCAGAACGACACAAAATAAGGTAACTCGAGCTAATCCTCCTCATCCTCGGGGATCACCTGCACGTTACCAATATATAGGCAACGGCGAAACAAGTAAAGGGTGAGATACTCCAAAACATATAATTATAAGCATGATAGAATATATAGATAGTTTTGGAATTATAATTGATATATGTTAAATAAAGCATGTCAACATGTATTAAAAGCTTACATACTTCAAATTAGCATTTAGTGTATAAATTAACACTTTAACTTCTTCACATAATCATTATACTCGCATCAACACAAAACATCATGTACAATCGCAATTCAATCATCATTCATCAATTAAAACCCAATGTTAAATCACTCAAACATAAACATGACTGACTTCATGAGACACGACTATGTTATGCATGTGGTACCCATCGCTTTGTCCATAAATAGGAACACTTGGCATAAAGCCCATCGTCGCTCGACATAAAAGCCATCGTCGCTTGGCATAAAAGCACTCGTCGCCTATGCAATGTATGTGACTCAATAATAAAGACCACACAACAACACATCATCATCGCTCATCACAATTGACATAAGGTCCACATCGCCATATTTATTCACATCAAATAAACATGTCATCGCATCGCATAAACAACAAGTATTCATAATTAAATACACTGTCACAAACATCATTATCAATTAATCCACCAATTTCCAAAAACGGAAAAATAGCCAAAGACACCAATAATCGTCGCGAAATCCATTCTTAATTATCGGTATTAATTATAAATATCAACATCAAAATCGGATAGTTCATATATGCCTTAAATTGACTGAAACACCATCCGGTTCGATTTACCGTAAATTGGCCTATTTCGGGTCGCTTCGTAAAAACTCACAATTTCGAAAAACTAGCCTCACCACTACATTCTACACGTTAAACTTAGCTAGCACGTCAATTCTTGTTGAATTCGGAGCAACTTGCTCCGTCGTCGAATTTACCGAAATCGGAAAATCAGAACATAATCGGGCAAAAGAAGTGCAAAAATCAGAATTTTGGGAGGCTACAGATACATCAACACGGGCACCCGTGTTAATCAACACGGCCCGTGTTGAAAAGCCACTAGAATGTGCAAAAATACCCAGGTCAGTGAATCAACACGGGCACCCGTGTGAATCAACACGGTCCATGTTGATTGGTCTGCAGAAACTCTTCCTTGTTCAAGGGATCAACACGGGCACCCGTGTGAATCAACACAGCCCGTGTTGATTGACCTGTGTGAAAATTCCAATTTTTCCATTCCCATTCTTAATACTTCAAGTTTCTACAAGCTAGCACCTAAAATACCCACCATCCATACTCCTAATTCAAACTTTCTAAATCACTCAACAATCACACCTACAACTCATAAATCAACCTATCAATTTTTCCCCAATCCAAACTACAACCACCAAACCCGAACCATATGAGATGGAAATCAAACCCCTTACCTAGCAAACTTTGAGTGTTCTTGATGATTCTTCAAACTAAGTCTTGCTCTTCTTCTTGCTCTCTTCTTCTTCCTCTACCAAAGCCCTAACTTTCTCCAAGTTTCTATACTTATGTTTTTGGTGTTGTGTTTGGAAAATGTTGGAAAAATGGTTTTATATGAATGTTGTCATACTAACTAGGGGTGAGAAACCCAACTCTAGCAAATTGCTTCCCCCACCCTTCTCTATTCCTAACACACTAATTATATCATCTAATTATATCATCTAATTATATCATTAACTCAATCTATTAATATAATTCCGGGGAATTAAATATCGGTCCGAATAATATTTTACCGAACCGACCGGAACGTCGCCAAATATATTAATAGATATCTCAATTAATATAATTATTCTCGTCGCCAAAACAAACGTGAAACGGTAAATCAAAAATATTAATATAATATAATATTAAATAAAACGGGCGTTACAGGGTGAGCTTCCAGCACTTCAAGTGGTCATCATGCCTCATCATATGCTTCAAAGAATCTCCATGTCAAGTTTCAAGCCTTACAAGTCAAGTTTCCTCAGACAATTGCTTAGATGGTTGAAAATCAGTTGTATTGGACAAAAAGTCAATTGTGGTCAACATACAGTCAAATTTCATAATTTTTGGTCAACATCAACATTTTGAAGTAATATTTATCATTTGATCAAGGGTTGATCATGATTCATCAAGAAAACTCAAGATTTGATCAAAAGTCAAACTTTCCAAATTAGGGTTTTTGAAGAGAATTAAATTCTCTACAACTTCATGCCTCACAAGCTTGGGCAGAAAATGCTTCATTTGGAAGATATGGATCAAAACATTACAGGTTATTTTCAAAGTCAACAAAAAGTCAACTTTTTGTAAAGAACTGTTATTGAGCATTGAAACTCCAATTGAGATGAAACCAAATAGGTTGTTTAGAGGACATCTTGAGCTTTCTAAAAAGTCCAAGAACACCCAAAAATGTTAAAAATTAAGCAAGATACACCTTGCACAAGTTGAGCATTTTTGAAGAGGTGCACAAAGAGAAATACTTCACAAATGCAAATTTTTCCCAAATGGGCTTATAATTTTATGATCCAACCTAGATCTTAACATTATCCATGGCCTCTCTACACCTTGCCACGCCTCCTTTCCAGTTTATTTAATTTATTTTGAATTTAAAGCATTTAATTCAATTTTAAATTAAATAAAATACAAAAACAAGGTATAAAACAAGTTGGGCTTGATTTCTATCTATCTTGAGGACCAAGGAAGCCCAAAATACATGCCAAATTCGTGCAAGATTCTACAAGGAAGAGAAAATCCAATTTTGAAAAGATTTGATAAAATTTTACAAGGAAATATTTTTGCATTCAAAGCAATATCTTTTGTCATTCTTTTTTATCAAATCTCTTGCTCTATAAATACATAACACATTCACAAGAACAGGGGACGATACCCTAGCCTCATGAGCCAACCCTAAAAATCACAAACTTCTCTCAAAGTTGCAAATTTCGAAATCTAATTTGCAGCCACTTTCAAGCCTTCTCATTGATTCATTTGTGTTCCTGAGCTTTCCAGCAACCGATCCATACAATTACACAAAGCCAAAGCATTCCAGATCGTGTCATCCAAGCATCACCGGTTTGGTATAATTCTCAAATTCAATTTTCATAATTCCTGCATTATTAATTGTTTTCGATTGTTTGTATGATCTCAGGACATCCATTAGAATATGTTTGATGCATAACATGCAAGCTTTAATGCAGGGATGAGGATTTGCCATTGTTAGGGCATTTAGGTCTGTTTGTTTCGAAACTCAGTTTCTAGGCCGATTCAGGACGAAAGAGCACCACCATCGTGTTCTCAAGGGTCGAATTAGGTGATCTGGGTTCTTGTTTTGTGTTAAATGATGCTCTTAGCAGGTTTTTCAGGTTGAGGCAAGCCGGAGAAGACGACTGGAGCCCTAGCTCCGGCGTCTCTGTGTTTTTTGACCGGCAAAGACCGGTGATCAAGGCGTGGCGTATCCTGATTCGCTCATCCATACAACTAGATCCCACGGCTTGATTTGGTTTGAAAATTCAAATTGAAACGTTGGATCACATATAATCATATGGTTGTGTTCTATAGACAACAAACGCACGCAGCTCAGTTGGTAGACACATGCTTAGTATATCTAGGAGGTCAGGGGTTCGATCCTTGGCTTCCCACTTTCTTTTTAACACTTTTGCAAACTAACATATTTTCTATTTTCTTTTCATATTTTTCTTATTCAATTTAATTTCTTTTCAAACAATTTTCTCATGCATTAAAAAATCACCAAAAATATTTTCTTTTTGCATTTAGGTCAGAAAAATGTTTATTTAATTTTTAACATAAAAATTAATATTTTTGCATGCATATTTTAATTAATTGTTAATTAACCATAAAATTAACTTTTAATTACTTTTTCTCATTAAAACCAATCCAGAAAATTACCAAAACATTATTCTATCATTAATTAGGATTACTAACCTAAAATATTTTTCCTAACTCAAAAAATCTTTTTTACTAACATTACTTTCTCTTATGCGAATTTCTTATTTTTCTGATTATTATGTATTTGCTTACAGGTTGTAATAGTTAGGATTTATTTTCTCGCATTCTTTTCCAATATTATGTAACTGCTCATGGGATGTAATAACTTAATTAGGATTTACTTTCTACACTCCTATATTATGTAACTGCCCCAAAGCTATGTAATAGCGTAGGACATTTACTTTTCCGCACTTTACTTTCCACAATTTACTTTCCGCACCCTATAAACTGCTAGTAACTAGGCGTGTATGGCAAGATAAAAACGAACGTAGATCACTTCTAATGCAAGATAATATATCTGAATCTGACACACTTCTTCACACATGCACCCCCTAGAGTATTTTCTCTCGTTGCCTTCGAATAAATGGTCAAGTCCATCGAACATAGAGGTATCCTAGCACCGTTGCCTACAAACATATCATCATAGTCCCTTCGATACAAAGATCATAGACCCACGATGTCGCCTATAAAAACATGATCTCGTCCCTCGATTGTTGCCTACGAAAAGTGATGATCGTCCCTTCGAATGTGCTAGGATACTCCTACAAGTTGCCTTCTATGACCATCTGATGTCCCTTCGAATGTCCCTCTTACATCCAACGAATAGGGTTACCTACCAACTAATGGTATGGATAGCACTATTCTAAAGGAAAGTAAAACAACACGAAAACGACCATTCTGAGTAGGTAATAACACTTTTTGTTGCTTGCTCTATCAAAATACTTTTCACACCTCACACTTTTGTCAAAGTTCAAACACTTTTCAAAACGAAACATTTCCAAACACTTCGTATACATTCCAGCGTGAATCATTACGAAGTCAAAGCGAAATTCCTTTTCAAAACATTTTTTTCAAACACACACACTGAAAGCAAATTTTTAAAGTGGTGCTAATACCTTCCCTTTTCATAACCTTCTCCCTTACTAAGAATCTAACGAAGGTATTTTTTCTATTTTTTTCACCTTCCCTTAATTGGATAAAAGAAAAGTCGATGGCGACTCTTGTTATCCGCAACATTTGCGATAAAAAGCAAAACAAATTCCAAAGTCAGTTCTCCCACCGTATTACACCATCCAATACGATTCCGTCTACTATCAACAAGAGATTAACGGTGATCAAGTCCTCAATTTGTCAATAGACATCCGATAATCATACTGGAGTATAAACCATCATTACCAACATTTTCTGTTCTCATAATCATACTCGCCTTTTTGCACTTCCAACTATGACTCACGGTCTAAACGATTCCAACAACTCTAACCACTCTTGCACTGTCTTCTCAAGCAGTACCTCATACCAATGACTTACAATCGAAACATATCTGGGAAGCATCTCTTCTCCCCCACTTAGTTTCACACTACTCCTGCAATAAGCAATCAGAAAAGCAACAAGTACTGACAGTGTTGTACACACTTGTCGCGTACAAAGGGATAATGACATTAAGACACTGTTCACAACGACGACTATGCTCTGATACCACTATTGTAACACCCCTTCTAATTTCCCCGCAAATTATATAATTAATCAGAGTTTTAACATAACCAAAGGGCGTCACAATTTAAAAATTCAGATAATAAAACACCATAATAGCAATCATGTTTTTACTGAAGAACTTTATTAAACGATTCAAAACCAATAATTATGTTTTACACAGCAGAAATAACATAAAAATCCAGAATAAATTCAAATCATAATTATTCCAAACATAAACCAAAAGAAAACAGAGTTTAATGATAACTCTAAACCAATTGTTCCCCAGTGTTACAACTACCAGAGCATGACACTGACACACGGACAATCTAAATAGTACAGCACAAAGCTATCCTCACCAGCTCCTAAGTGGCTCACACTTCAATCTGAAATCATCAAAGTAAGGGTGAGATTTCATCACAATTAAAATGCATTATACGTTTCTTTAAAAAAATAAAATGATCAATACATTATTCCACTTTCATTAGCATAACCAGATTACAACCCACAATACAACGCACACAGATCATAATGCATATAACAACAATCAATACAGTTACAACACTGGAATTCATCCTAGCATGTTATAATTACATATGCAATGCAGACTCAATGCATGTGGTACCAAACGTGAACCAAGTCACCGACATCGATTCGTCCACAATCACCCGGACACGAATCCAGCCTCACCATCCACAATCACCCGGGTACGGTTATTGGCAATACGAGCCAAATTTCACACAATGGGAATTAACTCCACCAGAATGCATATGCATGCACATCCAAAAGCATGCTACATTCAATTAACGAAATATGAACACCGCATAATTTCATACATAGTCAACACCACCAACAACACATGATAACAGCATAATCATGAACATACAATGTTAATTACAACACATAGAATTAACATCCAGCAAGTACACACCACGTCAACGATGAACAATCACAAATAACACGGATTCTCCCTATGGAAGCCATAACAATCCCTCAAGATATCAATTACTGATTTTTAAAAATGTTTTTAATAGATAGTACTCGTTCTAAGCTTTCCAACGATACCAACTATGCCTAAATCGGAGTTACGGTCGCAAAGATATGACCAAAACCGTTTTCAGAAAGTTATGTTTTGTTCCAACACAGTATGCATCGATGCATAAGCCTATGCATCAATACATAAACAGCATGTGTCGACATATGCATCGTATGCGTCGATGCATACAATTAAAATTTTGGCATTTTTCAGTTTTTGTTCAGTATGCATCGATGCATAACACGTACGTGTCGATGCATAGCTTCAAATTTTTCCTTATGAGTCGATGCATGACTCTATGCATTGATGCATGCTTTTCCCACGCCTCTGGTTTTCAAAGATTTTCCTACTTGCATCGATCCATAGTCCCATGTGTCGACCCATACTGCTATTTTTCACCTAAAAACCAGTTTATTCTTCACTATTTGCAATCCCAATCAATACCATTCATCACCAAACTCCATATTACACCAGAACAAAATTAATTCATGTATTTTCACATCCAATTGACCACAAAATTATGTTTTCTAATTAACCTACGATCATTTTACACAATTAATCGTTCTTATCAATCCCAATTGAATTATTACGTCGGATCATAACGTTAGGGCACAACCTAGAATCCTAATTCGAGATTCCTAACGGATTAATTCATTCTATTGATTGTCAAAACCTATAAGGCATAATAATCTGATCAAATCACCCCTTACCTCGCGATGAATCTTCGAATTTCCGACGCCTTGGCTTTTCTCCTCTTTCTCTTCTCTTCTCAAAAGTACGTAGAATGAAAAACTCTAATTTCTCTTCTCACTTTCTTTTATGTATTCCTTTTATTATTCCCAATAATAAAAATAACGTAATTAGTAAAATTAGAGCCTTTTACTCTACACACCTCCCAATTCCACCTTACACCCTTAATACATCCATTTAGTTAATTAATTAATTAAATCCATTAATTCAAAACTACCAATAATTAAACCTTTAATCAAATTAATAATTAAAATTCTAATTATTTAATAGTTGAATTATTTTTGGGTGTCACAAAAAGCCCCCTTTCTCTTGTGATTGTAGTCATTTTTCAACAAATGACTATTAAGGGAATCACCATGAACTCTACCACATGACCTCTACCACCTTATGGAATGCGAATTCAAGGGATAACCCTTGCCAAGAAAGAGTGAATTTTTTCCATTACCCTCACACTTATATTTGGTACTCCTTAAACTTTTTTATTTCAGCTTTATCTCTGTTGAAATTTTCGGTACATTTTTAAAATTTTCCGGTACTCCATATAAAAAAATTTAAAAAATTAACTTTTTGAATATCGAAAATTTCAAATAAACAGAATAAAAAAAATTGGATATCGGAAATTTCAAAATACATTACCGAAAATTTCAAATACACAGAATAAATAAATAAATAAATTGGTTTTTTTACCGAAAAATTCAAAAATTCCAGTATTTTGATTGAAATTTCCAGTACACCCCCCAAATTTCCAGTTTTTTTTTCTAAAAAAAATTGTTTTTTAAAATTGTGTAAAATACCGGAAACTTTCGGTATGTTTTTTAAAATTTCTGGTATCACTCCTAGATTTCCGGTAATTTTCAAAAAGAAATTCAAAATTATTGAAAATTTCCGATATGAAAGTCAAAATTTCCGGTACACTCTCAATTTTCGATAAAAAACATTTTTTAAAAATAATTTTTTACAAGGATATGATAGTAAAATCATATCCTTAAAGAGTGGCAGGTAAAATAAAACGGGTGAAAAGATAAATCCTCCAAGAAAGATAGTAATCCTTCGATTTATGAAACACCTATTCAGGCCCATTAATCTGTTCAATATGCTCGTGCTTTGAGGAATTAACCAAACTCCTCGAAACTTAAACCTGACTCCCCTACAAGTTGGATTGTTTGACTTTTGAATAGAAAAATTTAAAATGATGCATATTTTAAATTGTTGGTTTCATTTACCCGTTGAACTTGTTGTAGATTGTAATGTAATATTTTTATGAAATACATTATCTGCGGAATTTTTGTCGATTTGGAATTGATACATTTTATGCAATTTTATCAATTTTTTAAAAATTAATACCTAATTTTTCAAAATATCTAATAATATAAGTAGAGGTATCATTGATTTCTGAAATATTAGACTTAGGTGTTTTTAATTTTTAATTGTTTATTTTTTTTACCTAAAGTATTTGTTATTAATTATGACCAAATTATTGCAGAAAATACATAATATGCGTAGGGATGGCAAAAAAAACCGTACCCGTGGATATCCGCGGATAAAATCCGTAACGAATACGGATATGATGGCTTAATAGATATCCACGGATAAAATAAACGGATATTTGATTATCCGATTATTTACGGATACGGATATGGATTTGATGGTATTCGTACCCGTGGATATCCGTATCCGTTAATAACTAGAAAAAATACTTAAATGTTAATTTGTTTGATAAAATTATTATTGTTATTTTCTTAAATATGATATTATTATTACTATTATTATTATTATTATTATTTTTTGGATAAAAGAAAAAATAAAATGAAAGTGATTTATTTTTATTAATATTTATTGTGTTAACTTTGAAAAAAAAAATTTTTTTACTTTAAAAGAGATTAAAAAATAGTTATTTAAATATACATATTTTTAAAATATATTTAAATAATAGTATTCATGGATACCCGTTAATACCCGCAGATATCTCAAAATTAACGGATACCCATCTAACAGGTACCCGCACGGATATGGGGAGAATACAGATATCATATATACTAAACGGGGAGGGTAGCGGGAGACTAGTACCCGTGCTTATGGATACCCGTTGCCATCCCTAGATATGCGGATTAGTCTGCTGATTTTTTATTGTATTTTATATATTTTTAGCATATTTTTAAAAGTCTTAGTTTGTTTATCTCATCTTTTAAAATATTTGATAATATACGTAGGAGTGTCACCATTTTTTTTAACTTCGTTTAAGCATATTTTTATCTTTTTTAACAGTTTGATTTTTTTATCTACAAAGTTTGTTTTTAAAATTTTCAAAAATGTGTCGCCTGCGGTTTTTTCTGTTGATATTGGAATGAATACACTTTATGTATTTTTATTGGATTTTTAAAAAACCACTACCTAATTTTTATTTTTTATTGTTTTTTTCTTTTAAAATATCATATAAAAAAGGAAAATTTTCATCTTTTCAATTTTATATGATTATATCTATTTTATTGACATTTGGAGAGTAATATTTTCAAAAACAAGATCGGAGAACAATGATGAGATATTATTTTGTTCGCTATGACTCTTTGGAGAAGAATTGTTCTTTCGTTAGGGCTCAAAAAAGAAATAAAAGGGACAATGAGGAAATAAAAAATCATAAAGTGTATTTATCTTGATTTTAGTTAAAATCGAGGTAACATTATCCGACGTAAAATCTATATAAATAAAGACGCATTTTTGGTTAAAAATAAAAAAATAAAAGTTTAGGGAATTTTTATCTCAAATTTCTTGAAAACCAAAGTGACATATCCGACGTAAAATCTTTTAATAATAAATGTGCCTTTTTGGTTCATATAAAACATTAAATAGAAGGAGCTGAGATATCGAACATCAAATCCTAAGCATATATTTATGTCGCTTTTATAACTATTGGAGGTAACCGATTTATTTTATCTTTTTAAAAATAAAACAATGTGCTCTGTTCACATGTAGTTTTGTTTTGTACGTTGTGAAAACTTCGTCATGAAAAACGTTATTCGTAGTAGTGAGAGGTGGAGGAATGAGAGGTTGAAAAATACATGTAACTTGTTTTCAAATATAACTTTATTTATCATATTATGATTTTCTAATGCAATTCGAAAAGTTATATATTTAGTAAGGTGTTGAAAAAACAAGCAAACCACATAAGATATAATAAACCCATCAAAAACAAATATTAACAAAAACATTCACCAACAACATAGAACATATGCACCCCATAATGGAATCCAAAATAAAAGGAAATGAGAATGAAGCTGAAGTGGGAGCAACAACATGTGTTTGCAACACTCACACAAGTTTTCTACACTCACTTTAGCTTCACCCTTGTTAATTTTATCATTGATCCATGCCTACAAGTAAATAGAAACATAAACAAGTCAAAACATTATATGTTAGGGTTTGAAACAAAAACAATTATAGATGAGATTTAGACATTATATGTTAGGATTTGAAACATAAACAATAAGAAGAAACATAAACTAAACAACAATAGATAGACATAAACATGAATTAAATTGATGCATAAGTTTAATGAACGAACCTGAAGTTAGCCATAGGTTTGAAGAAGGCGAAATAGTTGTATTAGTTTTGTCAAAACAAACCTAAAGGTTAACGTGTCTGAGATGAGTGACATAGATGTTATGGTTTTGTTTTGAGAGAGAAGTGTAAAATGTGTTAGAGTTTTCTTTTGAGAGAAACGTCTGATATGTATTAAGCGAGAGGTAACTTCGCTTATACTTAAATAAATATCACCTCTCACAAGGGTTGATAAGATGAACCGTGATACAATGATTGAACTTTACACCACGGTTGACTAAAAGAATTGTGGAGATATAAAAGGACAATCTCATTTTGGGGCGAAAAATTGGGACTTGATGGAGTTGGGATTTGAACCCTGTAACTCTTGGTACATTTCAATACGGGTTTTAACAATGATCGTAGTGAAATGTCTTTTAGTAAATAAAAAAACGTTCAAAAATGAATTTATACCAGGTTGTTATATTTTTTGTTTTACGAAAGGTCTTTTCTTAGTAGTGGAAGATGTTTTAGAGTCTGTTCGCAAATACATTCCTGAATTAACTATTTTTAAAATTTAAGAATTCTTTCAGAGATTCATCTCTAAATGGGATAAATTATTTAAACCTCGTGCCAGATCCTCCCTCTTCTCTATCTTCATTTCTAAAAGTTTTTCTTCCTCATTGGAGCTCGTGAGCAAAATTGTTCCAGTCAACTTTTCAAGCAACATAAGAACCTCTACTTATATCTTACCAATCCAATTCATCCTACCTACTACATTACACATTTTCTATGATTTGAGAACGATTTTGTACTATGATATTCTTTTTTTTAATTAATGCATTAAATTAAGGGTCTATGATTTTTCCCGTATTTTTTTGAATATATGAAAATGAAAAATAAATCAAATTAAATAGGAAAACAAGGAATTTAGGATTTTGATCCCTGATTATTTTTGATGAATTAACATGGTAAAATTTTGATCCGGAGTCGATTTTCTAGAAAAACGAGTTTTTTACATTAGGTCACGTAATAGACGGAAACGCAGGAATGCAAGGGTTAGAACACGGGGATACAAATCATATGACTTTAATATTGATAAATATCGACAGAGAGTCTAGGACAACAGCGTCAATTTCAATAAAAAAAACGTAGTAAATTTTTGGATATGCAAATCCAAATTAACCCATCGTAAATTTGAAGATGCGTATTTCAAATAATTTGATATTTATTTTATAGGTGCGTTCGGATATATTTTCGAATTTACAAAAAAGAATATTTTTAAAATTTCAAAATACGTGCATATAGCATGGGTGTAATATTTTGACTTTTTGGACTTATAATAAAATTTGAATTGCACTATAATGGGAAGATCGAAGAAGATATTTCAAACCAAAGCATTTCTCATTCATTGAACTATTCTTTTGACTTACCATCTAAGTGCACCGTGGTTTTATTAAGTATTCCAACTATAAAGCTTACAAATTTATGTGTCCAAATTGAAAGAAAAAAAAAAACTCAAATATTAAATTGTGACATGTCATTTATTAATTATTATCAAACATCTTGTTAATGATCTATGGTTTAAAGATAACCCTTCTCCTTGCAACATTCAATTGTATCCTCAAACATTTCTTCAATGTTATACTTGAACGCAAATCCAGCATCCATAATTTTCTTTGAGGTTAACTGTGGAAGCTTTGGACCTATAGCTCCCATAAGCAGTCTATAAAACAAGAAAACATATTGAATAACAATATTAGTAAAAATAAAAGAAACATCACATAAATATAGTTAATTAATTTACATGGTGTAGGACAATTAATTAATATGAAAACTCACTTGGATTTTGGAATTTGAAATTCAGGGTACTTTGAAGAAATAATATCAATTATTTCATCAAAAGTTACAATGAATGGTGAACAATTATATCTCCCTTTTGGATTAGAATGTTCAAGTAAGAATATATGTGCTCGTGCCACGTCATCAACATGCACCATATGTATACGAGATGCAATCAATGGATTCTTGTCAATATCACCTATATTCAATCTTTATTTATTAATTTTCTTTAATTAAAATTTTGAATATTGAACATTAGCATCAACTAGTACTAGTATTGAGTATTCCACACATTAGAATTAAAAGTGATATACATACCAAACATCCATTTTCACGAGGTTTTGAATAATCAATATATAGTTGTAAAAATATTGAAAGTCATTTAATGTATTAATAGGATATGTAATATGATGGTATATAGCAGTATAGCTAGTAAAAAATGATATCTAAATAGAAGCAAAACATTATGCAATCCAAAAGAAAAAATATTTTAAAAT
This sequence comes from Vicia sativa, assembly GCA_021764765.1. Lineage (NCBI taxonomy): Eukaryota > Viridiplantae > Streptophyta > Magnoliopsida > Fabales > Fabaceae > Vicia > Vicia sativa. The sequence goes on along the minus strand of CM038793.1, from coordinate 282,393,576 downwards.
TCCAAAAATAATAATTAAAAGACATTTTAACATTTTAAAAAATTTTAATGTTTTTTTTGAAGGAGTTTAAAAAGATTTGAATAACATTTAATAATTGAATAAAAAATACAATAAAAATTAAAATAATGAAAGTCTTTGAGATATTTTGTACAACTAAATTTGAAGAATTTAAAATAAAATTTAAATTTAAAATTTCTCTTTATGAATGTTAAATTGATTATTATTAATCCTTAAAGTTTTAGAAATTAGTCTCCATATTTTTTTACAATTTTAAATTAACACTTAAAATATTCAAAGTTGTAAATAAGTCATTAGTAATTTTTAAATTATGTCATTCAAACATTTCATTAGACTAAATGCTACAATTTTATATTTCTAAAATTTTTAAATCAACATATTTGCAAAGTCTTGAAAAAAAAACTTACCAAATAAGAAAGGCAGTGAACCATAAACAGAACCAGGAAGCTTAGGGCAAATGAAGGGTCCAACAACAAAAGTTGGTATAAGAGTCACAATATCCAACCCATGTTGTTGTCCAAATTCAAGAACAGCTTTCTCAGCTAGTGTCTTAGAAACTGCATATGACCAAGCAAATGGCTTCAAAGTTCTTAGAAGATTCACATCACTCCAATAGCTTTCATCCATTACATCTTCTTCTTTCTCTTGATGACAAACTGCTGAAGCACTTGAAGTGTAAATAACTCTCTTTACTGTCTTTGAATTTTTGCATGCTTTTAGAATTCCTAATGCTCCATCAATGGTTCTTTTTGTCACTATTTCTTCCGGTTCATTCACTTCAAAATCAATTGGAGTGGCAGTGTGGAATATTCCAACACACCCTTCAATGGCTGCACTAAAACTTTCTGGACTGCTAAGATCAGCATTGAAAAATTTCAGCTTTTCAGATGCTCCTGGAAGATTTGTGAGGAAGCTAACATCTTTCTTTTGCCCTGCTATTTACATAATTTATGTCACATATGTATGATAATTAAATGACAATCATAATAATAATAATGAAAGTTTAAAAAACGGTCTTACAGCAAAAACTACTGCGATAATTCAATACTTATACTGATATTCACCGCTTTTATGATAAAAAAGAGCATGTGACCGGTGGTTTTAATTCAAATTGTGACGAGAGTAACAAGTATCACAAAATCTATACCAACCGAAATCGCAAAAAATTTATAATAAAAACTAAACAAAAATTATGTGACCAACCTGGACTAGATCTAACAGTGGTATTAACAGTGTAACCATCTTCAAGAAGTCTCTTAATAATCCATGAACCAATAAAACCTGTACCTCCTGTCACACAAACTCTTCCTTTTCCCTCGGCCATTACTACACTTTCTTGCAAAATATTTGTTCACACTTCACTTTTATTTTTGTTAGTTCTGTGTGAAAGTTGAAGTTCATACAAATGTATATATAGACACATATTGTCACTGGATGACACTTTCTGTGGGCGTACTAATTCTTCCCAATACTATAATATTTTTAAATTAACAATTTAACTAGTAAAATTGGGATTAAATTTTTTTTCTATAAATTGAATTTATACTTGGTCAAATAAAAGTGGGGATGTTATTTCTGTGTACTTACTACTGTTAATTTCATATCTAAATTAAATAAACTTGTCAACTTAATAGTAATATGCGTTTATTCTGAGTGTAATATCTCCCTCCAGTTTCTATATAAAAAAAATAAATTGTTATTCAATAAAATCTAAAAATAAACCTTTGTTGTAATAATGATAAGATGAAGAAGACGTATATTTTATAATATTAATTAATTACAATTATAATTTTGTACCAAACATTTTATATTTCATTGATAGAATTTTTGTTTTACATTAACATTAGAAATTTGAATATGACTTTTCAGCTTACTTAATAACTACTATAGGAAACTTTGAACATACATATGCATGATCCATACCTAAATCTTTGAATAAAGAAGAGCTACTATTGGAAAAAAAATTCAATGCAAGAGAAAACTAGATTTTCATTCAGATAGTATATTATATATTAATTCCCTCAGAAAAGATTGAATCAAAGATTTGTTCTATCTATGAATTGTCTAGAAAATGTATGCGACTTATTGCACCTTGTTTTCCATGACGTTGTTAAATTAATGTCTCAAAAATAATTAATGGCCCTTCTCGTGAGACATGTGAGCATGAGATGAACCGTTTATTTTATTTAATTGTTTTAATTTATAAAAATAAAACGAGCCTTTGTTAATGAGTTACTTGAACTAGGAGTATACGGTAATTGAACTAGGAAATACTATAATTAAAAGACCGATTTCTTAATGCTAATCTATCATTTAAATTGACTAATAGTTAGACTTGATTAACATCTTAAAACTTATTGAAAGTGTAATTTGTGTCGAAACAGAATGTTGTTCGAATATGATGTCTGTTGAATTTAAAAAGAATTGAATTGTATTGTTATCGAAGTGTGTAAGCAGAGTTCTACACATAGATTTGATTTAGATCTAAATAGTTAATATTTAATTTAGGTCTAAAATAGATATTTTGGGTTTTTATAGTTTTGTGATTTTATCTTAGGGAAAAAGCAAACTCAATTAAAATAGATGGAGTAACCCCTATTTTTGTAATCAACTCATATTGAGTATTCACATAATTTGCAGTTGCAAGTGAATAAAGTTTTCAACAGTTTGTAGACAGAGAGAAACTTTGCTGAAATCCTAGTCATTCTTTTCTTCTTTAATTTTTTTTCTTTCCATTGTCATTTTCTGATTGATAACAATCTTGTTCATCAAGATTGATAGAAATTCATCATAGATTTTGATGAATTTCCAACATTTGATATCAAGAGCTCTGATTGAGTGATCAAGGGGAAAAGAAGAAAATCAATGGCGAAGAATTATACGAATGAATTTTTTTCATCAAATCTTTTGATTCTTAAAGGAAATAACTATGAGAATTGGTGTAAACAGATGAAGGTCAAATTTTGTTTTCAAGGTCTTGGGAACTTGTAAAATATGGATTACAACCACTTGACGAATACGTTTTAGAAAAAGAAGAGGTGAAATACAAAGAATTGAAGAAGAAGACTTACAAAGTTCTCTTTATAATTCACCAATGTGTCAGCCTAGACAATTTCGATAAGGTCAGTGATGTAGAATCTACAAAAGAAACTTGGGAAATTCAGAAGAAATTGTTTGGAGGCGTTGAGAAGGTGAAAGAGGTGAAGTTACAAACTCACAAAATAACGTATGAATTGCTTCATATGGAAGATAGCGAGAACATAATTGATCTCTTCTAATCTACATCACTATACATTTCGGGTACAACAGGAAAATTCTGATAGTATAGGCCGAGATCCATGGTCCTTTTGAGGTACCTCATGACTCGCTCAATAGCTTGTCAGTGCTCATTACTCATGCTACTCATAAACCTGCTTAAGAATCCTAAGACATATGTAATATCACGTTTAGTACAATTAGTGGAATACCTAAGACTGACAATGATGCTCACATATTTTGATTGTCTGACACTTTCTCCAGTGTTCTTAAATAGTTATACACTTGGATCATATAGTGTGCACGCAGTTTTACAGTCAAAGCATTTATATTTCTTTAATATCGTTTCCATATAGTGTGATTGATCCAAAGAAATTCCTTGTTCCGATCTCGTGACCTTGATACAAAGGATCTCGTGATCTTTTCCACATTAGTGATTTCACGTCATTAATGGTATGAATGTTTGATCTAAATATGAATAGGTCATCTATATAGAGATATGTGATAGTGCATATGCGATTCTCAGATTTATAATAAACACATTTGTCACTTTCATTCACTTTGTACTCATTTGATATCATTAAGCTATTAAACTTTTCATGTCATTGCTTAGGAGCTTGTTTTAGTCCATACAAAGACTTGTCTAACTTCCAGACCTTGTTTTCTTGTCCATGGATCACAAACCCTTCTGATTGTTCCATATAGATTTCTTCTTCTAAGTCACCATTTAAAAAAGTTTTTTTACATTCATTTGGTGTACTATAAGTTATAAATAACAACTATATAAATAATTACCCTGATGGATGTAATTCTAGTGACAGGACAAAAGGTGTCGAATAAATCTATAATTTCTTTTTGTCTAAAACCCTTGGCAACAAGGTGAACCTTGTATTATCAATAATTCCATCAGGTTTTAGTTTCTTTTTCAAAACTCATTTACAACCGAATGATTTGCAACCAAGAGGAAAGTCTACTAAGTTCTAGGTCTTCTTAGATTTTAGAGATTCTATCTCATCATTAATAGCTTCTTGCCATAAATCAGTATCCAGAGAGGACAAGGTTTCTTGAAGATTCATTGGATCTTCTTCTATATTATGAGCCGCATAATAGGGCCCATAGTCTCTAGCAAATCTTACTCGTTTACTTCGTCAAAGTTCTGTATCTACATTGTCGTTGCTTTCTGTGCTTCTTATCACAGAAATGTGACTCGATTGTATGCCCTCATATTTCTCAAATTGAAATGAAATTTTTCTTCATAGAATTCAGCACCATTTGATTCTATGATCATTTTTACATTTAGGTCATAAAATCTATATGCTTTATTGTTTGTTTCATACCAATGAATACACATTCATATGCTCTACTAGCGAGTTTAACTCATTTCGAATCCGAAATTCTGGCATAAGCCAGACAGCCCCAAGTTCTCAAATAAGACAAGTTTGGTTGTCTTTTCTATAATATCTCATAAGGAGAGATCTTACATTTTGACTTGGGGAATCTATCCAGGACATAGAAAATAGTCAATTAAATGTCCCGCCACCAGTGAGGTGCATCACCAGAATTCATCATAATTGAAACAACAAGTTCAGTAAGAGTTCTATTCTTTCTTTCTGCTTTACCATTCATTTTAGGAGAATATGGAGCATTTTTTTCATGTACAATTCCATATTCTTTATAAAAGTCATTACATAAACCAAAATCATATTCAGTTCCCCTATCACTACGAAGTCTACTAATCTTCTTACTAAGTTGATTCTCAATTTCAGTTACATACAATTTAAACACGTCAAGCGCTTTAATTTTATTCTTCATTAAGTATACATAAGTATAATCAGAACAATCGTCAATAAAAGTGATAAAATAACATTTACTGTTTCTAGTTAAAGTTCCATCTAATTCACATATGTCAGAGTGTATAAGATCCAGGGGATCAGATTCTTTAATAATTGATTTATGTGATGTCTTAGTTATTTTAACTTTACTACAATATTCACATTTATTTGAATCATTGACATTTAATTTAGGGATCAAACCTAAGTTGCTTAGATTATACATAATTCGCTTATTAACGTGATAAAGTCTAGCATGTAAAATATTAAAATCACTCAAAAAGTAAACCAAAGGACAAATCTTATTCAAATCAACATTCAACTTAAACATGCCATTAGTGGGGTACCCTTTCCCAACAAAAATATCATTTTTAGTGATGGTGTACAAATCTGCTCCTATAGTTTGACTAAACTCGTTCTTATTTAAAAGAAAACCAGAAACAAGATTCTACCTAATTTCAGGAACGTGCATGATGTCCTTCAAGATTAAAGTCTTTCCTGAGGTGAACTTCAACCCAATACCTCCAATTCTAGCAACATTAGTGGTGTGAGCACCTCACAATAATATTTTCTTACCTTCAACATTCATGTATGTTTTGAACATAGCACGATCATAACAGACATGACGAGAGGCGCCGATGTCTATCCACGAACCATCACTTCCACCAACCATGTTGACTTCAAAGATCATAGCAATGAATTGCTCATTAGTCAGGTTAACCTATGCACTTGAGCCAGCAACAAGTTTAGACCCGCTCTTACATTTCTTTGACATATGACCTGGTTTCCCATAATTTTAGCAAGTGAGAACCGGAGCATCATTTTTTAGAGGTGGTGGATACTTCCTAGCAATCGTAGCAGATGGGACCATCAAGGGATTACCATTCTTAATTCGATTTACAGCATTGTGATTTTGATATTTAATGCTTTGCCAGTAGGCTTCAGAATCACATTGAATCTCTTTTTGTTCTAAGAAACAACTAAGACTTCATCTTTTTGATCTTGTGTCTGAGCTTCCTCTTCAATTCGGAGGCGACTAATCAGAGTCTCGATTGAAAACTCTTTGGTCTTATTATAATACGGTGAACTGACTTTGTAGGATTTTGTATCGCAAATGTGCGGATAGCAAGAGTCGCCACCGACTTTTCTTTTATCCAATTAAGGAAAGGTAAAAAGTACAGAAAAAGACCTTCGTTAGATTCTGAGTAGGGGAGAAGGTTATGAAAAGGGAAGGTATTAGCACCCCTTTCCATCGGTAGTTATCTACGGGCTCTTAGTTGCTCTTATATCACTTTAAAATTGTGCTTTCTGTGTGTTTGACAAAAATGTTTTGAAAAGGCATTTCGCTTTGACTTTGTAATGATTCATGTAGGAATGTATACAAAGTGTTTGGAAATGTTTCGTTTTGAAAAGAGTTTGAACTTTGACAAAAGTGTGAGGTGTGAAAAGCATTTGATTTGAGCAAGCAACTAAAAGTCTTATTACCTACTCAGAATTGGTCGTTTTCGTGTTGTTTTACGTTCCTTTAGAATAGTGCTATCCGTACCATTAGTTGGTAGGTAACTCTATTCATTGGATGTAAGCGGGACATTCGAAGGGACATCGGATGGTCATAGAAAGCAACTTGTAGGAAGTATCCTAGCACATTCGAAGGGACTATCATCATTTTTCGTAGGCGACAATCGAGGGTCAAGATCATGTATTCGGAGGCAACATCATGGGTCTTATGATCTTTGTATCGAAGGGACTATGATGATTTGTTTTGAAGGCAACAGTGCTAGAATACCTCTACGTTCGAGGGACTTGACCATTTGAATTCGTAAGGCAACGAGAGAGAATTACCCTAAGGGGTGCATGTGTGAAAGAGTGTGTTGAATTCGGATATGTTATCTTGAAATTAGAGTGAGCCATGTCCAATTTTAGTCTTGCCATACACGCCTAGTTACTAGCAGTTTATAGGGTGCGGAAATTAAAATGCGGAATGTAAAGATGCGGAAAGATAAATGTCCTACGCTATTACATGGCTTTGGGGCAGATACATAATTTAAACTTGCGGAAAATAAAAGCCTAATTAGAACTATTACATCCCATAAGCAGTTACATTATTGGAAAAAAAGAAACAGTGAAAAGAAATCGTCTGAAACGGAATAACCTGTAAAAAGGTGAGAAATCGGAAAATACGAGAGGAATCGAATAAGAGGAAAATGTTAGTAAAAATGCAAGTTTTTGAATAAGAAAAATATGACATGCTGGAAATAACATAAATATGCTAAAATAATTTTTTGGGATTTTTTGGATGCATTTTAATAATTAAAAACTAATTAAAATTGATTTAAATGGTAAATTATGAATAAAATAAAATATGCATGCAAAACAATTTTTTTTTATTTTATAAATTAAATAAACATTTTATGAAAATAAATGCAAAAGGAAAAAATATTTTGATGATTTTTAATGCATGAGAAAAATATTGAAAAGAATTAAAATTGTATGCAAAAATATTAAATAAATAAAATATGAAAATAAGAGTTTTGTAAAAGAGTAAAAACCAAATGGTCCTGGGGAGAATTGAACCCAGGACCTTGCCTTCACAGATCCCATGCCTTGCCAACCGAACTAATGCGCGCGTGTGTTTGAAACCTGGAACGAATGGATTGTGAACAGGTGTCACGTCCCCATTGCCACGAACTCGCGCCAGACTTCATCTTCTCCAATTTGAATTTGAAAATTCAGCGTCGGCCATTGTTCGACGCTACAGACCCTGGCTAAAACGAAAATCAAGCACACATAATATAAATGAATTCTAAGACCATGGTTCGATTCTAGACATCATTCTGAACGCAATGGTCACAGTCACAGTCTCGTGGTCCAATTTATCCTAATAAGCAAAACCCTAAATCGTGCCCAGATCGTTTGCAAACTCATCACTGATCACAAAAACAACAATAAAACAGGTTAAAAATGCATGATAATTGAAATACGATTTTGAGATTTTCTTGAACAAACCAAATTCGGATTCTCCAATTCTTGATGGTTTTGAGCAATGTGAGGGTCTGGATCGAATCAAGAGGTATCAAGGAATGCAATGGACACCTTAGAATCGATTGAAAACGGCTGGAACTAGGGTTGTAGTTTGCTTGTGTACCACGGTTTTTTGAGTTGCAATAAGGGTTTCTCCAGTCAAAAATTCTACCCTAATTCGTGTGGCATGAGTTGTGTATATATAGTAGAAGGATTTGGAGTTAATTTGAGGAAGAATCAATCACTAATCAATGCAAATCAAATTTGATTTTTGTACAAAATCAAATTTTCATTTTTTGATCAATTTTCAATCAAATCTTGCCATATCAATCCAAATTTCGAAATTTGCTGGCTTTATTGAGTTACTTGGATCTCAAGGAAGAGAGAAAAATCAATTTTGCATTTAATTTTGATTTTATACTTTATTTTTAAATTTAATTTGTATTTAAATGAATAAATTCCAAATTAAATAGAAAAATAAAATAAAAATTCGTGGCATTGGGCTTGGATATTCCTAATTGCATAAGGAACAAGTTTGGATGAAGAAAAAGTAATCCCATTTGCAAAATTTTTGATTTTTAGAAGCATCTCTCTTTGTGCACTTCTCCAAAATTGCCCAACTTGTGAATGGTGTATCTTGCTAAATTTTCCATGTTTTTGAGTGTTCTTGGACGTTTTGGAAAGCTCTAAGGGTCCTCTAACCAACCTTTTTGGTCTCATCTCAATTGGAGTTTCCATGCTCAATATATCTTCAAAACAAAATGTTGACTTTTTGTTGACTTTGAAAATGACCTGTAATGTTTTGAGCCATACCTCTCAAATGAAGCATTTTTTGAACATTCTTGTGAGACATGAAGTTGTATAGAATTGAATTTCCTTCAAAACAAGAGGTGGTGGAAAAATTTCTGAGAAAGTATGAAGAAGTTATGCTCAGTCAAAGTTCAGTTGACTATTCACCTAGAAACCCTAATTTAGAAAGTTTGACTTTTGAGCAAATCTTGAGTTTTCTTGATGAATCATGATCAACCCTTGATCAAATGATGAATGTAACTTCAAAATGAGGATGTTGACCAAAAATCATGAAGTTTGACTGCATGTTGACCACAGTTGACTTTTTGTCCAATACAATTGATTTTCAACCATCTGAGCAATTGTCTGAGCAATCTTGACTTGTAAGGCTTGAAACTTGACATGGAGAATCTTTGAAGCATATGAGGAGGCATGATGAACACTGGAGATGTTGGAAGTCCATCTGGAGCTGAGAATTGCCAAACCCTAGTTTGGGTTGATTGTCTAGGAGAGGGTTTGTCTGATCAACCTTTGAGGAATCCTTGAGTATGGATGTATGGTATGTCTTGAGAAGATGGAGGGCAAATTTTGGGGTATGACACTTATGGTGAAGCACATTTTTGAAATCTTTCCAACCAGGGGGAAATTTTTCAATGATAATAGCAATTTGAAATTTTTCACAGAGGGGTATACCTTCTTTAATATTTTCATGAGAAATCTTCTGAATTTCGTGGCTTTGAGCTTCCACGGACTTTTCATCCACCACTGTGTAGTTCAAGTAGTGGCTGAAAACATATTTCTTTGCACCTTCTTCTTCAGTATCATATTTCTTCTGCAGAGCTTCCCATACCTGTTTAGCAGTCTTGTAATTACTATAATAACCGTACAGATCATCAGCAATACTGTTCAGAATATGATTTTTGCAAAGTTAGTAATTCTCATGACATAAGGTGATTTCTTTCCTGAGTTGTAGATCATCTACTGCAGCTTTAGCTTTTGTAGCAGCGTCTAATTCAGCTGAGTTAACAACTCTGTCTAAAATTATATTTTTGGTATTGTTAGTTTTTTCGGTTGATCCATACAGAACAAATGGAACGTCCTTAGTCAAAATGTTGGCAACCTTCCTTAAGGTTAAGAAAATTTTCATCTTAACTTGCTAACGTTTGAAGTGAGACCCCTCAAACTAAAATTGTTTGTCAGCGACAATAGCAGCCGCAGTAGTACCGATAACTTCCTCAGTAGCCATGGCAGTTAAATAACGTCTTAAAATTATCAGTTCTGGTTTGAATACCAGGTCGTTTTCTTTAAGATGTTTTGTCGTATTGTCAATAATTATGCAAAGCAGTCGAGTTTCGAAGATGTCTCCAGGATAAAAAAGCCAGTTGAGAATTACAATTATCACTTGCATTGTAATAAATCGCTCGAAGAATTATACCTTCAGATGGTATAAAACCAGTCGTAGTATCTGGAATTTTCCAATCGTTGATCGCACATGTGCGTGTGTTTCTAGATGACTTATGTGTGTCCTCACTCTTTTACAAAATTGGAGTGCCCCTTGGGGCCCAACTCAATTGACCAAGTTCGATATATATATATATATATATATATATATATATATATAAACACATCCAAATATTTGTATTCCCTCCTATGTGGGATTAAAATGAATCCTTTCAAATTCACTTCCATACTAGTTCTTACTTATGATCATTTATTTTCCATTTAATGTCAATAAATCATTCCAACTCCCACTCCAAGTTAACATCATACCAAGATTTGCAACATTAAGCATCGCAGAAAACCCTCTCAAATGACATCAGGGTTAATAGAAAATAATGTACATCATTTACAATGGCACTACAACAGAACGTGCATTCAACAATGCCATGGTCCCCACGGGTCTTCCTTACACCGTGGTGACATCTCTAACATAAGGAGCTATCATACTTATTTTGTTTTTTGATTAAAAATTATTTTTATATAATAGTGGTTGAAGAACCAACAGTAGTGATACAATCAAACTTTCATGGGTTCAAACATCCACGTCATAAAATATTTTATTCCTTTAGATTAAGGACCACCTTTTCTTTTTTATTTGTTTTAAAACTCACAAACAAAAGGAATACCACTTTGGTGAATTTAATTAACCGTTGTGATATATTTATAATAAATAAATAAATACTTCTCAATACGGTTGGTAGTGTTGACAGTGACATTGTTTCCTTCAAAATGAAATCCTATCACCCATTTTTTCTCTTTTTCTTCGCCATTACCTATGAATCTTGTGCTTCATAGTTAAGGTATTCTTCTTCTTCCATCTTATTGTTAGACAGCTCCCCATTATCTCGTTTGTTACATGTTGTAAATTGTTGATTGTTCTTTTTTTTCTTTCCAGATTCATCTTCACTACCTTAACAACGACCATACTTTGGCTATGGTACATATTATTTCTGCAGCTATGGAAAAAAGTACAAGAAGCATGAAACTAAAACTTCATCCACCTTGTACTTCTTATTTGTAGCTTCACAAACAAAATGTTTTTCATACTCTATTGAAAAATAAGTTTGCAGTTTCACGTGTTGATAACTTTCATGGTTATTATAGGACTCAACAATAACAAAATATTTTAGTAAATGAAGAAACAACAGCGCCATCAAACTTCATCTAGTTTGAAATACAATGAGAAGAAATATAAGAAGTATGAAGCTGCTGTGTAAGCTTCTTCCTCTTTATATTTCTTTTTCATTGCTTCATAAACTAGATGAACTTCATAATTGATTTTTGTTCCACAATTAATTTCAATAAAAAGTGCGTCGTAGAAATGTATAATATATCTTTTTCATTGCTCATAAATTTATAATTTTTGGTTCTATTGTATGATGTTGTTTGAGTTTATTATATTATATATAGATTGTTTGTTGGCTTAAATATACATTTAGTTCTCTTATTTTAATTTTTTTAATTTATTCCATTTTTAAAAAATATATATAACTTTTTAGTCCGTATATCTAACTTTTTCTGATTTTTTTTATCCCCCTTTAGTTTTGTGTATGTGGCGCCTCTTTTTGTGGCGTGACATTGTGTATGTAATGCCAAGTCACATAAATATGTCAAGTCACGTCATAAAAATTTAAAATAATTTAATTATATTAATATATTGTATAATTATTGTCTTTGTTAGATAATTAATTAATGAATGCCATGTTAAATAATTAATTAATTAATGCCATAAGTCAGTTAATTAATTAGTGGTTAACTTACAAAATGTAACATTTTGCTTTTGATGTCTAAACTCCAACACACATCTTCTATTAGTAAAGATACAATGCTTTGCCATTTACACCACTGACAAATTTATATTATTAATTGCGCCAAGTTTAAAATATATCCGGTCTCTCTAAACTCCTTCCCCATTTTAAACATATTCTTAGGCAGAATAGAAACAAAACCATGAAAGTCATCTCTAACTTCATGCAGTACTCTGTTATTTAACTACCATCTCTAGCTACTCATGTTATTTAACTTTTGCACTATTAATGCTTTTCACGTTAAAGCTGGGAAAAAAACAAGAGCTGCTATTGTGAATTCTTTGCACTATTAACACTTGTTGTGGCTTATTTTCTTGGTCAACTCTACATCATATGTTCATGCACTCAATTGAACTTTAGAAGATTATTTAACTATTGAATGAAATACTATTATACAACAACTTCCACCATAATTGAGAAAAGTACCAAAACTTGTTACGTTGAGCATTAGTAAACAAATATTATTTGAAGTTTTTATCCAGTATTTTAAAAACTGAAGGTGAAAGTACTGAGTCACTGATTTATTAGTTGAACCATTGGGTCACTGGTCGAACTGTGTGACAAGGCTGATGAACAGAGCTTTGTGTAACTTATACACCATCCATTCCTGATTCTTTTTCACGAAACCAGGAGGTTGTGACAAGTATACCTCATATTGTAATGGACCGTTCAGAAATGCTGACTTTACGTCCAAATGCATCAGCGGCCAAATTTTGTTCGCAGCTAAGGAAACCACCAATCTGATTGTTTCATGCATCGCTACAGGAGCAAACACCTCAAAATAGTTTTGTCCAGGTTTCTGAATAAAAACTCTGGCCACTACCCTTGCTTTGTTCTTGTCAACTGATCCATCTGGCTTAAACCTCACCTTAAAAGCCCATCTGACGCTGATGGCTTTCTTCTCCATTGGAAGCTCAGTTAACTTCCAAATCTCAAGTTCTTCTTTCATGGCATTCAACCACACTTTCTTCTTGAGAACATCTTTAGTACCTATTTGTTTAGAATCTCCTTCTGATTCTGGAACCGTATCTCTTTCTGGACTTTCTTTAGAAGTTTTACTTCCACCAGAAGTTCCACCTTTGTTAACTTCTGGATCTTGTCCAGAACCATCACCTTCAGAAGTTGAATCACCTTCAGAAGCTCTTGCTTCAGAAGTTTCAACTTCTGACTCTTCTTCAGAAGTTTCAACTTCTGACTCTTCAATCTCATTTTCTGACTCCGACTCATAAAGAGACACTCCTTTAGAATCAGAATATTCAGAGTCATCTTCATCCCCTTCAGATTCAGAAAATGACAACCTCACAGGTTCCTCGTTAGATTCATAAGTCATCAATAGCACAGGTTCATCATCGGAGTCACCTTCGGCTATTTTTGCTTCTTCTGATTCTCTTTCTTTGTTTGACCGACAATCTCTTGGAAAGTGTCCAAACTGCTTACAACAATAGCATTGAACTTTCCTTCTGTCATTTCCCTTCTGATGTTTCTCATCAGAATAAAAATCTTCTGACTTCTGGAAGTTGTCACCACGTCTATTCTACTTCTGGTCCTTCTTGACAAAAGAAGCTTTCAGAGCCTGCTATACTTCCCTCTCAGAAGTTCTGTCAGTCAAACGCAACTCATGCGCTTCTAGACTACTTTGCAGCTCTTCAATTCTCATGATCTCCAGATCTTTGTTATGTTCAATAGAAACCACAATGTAATCAAACTGAGGAGTAAGCGACCTCAGAACCTTCTCTATGATTACTTGTTCAGAAAGAGTTTCTCCACAAGCCTTCATCTCATTAGTGATCAGAATCACTCTTGAGATATACTCAGAAACCTTCTCACTACTCTTCATGTTGAGATTTTCGTATTTCTTAGCTTCACCTTCTTCACTGATGTGTCACCACCGTAACACCTGACCAGTGTGTCCCACGCCCCCTTTGACGTCATAGAATCTACAATCTTCTCAAACACAGTCACATCCACACACTGATGGATGTAGAACAGCGCCTTCTGATCCCCCCTCCTTTTGTTTCTCTGCACCTCTTTCTCTTCTTCTGTTGCAGCTTCTGTAACTAGAATGTAACCATCGGTAACAAGATCCAGAACATCTTGAGCTCCAAACAACACACGCATCTGGATCATCCATCTATTCCAGTTTTTGCCATCAAAGACTAGAAGTTTGGTGCTTATGTTACTGTTTCCGTTCATCTTCTTCCTTGTGCAAATATCCTTAGATATTAACTCACACAGTGTTTCCCAACCCACAAACAGAAAACGATTCTTGTTCTAGATTCAACGTGAAACCTAGAAACAAAATCAAACACATAGACAACTCACAATAGCTCGTGTTTTCCTGAATTCTAAATCGGAAGCTCTAGATACCAATTTGTTGGGGAACAAGGATAAAAGAGAATAACAATGGAAATAAGAAAGAGTATAAAATAAGGATTGAATTACTATTAATGAAATAAGAGTACCTATTTATACACAACTAAAAGCCCAAAAGTAACTAATTAAAAAACAAACCCTAATCCTAATCTTGATGATTAAGTTATACGATACTAACAGTAAAATAAAAAAATACTAAAGTACCCTAATAATTACAAAAATACCCTTAGAAGTTCAACAACTTCTAGCAGCATTAGAACCTCAGAATTTCTGACTTCCCTCAGAAGTTCTGGATATGAATTATTCTCAACAAAGATAACAATGCATCTAAGGAGCGAGGTCATTATACCATAATTTATATATAAAGGAGCATGAAATGAATGATACACATACAATTCAGAAACAACGATTGATATAAGTTGGTTTTCAAATACAACTTAATTTACAGATTATAAGTATCTACATCAATTTAAAATGAATGTATTTTAAATGAAGGTTAGTGAAACAAACAAGACTTAAATGCACTTTTAGTCCTCTTATTTTGATTTTTTAAAATTTTTAATCCCTCTTTAAAAATATCCAATTTTTTGTTCCCTATAACTAACTTTTTCTAAACAAAAGAGACACCACAGATATTTATTTGTATCACATTTTTTTAAATAAAAATAATTTGATTATGTTATTTAATATTAATATATTTTCTGTTAACTAATTAATGAATGCCACATTTTAATTAATTAATAGAAATAGATAGTTTTATAAGATAGTAGTTTGGGAATTGCTAGGTTTTGTACCGAGGTTCTCTTAGAAATTGAGACATGACTATACCATCCAAATGGTTAAGCCTTTAATGTTATTGTTCGTGTTAAATATTTATAAGCGTAACTTAACTTATCTCTCTTCCTATTAATTGATGTTGCGATCAGTGTTTTAAAAACTGAACCGGATATTAAATTGATAAGGATATTAAGTCACTGATTTATTGGTCGAACCACTGAGTCACTGGTCGAACCGCATGACAAAACCAGGTTGAACCGGATAACTAAGTTGAATAGACCGATCATCATAACAAAATTATATATGTATAAAACTTGTCAAACTGAATGATTCTGTCTCTACAAAATATAGTTAGCAATTAAATTTTTTACAAATATCATATCATAAATAAATTCACAAGTTCATAATTTAAATTTAAATTTTAAACATAAGTATCACATATAATAAAATAGTACAAAATTACAAAGTCTAATTGTAAACAAAGTCTAATTGCAATATAATCTAATTGAATAGTTTATAACAAAATAATTTCATTGTCTACTATATTTAGTTTTAAGGAGGAAATTTTTTTTCAATATTGAGATCTCCTTTTTCAATATCAAAACTATCTCCAACAAAATCAATTACATCTGCAACATGTTCCTTGTTAATGATATCATTATTTTATTTTGTTTTTTATTTAAAATGTTTACCAAAATAATGAAAAAGACTAGTCATTTTGATTTTTAAAATAAAAAATAAATAAATTTAAAAAAAATAAATTAAAACCGGACCGGACCGGTCGAACCGGGAATCGGCCAGGTAACCGGTTTGGTTCAATTGTTAGATCGGATTTGTCTTCGAACTGGTGTGATCTGGTCAAAACAGGTATAAACTAGTAAAACCGGAAAAATCGGCGGTTTTTCAAAATCGGTGATTCAATTGTATTTTTAATTTTTTTAAATTTTTTAATTTTAAAAATCAACATGACTAGTCTTTTTAATTATTTTATTAAAAATTTAAATAAAAAATAAAATAAAATAATGATATCATTGACGAGGAACATGTTGTAGATGTAATTGATTTTGTCGGAGATAGTTTT
This sequence comes from Vicia sativa, assembly GCA_021764765.1. Taxonomy (NCBI): domain Eukaryota; kingdom Viridiplantae; phylum Streptophyta; class Magnoliopsida; order Fabales; family Fabaceae; genus Vicia; species Vicia sativa. Next base: position 282,377,125 of record CM038793.1, on the reverse strand, counting down.
GATATTAAAAAAAGGAGACCTCAACATTGAAATAATTTGTTCTCCTTAAAACTAAATATAGTAGACAATGAAGTTATTTTGTTAACAGAAAATATATTAATATTAAATAATATAATCAAATTATTTTTATTTAAAAAATGTGATGCAAATAAATGTCTCATGTGGTGCCTCTTTTGTTTAGAAAAAGTTAGTTATAGGGAACAAAAAATTGGATTTTTTTAAAGAGGGATTAAAAATTAAAAAAAAAATCAAAATAAGAGGACTAAAAATGCATTTAAGTCTTGTTTTTTTCACTAGCCCTCATTTAAAACACATTCATTTAAATTGATGTAGATATATATAATCTGTAAATTAAGTTTTATTTGAAAACCAACTTATATCAATCGTTGTTTTTAAATTGTACGTGTATCATTCATTTCATGCTCCTTTATATATAGATTATGGTATAATGACCTCGCTCCTTAGATGCATTGTTATCTTCAATTATAGTTCAATTTCATTAACTACAATTCATTGTTATTTTTGAGGGTGTTCTCAAATGAAATTAAATTAAATTTGAGGGTGAAAGGTGAATGGTACGAGAGAATCGAAATTTTAGGGGGGAGATGAAAAATTTTAGGCTAAATTTGATAATAGGAAGGAAAAAATAGATTAAAAATGAATGGAAAGGGAAAATGTTATGGGCGACTGTTGATGTACCGTCGTGGATACGGTGAGTAGTTTCAGCTTCTTAATGTTTACGGATGACTATTGATGTATCATCGTGACCAATTTAAGGCGGTTATTGTGACCGTTGTAGACTTTAATTTAGGGCGGTTTATAGATTATAGTCACAATTTTATATTAATTTTTTAAAAAGTAAGGACACTTAGTGTTAACCCTGGTAACAACGGTCTTTATATGCGTTTTACAAGGGCTATCAAGTAACTGTCGCAATTTCCTTGTAGTAAAACCCTAATTTTCTTGTAGTACACTCAGCCCATTCAAACCTTCAAACCTTCCATGAACTCACGTCGTCGAACCCTCAACCCAACCACACTGTTAACCTTCAAACCTTCCCTCAATTAACTAACATTGTCGAACCTCAATTCCTTAAGGAGAGTTGGGTTACAAAAAAATTGACATTTGCCTCTCCTTGGAAAATTGTTTTGCACAGATGATGTTGGTTTCTCAAAACATACGACCTTACTTTAAAAAGTGAAGTTAGACGTCAAATTGTTGTTCACAACTTTTACCGTAAATATACCTATCATTTTTAATGATCAATTACTTGTGTGTGAGACTGCTTAAAGGTACCATCCATCAACATCGTGCCAAATTTAAAGAATACAAAAATTCCCAAAATTCACCCCTAGATATGACTCATTTCTCAATTGTGTGAGCAATTATATTCTTCTCTAAGATCATTTAGCATCGTTTGAAAGAACATTCGTCAATGTTTTACCACATCAACCAACATGAAAATGGTGAATCATATAAAAGTTATACTCAAAACTCCAACCATCCTCATCAATTTCTAGCTAACAAAGTCATTTGGGTCAACTATAACCCTGGAG